>JAWZYV010004791.1:0-600000 GCA_038373885.1 Cheiracanthium punctorium | reverse complement strand
ACCCTGTTTCACACCGGGTTCCTTGGCACTGAAATCTCTCAGATTCTGAATGGAATTTATAATTAAGATGGTTAAAAAAGGGGCGGCCAAAGGGTAAGTGGCACCCTGCTAACGTAAAAAAGACGCGCCTTTTTATGCTCTATTTAATTTTTCAGATCGAAATGACGCTCCTTCGAAGACCGATGCGACGCTTACCTTGCTTACAGAACAACCCACTCTTTATATTTTTACGTAGTTAATAAATTTTGTGCGTGCAACTTTTTGTAATGCATTTTAAGATCATGAAATGTTTCGTTTTAAATGAAACCAGTGAGTTTATTGAAGTGAGTTTATAGAAACCAGTGAGTCAGTGACTAACCTGATCCCACAGATCCTGACAGTTCTGTCGTCCTCGACTGAAACTTAACCCATTTGTGCCCAGATATTTTTGTAACTTTCTTCGATTTTTGCTAATACCTGAAGTAATAGATAAATTTCTGATGTCAACTTCTTGAACAAGGGGTGATTGCTTTTAAAATCAGTATGCATAAAAATTTAAATGTCTGCATTCTACTTCGTAATGTTGAAATATATTGTGGAGTTGAGGTTCAATACTCGTGAATAAAGGCCAGGAAAAATAAATAACGTTTTCGACTAATAGCGATAATGCCGTCCCAAAAAAGGGACACTAGGCATAAATGGGTTAAGCCTGAACCCAATTGGGTTCTTTTGACTGCTACTATATCACCAACTTTATACTTCTTTGATTCCGTTCTACACTTATTAAATTGTTTCTTATTTTCTTCTTGAATTTTCATGATGTTTTTCAACGCTTCTTCTCTCATACCTTCTCGTTCTTTCATCATGTAGTTCACATATTCATCTTGTAATATCTCCTTAATTCTCAAGTCATTCTTATCTTTCATTTCAATTCCTATCAATAATTCAAAAGGAGTGAATTTCGTACTTCTTGTGGTAGAACTATTGATAATTCTCTGTACGTCAGCTACGTACTTGTACCACTTTGAACAGTCTTCTTTAGAGAGTTTTGACAGGACTGGAATCAAGACAGCATCACAAACTTGTCCAGAACACGTCTAGAAGACGTCATATAGACAAGCTGACATGTCCATTAAACATCCAGGATTCGCCCAATTCACATCAATATGGCACTATAGGACGCCCATATGACGTCTTATAGACATGTATATGGACGTAATAATGGACGTGTTTGTCTATTTATAGACCTTTTACGGTCGAATCCTGGACATCAACAAAAGCATTTAATAATTTTTAGCTAATTGTATGTAATGATTCATTTAAATTTATCATTACATCTTAATAATGAATTTGTACCAATTTTCGTACCAATTTTTTTTTAAACCAACCTTTAAATACTTGCTCCGCTTCAGATTCGAACCCTTGATCATGATCTTCACAGTAGAGTGTGCTAACCACTATACGCAGCGAGACTTACTCTGATGCGTCAAAATGCTGAAGTAAAGACTTTTTAGTTTCGGACTGGGAACTTAGAAAAAAATATGCAGCTATTCGTTTTTGGATGTTGAGTCGCTAGAGAATTTTCTTTTCTTTCTTTTTTTTTTTTTTTTTTTTTTTTGCATGTAGATATGAGTTTCTTTTTACACAATACCGCTTTTATAGGAAATAATAATACATAAAACGTATTTTAAATTTCAAAAGTTCCTCGACAAAAAAAAAAAAAAAAAAAAAAAAAACCTTTAGAATGTATAAAGTTTTTAAACTTTTTTGGTGAAAAATGTAATATCAATAAAAACATAAAGTATAATAAATTCATGCGTCGTAAGTATACAGTATTGGGTAAAATGATAATCAATGACAAAAAAGTAACTTTTCCATATTTTGTCCATTTCTGGACTTACACACACATCCATTTTATGTCGTATCACTGACATATAGTGTGGATCATCTGGAATACGTCTTTAATGGACTTATTCTGGATATTCTAAGTTTAGTTTTGATCTATTCATGGACATATTCTGGATTTTCCAGATTATGTCCATAAATAGATGTCTTATGGATGTATATGTATAGACATGGATGTATTAGGATGAGTTGGATCAGAAATAGACATAAAATGGACAAGTGTGTTATGTGGGGTTCTTTCGACCTGTCCGTTCCCCCAAGGCAATCTGGTCGTTATCTTTATGTGTTCAATACTTTTTTCTGCACAATATTCCAGTGGCGTAGCGAGGGGTGGGGCGGTTTGGGTGTCAGAACCCCCCCCCTACAATTTAGCAGAGTTCTATTATTGACATGAAGAATGCGATCCATAATGTAGATTATCAGTTACATCAGTGCCTAAACCCCCCCCCCTAAAAAAATTTTCTGGCTACGCTGCTGCAATATTCTTCAAATTCTTTAGATGTGAATGCAGACCCCCTGTCTGATATTATTCTTGAAGGATTACCGAACACTACTTGTTGTAGCTTCAGTTTGTCTATGACTTCTTTGCCTGATGTAGACGTAGACTTAACAGGATAAAACCACGTAAACTTCGTGAAAGCATCTATTACTGTGAAAAAATACTGATATCTTTTGTCTGTAGATGGCAATGGGCCAATGTGATCATATGGTCAGTGCTTAAGGGCAAGTTTTCTTTTGGAATTGGATTCAAAAATCCTTCGGCTTTACAGCGTTTTCTATTGTGTAAAATGCAGTCAATACAGCAAGGGCGGCTCCAGACTGAATTCTCGGAGGGGGCCATCGAACTTTTTACTTAGGTCTTTACTTACTTATAAATTGTTCAAAATGCAAATTGAACGTGTGAAATCGTGAAGTATGCGAATCTAAAGTTGTAAAACAAAATTTCGGAGGGGGCCATGGCCCCTATGGCCCCCTCACTGGAGCCGCCCTTGCAATACAGTTTGCTATTACCGTCTCGACTTGTTTTCTCAATTTTGAAATATAGAACTCTTGCTTTACTAATTCTTCTGTTTTGGAGACAGCAAAGTGTTATGCATCTTTTTAATGATTTCATTTTGCATTTCTTCAGGTACTATTAGCAACTCTCTCCCATTTTCCCACTTGTATAACGCATTATTCTTAAGGAAGTAACCGTTTTCTTCTCCCTTGTCAACTAAGGTTTTTATTTTTATATGTTCATCCTGCTCTTGTGAAGTGATAATTCTAGCTGTTACCCCATCTAAAGATCTAGTGATGATCAGAACAGTGTTTCGACTCAGTGCATCCACATGTTTCATTCGATTTGCTGTTCGATGTTCGAGTTCATAATCAAAGTCTTCTAGGAATAAAACCCAGCTGGCAACTCTTGCCGCTAATTCTTTTTTGTTCAACGTTTTCTGAAATGCCTGACAATTAGTAATGATCTTGAATTTTGTACCTAACAGATAGTTTCTGAATTTTTTTAGGGCTTCGATTATTGCGAGTACCTCTAATTCATAACTGCAATACTTTTCTTGTTGCGGAGTTGTCTTCTTACTCATATATTGTATAGGATGAAATTTTTCATCATCTCCTTTCTGCAGTAATACGGCACCAAAACCATGACTGCTTGCGTCAGCGTGCAATTCTAACGGAGATCCTTGATTGAACAAATGTAATACTGGCTTTTGGGGACAACATTTCTTTCAATTTGTTAAATGCTTCTTCTTGTTCAGGCCCAAACTTAAATGTGGAGCCTTTTCGTAGTAGATCACTCAATGGTCTGGCTATCTGGGCATACTTGGGTATAAACTTGCAAAAATATCTACTTAACCCTAGAAATGACTACCCTTGCTTAATGGATTTAGGTTGAGGAAACCTTTGAACGGCTAATGACTTATTGGGTGAAGGTTGTATCGTTCCGTCTTCAACGACATAACCGAGAAATTCAACTTTTCTTCTCAAAAACTAGCACTTTTTAAAATTGATGTCCAACCCGTATTCAGAGGCAACAGTCATCACTCTCTTTAACTTTTCAATTCCTTCCTCTTCATCTTGGGATGGAATGATTGTGTCATCCATGTAAATAACAATAGTATTATCACACAGCAACTCCCTGAGAACTCTATTTATGAATCATTGAAATTGACTTGGTGATGTGCTTAACCCGAAAGGACATTTTAAAAATTCATATTCCCTATTATGTGTAACAAATGCAGTATATTTTCTGCTCTTCTCATCTATTTCGACGTGAAAAAATAACGTGGAAAAACCCTCCTGCATACAGTACATGTATTTTGTGAGTTGAACAGGAATCAACCTCAAAAAACCTGTTTGTTTTCTACCGTACACTATTACCGACGGTCATAGTATCTTTTGTTGGAGGAATCTTTCCTTTTTTTACCAGGAAAAAGAAGGGAAGATTTCCCTCCCCTCTTTTCCTCCCTTTTATGACCTTCATGATCTTGACAGTGGCTTGACCGACAAAAAGCAATTCCTCTTTGTCGGTATTTTAATGTTTTAAATTTTTGTGATTAATATGATAATAGATAAAAATTGAATGCTCTCAAATTAAAAAAGTTGCTCCTTTACTCCAAAAGAAAAGAATTTGGGGGCAAGCCAATATTTGGTTAAATACATTATCATATTTACTGAACAATGAAATGAGTTCATGTACGATATTTAAATAAAAATTATTGGTCTAAGGGGGGGGGAGGGGTAAGGGAGGATTAGTTTTTTTTCTGGTTGGCGTTTTTTCCGTTAGAGTTTTTTCCTACATTCTTTACGTTTTTAAAGTGCAGCTGGAAAAAAGCGCCTTCACCCCACTCTTCTACAAATCTGATTTGAACCCAAGATTTAAGTGAAAATACTAGTGTTTCTATTGGGGGGGAGGGGGGGAGACATTCAGAGTATGAAACATTTTACTGCAAAACTGATACAAAAAAATTCAAATGCTTAAAAAAAATTCACTTCACCAAAACCTAGGGGGCACTGGGTCTACTGTGCATACTGGGCGCGTTCAGACTGCCACTTTTGAGTAACTGGAGTTACTCAGGAAAAACCCAAGCCGTTCACGATGCCCGATTTGAGCTTTATGGGGAGATAAACAAAGCGTTCAGGCTGCCAAGCTGAGTAGCTCGAGTTTTTCCCAACTCCCCAAGGATTTTCCTTGGGAAGTTGGGGAGATAGATCACGTGACCTTTGTTTATTGTTATTGTTCGCTCCCATTGGCTGCATTCGTAAACGACAAACTCGTTGCACGAGTTTTCGTAAGAAAACTGGAATGCGTGTGTTGAGTGCTGTCAGTGGTTATCAGTTTCTTTTGCCTTTACGAACAACTTCAGATTATTGAGTTTCGTCGCATAGGAGACGTGTTTGTTTACAATTCGCAAATACGTTAACTTTGCTGAGGATCATTTTTAGCACATACTCAATATAAAATCAACAGGATTTTTAAAAGAAAGAATGGCCATCATTGAAGTGCACAGATTAAAATTTAGAAATTTCAACTTAAACTTCATTCTTTCAAAAGTATTTAGCAAGAGAAATTCAAATTTCGCAAATAACTTTTTAAATCAACTTCAATCTCCACACTAAAACATGCATTTTTGAATTTACTAAAATGAAAAATACAAGAAAATTATTACCTTTGAAAAAGTATGTACCTTCGTAGCAGTTTCTAACGTATGCCTCAATTTCCTCCTCGAAAAACTAATATTCGCACAGAACGTAAAACTCAACGAACCCAATTCGTTCTCAGTTTACTTCGTTTGAAACTAATTGCACCCAGTTTTGTATACGAACCAATACGAACGCTCTAGTTTTTTAACTAAAAGCACTCAGTTTCCTTTACGAACACCTTAGATGGAAACTCGTTGCACGAGTGCAACGAGTTTGGCGTTTACGAATCCGGCCACTGGCTCCACTGGTTAGTAAATACGTGCTGCCCCTTTTTTCCCTATTAAATACTCAAAAACACTGGCGTAGCCAGGATTTTGTTTCGGGAGGGGCACAGAAAGTTTTGTCCAACTAATTAATATTCTAATTATTAATTGCAATTAGAAATATTTTAATCATTAATTAATTTTAAATTAAAATAATATAACTAGTAATTATAATTAGAAATAATATTCTAATTATAATTAAGAATAAGATTCTAATTGGTAATTCTAATTATACTATTACTTAATTAATAATTTTACAAAAATATCCTTAAATATATATGTTTAAAGATGCTATTCAGTATTAATTGTGCGAGTTAATTAATCATTCTTCAATATATTTATCTCTGTAGATAGATGCTTATGTAACGATTTGTCTGGCGATTATCTCAACCAGATAAGATTTTTTTTTAAAATCCAGGCCCGTATCTGCTACTACAATAAGTCTACAATATATATATATATATATATATATATATATATATATATATATATATATATATATATATATATATATATAAATATATATATATATATATTATATAAAGTGATATCTCAATAAACGACCGTAGTAAAAAATATTTGTATGTAAAATTTTCTTGTTATAAACAGGAAATATATAATCTATCCCGGATTTTCAATCAGCTCATTTGTAGCTGCATATAACTAATACATACAGATTGATTCAAAATTAGTGTGACCAATTTTAAAAGAGTATAATTATTTATGATAAATTTTAATTTACCACCAGTTTTATTTTAAAAATTAAACGTTTAAATTACCAATCGAACTACTTTTAAAGTGGGAGTAAATTTTGGCTCCAAATTAGATCCTCAAACCCGAAACGAAATTTTTAAGCTTTTGTAGGAAGGTTGCTCAAATTCTGTTATTAATAAAGCATTTAAAATTCAGAAAAGGCATTTTTCTAATGTATAACTATCTATACTTTGAAAAGAAATAAAATTTGACTGGCAATCAAGAGCTCCAGGGGGAAAATGTGGACGAAAGGAAGTCCTTGGTGAAAAAGAAAAAAATGAAGCTGAAAAGACTTATCGTTGTAGAAAATCCTCTTCCTCAAAGAACTTTAGGAAAGAAACTACAGGTATCGCAATCGACAATTTGTCGTCAGATAAAGAAAATTGCCTATAAAAATTGCAGAAACTAGTTTGTCATCAAATATCTGCAAACACTGTAGAAAAACGAAGAAAACGTTCTTTGTATTTAATGTTACGCAAAGGTAGATACAAAACATGGATAACATCTGATAAAGCGTTGTTTTGTCTGTAATTCACAACTGGCAAAAGGAGGTTCAATATATTTCACGCGAACAGCGTCGCAAAGACGCAGCTGTTTTGCAGAAGGCAAGTTGGATGTTAGGACGTTAAGTTCTGGAGCACATTATCAAAGAAAGTAAACGTCTTTACCCCAAGAAAACTTTGTTTTACACGAAGATTCTGCACCAAGTCATACTGGAAAGTCAACTGTCAAATGATTGAAAGATTAAAAAAAATAATAATAATAACTTTATTTCTCCTGAAAAATGGCTACCATCATCCCTTGACTGTTCTAATTGCGATTATTTTTTTATAGGATACTTGAAAGAACAATTAAATAGACGTAAGGTAAGAACACTTTAAGGGCTTTATAAAGCAATCAAAGAGGAAGTTGGAAAAATACCTCCAAAAATGGTGTAAAAAGCTCTTTTGGCTTGACCTAAACGTTTACATAAAGTGTACTATGCTAAAGGAAACCAAATTGAAAATTTCGTGTAAATAACTTAATTCAATAAAATTTTTGATGCTCTGAAATTGATCACGTTATTTTTTATGTTAAATGTATTTTATAATGAAGATCACGCAAACACAAACCTATTATTATTTTTATAATTAACAGCCACAGAACAGCGACGCTAGTTTTAAAAAAATAAACCTTTAATTATAATGCACAGGCTGTACTAACTCAGTTTCTTATTGCAATTAATAAGTCAAAAATGTACAGTTTTATGCAGTAACACATAATTAACCTAGAAAATCTTATGACTGGATTTTTTTATTTATCTTTTAATTTTTTTCAAAATGCTTGTTTTTAATACAATGTTGCTCACAAATTTAAGATATTCTAAATAATGCAGACACAATATTAAAATAAGAAAGATATAGCTTGAAGAAAATCATCCAAAACTCTGGTTTCTGGAATAAAGTTGTGTGTGTGTGTTTGTGTGTATGTGTGTGTGATCACTAGATTAAAATAACCTACACAATTCAAATAATATATTAAAATAACAAAGATATGACTCAAGGAGAATCTTCCAAAACTTTGCCTTTCTGTATAAGGTTGGTGACAGGATTAGAATATTATTCGTATACAATGCAGACACAATATTGAAATAACCCAAACATCACTTGAAAAAACATTCCGAAACTCTTTGGAATAAGGTTAATCACAAGATTAAAATTTTCTGCACATTGTTAACAAAATACGTATTAAAATAACACAGACGTCACTAGAAACCCACCAAAATTCTGGTTTTTATAATTAAGTTGGTTCAAAATATATAGAATTTTTCTACTTACCCAGACAGCACAGCAAACTTGCATCAAACTTGCAGCAAGCTTGATTTATCAAGTCAATAAACTTGAATTAAGCTTGAAAATTTCAAGCGTGTAAGCTTAATGCAAGCTTGAATCAAGTGTTCTAGTTTACACTTACCCAGCTTGTATTAAGCTTGACATAGCAAGTTTGAATCAAGCTTGGCATAGCAAGCTTAATTTCAAGCTTAAAAAATTTTCCTAAAAATAAAATTCCTAAATACACGGGGTGCCCGTCGGTGAACTCGCCTCACGTATTTTATTTTTCCACGCATTTTCCCTCTACACTGAAATTTCAAGTTATTTTAATCTGTTACCATCAAGCGTCAGCGGCTGGGATCGAACTCGGTATCTAAGGGTTGGGACGCCAGTGTCCTAACCACTCGCCAACCTGAGTTGCGCTGATATGACTAAAGTTTGAAGTGACTGCTATGGTTATCACGCCGTTTTCCGGTGAGATCGACCAAAATTAAAATAATGTTATGTGTGATTTAGAGACTCTACTAATAGGGAAATAAGCATAATATAAACTTAAAAGCAGCACACGTTTTAAAACTTTTAATATCGTGACACTTATGTTGGGCAATACTGGCCAAAATCGAGACAAACGACTGATTTTGAAATAAATTTCGTAGTATAATTGTATTTTATTTTGAAAAATTTCAATATTTGGAAATATAGAATATATTTTTTTTAAATTCTATGGTCAAGTACATTTATGACTGGTGATAAATTATTTGTTATGTGGATGTGGCTTTCCAAATCAAGCAGTCATCAAGTAGTAATCCAGCTTGACAGTCCAAATGACTTCTCCAAGCTTGCTGCAAGCTTAAAATGAATTAAACTGTCAAGCTTGTATTAATACGTCAAATTCAAAGAAATGTCAAGCTTGATTTAAGCTTATGTGCTGTCTGGGAAGCAGTCTTAAAAAATATAATTGATTGCAATTTTTCGACTTGAATAAGTGTTGAGTTGTTAATTAAATATCTTCAAAGTACATCTTACATAATATTGGGAAGATTAAATGGTAAAAATACACCGGATTTGATTTCTTTTTAAAAAAGGGAAAAAAACATACGCACAAAACTTTCCAGAACGGATAAGTTCTTAAAATTATTGAGGGGGGAAAGGGTTGCACTCATCGCTGGTTGGTGAGCCATAAGTCAGGGGGTTGGGCACTAGAGATGTGAGATGGAATCAGCCCGAGCCTGGTTTGGGCTCGGGCTGAGAGTACTTGTGAGAAATTTCTCTTTTATTGAACGCATTCCTTGTAAACAGATTTTAAAAAGTGATTCATTGGGGAAATAAACTAATTAATATTATTTGATAAACTTTAATATAACGAATTATGTAGTGCATTAATAGGTCGCTGTTATATTTGTCTTTAATTTTCACAAACGGCAAAATTTATGATATTCTACCAATGAAGTCATTGACTTTTATATACCTATTAGCTGAAGTTTCGGCCTCGGGTTTCGGCACCCTACATAAGTACAAAGTCTTAACGTACAATTTAAAAAAACGAAAAATGAAAAATAGGTCTGTTTAATTGTTTAACTTAGAAGAAAAATATATTTAATAGAAAGTCACATTTTAATGAGCAACTTAACTTCTTATTTTAGAATCAGAAAATAAAGGTATTAAGCTACGATTTTCCAGATTAATTTCAAAGCAAAACTGCTGTTCTCATTGGTTGCGGTTTTAAATGACAAAGGAAAGCACTTAAGAATATTTAAATTTTTTAAAACGGTGAGTAGTAAAAATATTAAGAAGAAAACATTACTGAGAGTAATTTTTATTTAAAAAATACAGACTTAGTGGACTGTTGATAGACCTTATTTAGTCGTGAGCCGGATATCCGGTGATTGTGATTCGGATATCCGATGATATTTCGGATATTGATAAATCAGCCGGATATCAAGTGCATCCCTAGATATTTCAAATATTCATTTATATTTTACCAGAGCATATAAAATAGTATTTATAAAGTTTTATAAAACTTTAGAACAGAAAAAGAAATTACAGATTTACCCTCTTGTCAGTTGAAAGTGTGGGTATAAAGGAAACATTTCTTAAATTACATATTAATGAAAATATGATAATATAAATTTTTCAACATACTTAAGAAGATATTATGTCATATGTATTATGTCATCGTTTATATTATCATTTAAAAACTCACAATAAAATATTGAGTATTTACTTTAGTTTCTTTTCCTGATGTGCTTTCTGAAGTTTTCTGCAAATATCTGTTCATCTATGGCTTTTTCCGCTTCCTGTAGATTTGAGTCTTCATTGTTAGCAGGCAAACTATGTATAATTTTTGGAATTTTATTAAAAATTCCTCCTATACTTCTACTCAACGGGCACTTTCTTGAGGCCATAATCTCTATTCGAACCGACGAACTGGACAGAGATTTTTTTTTTTTTTTGTGCTACCCTAGTCAAACACACGAGCTTCTGGACCTTGGGAATGAAGGGGAAAGGGCCAGGTGCCCCTCCTTGAAATTTTATCGTTAGTAGTAATATTTTTGTATACACCATAGTTTAAAAATACCACAGGTGGCCATGAAAGCTGATAGCACTTGGGGATACATACTTCACAGGGTACAACGGTAACGAGCTGAGGTTATAGGGAGGGGGAAATTTTTAGTATCCCGGGAGGAGGCTATTGCCCAGATGTTTATTTTCTGGTGTGTAGGCGTGTCAAAAGTCACCTCACGTTAGTGATTAAAGGCACTTTTTAACCTTTTTATTGACTTGTTTTTTTCTTCGTTCTCAATGTGAAAGGATCTAGAAAACGTTTATCAGAAAGATTAGACAAATCTCACATAACAAGGATTATGAGACGATCCATTTTTACAAATTGCAATATATATATAACAACTGAAAAAATTTCGGGGGGGGGGGAGCACGGGCCCGGTGGGCCCCTCCCTGGCTACGCCAGTGTGCGTTCACGATGTCAATCTCCCACAGTAAAACTCGAGCAGTTCGTGTTTTACTCGAGATTTACCCGAAAGTGGCAGTCTGAACGCACCCACTGTGTACTTATAAATCAGACAACTGTCCTTAGAAAATTACCTGAATGTCAATTTTCAATGGAGATAAATACAAAATACATGAATGCACCTCTGTTTGCACCCTGTCGTGTGCCTACTCCTGCCTTACATTTTTTATTTCACGCCCCCCCTCACTCATCTAAAAAAATATCCCATTCAATATTGGGATCTTTTTTTCCGACTACCTATGGGTACATATTTACATTTTAATAAAATTTAAACTTTCAATTCATTAGTACTCATTTAATGGTGATTGACTGTCATATGGAAGATAAGAGATGGTACTCAAAAGTGTAGGGTACTATTTCGAAACGACTTTCCTTTTATTTTATTGTATTGCAGTATGATCAGCGATCCTTGTTTTTGTTTAGTAAAACAATATAGTTAGTTTGATATATTGGTAATTGTATAATAACTTTTTTTTCTGAATAAGTATATGTGCTTGGAAAAATAGAGAAGGATATCTTAGTCCGTTCTTATAATGGCTGACCTTTACAAGTATATAACCGATAACATTTATGCAAAACAGATCATACAGTACTTTTATGAATGTTTCGCAGTGCTAAATTCTCTTTGGTCATTTGATAGTAAAATTAATGGATACATTGTATTGCATTGTGTATTTAAGGCAAACACTACACGTAGAGTAATCTGTCTAAGCGATGCCTCAGGCAGCGAACTTTCTAAGGGGTTCAAACGCGTATTCACGTGACATCTAGAGAAAACCGCCCAAAGCTCCAGATCGACAGCCGCGAGGTAGGCCAGCATCCTTGAATGACTGGTGACGATACTGATGATACTGAATTCCCATAACCAATTTTTGATGTTTTAAATGTATAAATCGAACAAATGAAATGCTAATTACTTAAATATATGTGCTGTAAAATATATAAAATAACGTCACTGTTTATTTAGTATTTTGCTTAATATTCTTTAAATATGACAATTTATCTAATGGAATATTTACTCATTTTACCATTTCACGTCATAGGACAAAGTGCTCATAAAACTTTAAAAAGAAAAATGTTATGAGAATGTGTTGTATTATAGGGGAAACATTTTTAATATTTACTTAAGTGTGTGCAACTGCACTTGTAACTAGCGCAATGCAAAGTGGCTAAAAAAAATTAAAATCTTAAATGTACTATGGTTATAACTATTTAAAATTAAAAATTATTCATCTTATGACCTGACACTTTTTTTATATCGTTAAACCTGACAATAGTTTGTTCAATTAAATAAGTGCAAAAATATTATCTGCTTAGCACAGAAAACTTCACTGTGAAAATTATATTTGAGCTATGTTACAGCACTGCACTCCCAAAACATTTATACATGGACATGGTTCAAAAAATAAAATGAAATACATATAAATAAATAAGCTAATTTATATCGCCTTCATTTTAGATTTTCTCTTTCCATTGTTTCGCGTAAAGAAGGGGAAAAAATAATAAATAAAATAAAAAGAATTATTCTTCGAAAAGCTAAACATGTTTAGTTGCATGATTGGTTGAAAAAGTTGAATATATGGAGCAGAATATAATATTTCTGTGTTTTTATTGACTTTATTATATTTATGTTACTTTCGTGCAGGGCCTTATTATAGAATGGGAAAATAGGGACTTTGCCCAGGGCCCCCGACTCGAAAGGGCCTCCAATTTCAAATGTTGTTCTGAAATATTCTTTTTTTATATCC
Organism: Cheiracanthium punctorium; assembly: GCA_038373885.1. NCBI lineage: Eukaryota > Metazoa > Arthropoda > Arachnida > Araneae > Cheiracanthiidae > Cheiracanthium > Cheiracanthium punctorium. The sequence continues at coordinate 586,814 of JAWZYV010004791.1, read as the reverse complement.
AAAATTTTATGTAAAATTAAACAAATTTCATAGATGGGGCCCCCAAATATATCAATGCCCGAGGCCCTGTTGGTCATAATCGGGCCATGTTTTCTTGAGGTACTACATCTTTAGAATTGTATTTGTTGGCATCATTAAATTTATTTTAAGAAAACGAACATGGCGGGAAGAGCCCTCATCCCTTATGTAAAAGTTAATTACATTTACTAAACCAAAGCTTCATATATATGTGCAAACTTGAAGTATGTTTAAATGTGCAAACGTGAAGTATGTATGTTATATACATATTTAATGACATATTTAATGTCATGCATACATTAAATATGTCATTAAATATGTATATAAGAATTTTCATGCAATTCTATTTTCAGTCGTCAAACCTGTCGGAAACTTAAGATTGCCTTTATTGCAAAGCTTACACTGAATTTCATAAACGGGCATTTAAATTTTTATAGTTTTATACCTCATCTTAATTAAAACATGGATTTTTCATTAAATTTTTTACTACAAAAAAGAAAAAGTCCTCCGAAGGTAGGCTCATACGTTGAAAAGCTTGCTTATTTCAGACCAAAGCTTTAATATAAATTTTAAAAATAGAAATTGCGGACGAAATTCGTGGTCTAAAGAAACATACAATTTTAAATAAATTATTGGTGAATTATTAGTACGAGCATTTAACTATAGATGGCAGCACTACAAAACGGGCCGAATAGCCTGTAAGCTATTCGCACCGGTCGGTCCGAATAGCCACTCTGGATGTGCATGTATAACATCCATAAGAGATGCATTTGTAGACATCTTATTTACGTAGAAGACTGGATGGCTACTGAAACAAAAATTTACTGAGTTTCAAGGGATTGTCAGAAAAATCGCAAAATCTAGTGAGAAATTTTTAAAAATCGGATGCCTATAGCTTGAGTTCAGTGATCATCTATCATGTCACCAAATTTCATTTATAGTCGTGTTTACGTGATGTGCGAAAAAAAAAAATTACGCGGTTTGAAAAATTTTTGAGAAAATCTCAAAATCTAATGAATTTTTTAAAAATTCGACGCCTATAGTTTAAGTTGAGTGACCACCTATCATGTCACCAAATTTTATTTCATTCACTTCAGTCAGTTTTACGTGATGTGCAAACTTTTTTCTTTCTTTTTTTTACAGTTGAACTGGGGTCCCAAATGCTTAAAACAGATAGGAAACGCAAAATTTTGTGATACCAAGTAGTGACGACCAATTCTAATTTTATTTATTTAGATACATAAAAGTGTTTTCATTCTGAAATTGAAGCAATAATCACTTCAAACTTCAGCCTTCTCACCGCGAGTCGAGTCTGCCTGGTGGTTAGAACGCTCGCCTTTCACGCCATGGATCCATGGTTCGAAATCAGCCGAAGAAAAACGGTTTCAGTTTAAAAGTAACTTGAAGTTCTTATGCATGAGAATAGACAATAGAGGGCAGCACCAAAATTCACAGAACGGAGGAAGAATTTTCAGTGGGTAATAAAAGTCGTGGTTATAGCATAACAATTCACTTTACCCCCCCCCCCCCCTCCCCCCGAGAAATCTTGGATATTTTGGACGTCCAGTTAATATCTATGCTTCTTGGATATGGATCTCTCACAGACATCTTGGATATTATAGATGTTTAGTCCTTAGAGAGATCACACCCCAAATCTCTTATAGAGGTCCATTTTATGTTATCTGGAGGATCTTGGACTTCTAATAGCTTAAGGCGACCAAATTTCTAAACAGTATTTTGGGGACAAATCAAGCATTGTCCTCGAATCCAAGGAAAACTTGGGGACACTAGAAAATATTTTTGAGGACATATTCGAGGACACAACATATTACCATGTATACCAATAAAAAAAAAATAATCATATTTTCTTCATTTTATGAATGTTATTAATGCTTCAGTTGAATATGCTTATATGAGAATAATATTGAATTTAAAAATTTTCCCAATTTCGTTCCAGAATTGGGGCCACCATTGTTACTTTTGAAAATGGCGGGTGCGACGAGAATGTGGATTGGCTGCAGTTTGATTAAATCAACCAATCATTTGTTGCTGAATTTTCTGCAGATTACCAGAAGTTTCTTGGAACCTTTTAAAGGAGCAGCTGTTTATTTTGTTTTGTTGTTGTTATTGTTTATTTTGTGGCACGAAAGCGAGATGTGATGTGAACCTATTTTATTAATTTATGAAACAATGAAACTGCGTGAAAGCCTTGACTGTGTGTAATAATCTAATTTGGTGTATTAACATGTTTTAGATGAATTATATTTCTGTCTTTCTGTTGATTAAAATTTTATTTTGTGACAAGTTTCTGCAGAGAACGCCACTCTTCGTTTGACCAAAAATGTTGGGTGCAGCATCAACAATAGTTAATCAAATTTCGGGACCATCATCTTCAAGTATTGACAACCCTATTGAAAGAGATGTCCCTATAAAATTCAATAGCCGCGAAGGTAAGTTGTACATTGTATATGTATTTATATATCCATATATATACAGGTGTTTATGTAAATATTTACGGATATAACTGTTTTCAACTTTTCCAAAAATTTGTAGTCGGAAAACTAAAAAGTAACAACATAAAAGAATTAAAAAATGCTATGGAAACGCTGTGAAAAAGGTTAAAAATAGAATATAGCACAGAATTCATTTGCACTTCCAGAAAAAGGCCAAATATTACACTTATCACCAATTTTGGAGCCCCCCCCCGAAAAAAAATGTAGGATGTATATTAAACTTAGCTCAGCTTCCTTTCTCACAGGAAAATCAATCGCGCAATCAAAATAACGAATTAATCAAGTTAAAAAAATATATATAAATAAAATAGTTTTCCTCAATGGACTTAACGCTAAAAATTAGAAACAAATATGTCGTTTAAGCGTTAAGTCTTTACGTCGAATATCTAACTGGAACCAAATTCATTGCATAAGTGTTGCATTTTGGAAATGAGTTTAAATTTTTTTGACACAGCACAGGGTGTCGTTGTCAACGCAGTTTATGATGTTCATTTTGGACTTGCTGAAAGCTAATTCTCTGTCTTCTGAACTGTTAACAATTTTGTTAATTTGGTTAGGTTTGTATTTTTATTTACGTTGGGAGGAATTACAGGAGTTGTGTTTTCTAATTCTTCGTTAGATATTGTAATACATGAGACACTTTATGTTGCTGCTCATTTCTTATTATGTTTTAAGAATAGGAGCAGTGTTTGCTATTTTAGCAGGGTTTACAGTACTTATGTATTATACCGGCGGTCCGCCAAGATGAACGATTTTTCGCCAAGATAAATGCCAGACGCATGAAATTATTAATGGTTTGGAATACGATTGGCAACAGTTTGCCAGCACATTGGACGAAAGCATAGTTTGGCAGAAATGACCACCAGGATAATATGTAAGTACCGGGATTACTTATTGGTTTTTGCTTGCTGTGTAGTATTATACTTATTTGTTGCTACATTCATGTCAAAAATCATTTGTACATCCATAAATCCACAGATTTATCTGAGACTATGATTTTTAATTTTATAAATTTTTCTCAGATGATACATAACATTAAGACACAAAAATATAATAGAGCACTGCATATGATAAAAAATTGTTACATGAAAGAGTAAAAATGGTAAAGTGTGACAAAGGAAGTTCAGAAAAAGATGAAGTCTTATGAATTTAATACAGAATGCAATCTCCCTTGACTTGTGCAAATAAATCTTAATTTGTTTTCATGCTGGCAACATAGGTGTCGCATGACCAAAAATTTTGGGTAAAGGCACAAAGGGAAATTATAAGTATTAAAGGAAAATTCTGAAGCAGATGCTTTAAATCTTATGTAAACAGGCCCGGACTGGTCTGGTCGGCGATTGCCAAGGGCCCCCTGAGAGGTCCCCCAAAATTGATGTACAGCACACTCCCTCTAATCCGCCATACATTTTACATGTAAACAAATAATTTTACATTTTAGTTTTTCTAAACAGACTCTGAAAGACTGATGGAACTTTCACTTTTGTGAAAATAAAAAGACCAGAAAAAGAGGTCCACTGAAATGTTAGCTTATTTATATTAATAACTAGAATAATCATTTTGGGAAATTCACTTTCTACTGATACATGGGAAGGCATGAGATTAGATTTTTATTCATTATAATTTAGCATTACTCAAGAGAAATATCTGTTATGGGCAGAAACAAACTGTTAAATACAATTAAATACTTTTAATAAACACACATAATAAATAAACTAGTGTCTCCAAGCACAAAAAAATATCTATTAATAAGCTGCTAGACAAAATTGTTAAGGGCAGTTTCAAATGTTATTAAATAACTATAACGTATAGCCTTTTAAACTGAAATATATATATATTATTTTTCATATATTATTACAAAATATCTATTACGACCAGTTTGGTTTCAGTTCTGTCTAATTATATGTGTACTGTTGCTAATATTTTTTCAAAAAATACACATTTCCCCCCCCCCCCCCCTCGTGTTAATCAAATGACCTATAATCTGCAAAATTCTATAATCCGCACAATGCTTAGTCCCAACATGTGCAGATTAGAGGGAGTGTCCTGTACTACATCAGAGTGCACATAAAGAATAGAGTACAGACACTTAGAGATAACATCACTGTAATTTGATTATTTATTTCCCAGTAATCTTACACAGTGGCACAGCAGATGTCCCGAGAAACCCAGCAGTTCCAGAAGAGTCAGGGGCCAAAAAAGCATAAAATAGTTAAATGTGGGTTTTAGGCACTTAAGCTTGGTTTTCAAATATCACATATTCTAATATGCTATTCCCTCATAAATTGCCTAGTAAGGACCCCTCTTACAATCTGTAGTTGAAGACCCTCAAAGGTGCCAGTCCGGACCTATATCTAAGAATTTTATTGCTTATAATTTGAGGATTTTGGGATAGAGTTCAGTGCAAGAATCACCCAAGAGGGGAGCTGACTACAAGGTTGTGTACTAGTGATGGCACAAAGTGCAGTTTGGCCGAAGTGCCGAATACCGAAGCTTCGGCCGCTGTACATATATAGCTTCAGTACTGAATGCACAATAAATGAACATACATATGATATTATACTTTCTATGTTTAAATATTCTCAGTTTCATACAACCTTTTTAGCTTACTTGTCATTTTTTAAATTAATATCACCCATTATGGTATTAATTTTTGCTTATTATTCTACATCATAATTAAAAATTGAGGGATAAATAATTCAATGAAGTGAGGTTAATTAACCTTGTATATACTACAGTGATAATAAACATAATTAACATTTTATAGTATGTATATTATTAACCTAGAAAACATTTTATCATTTGACAATAACTTAACTAGAATAAATTTTATGACTTTATCTAAAATTTAAATATTTAGATCTAGAGTGGATATACAAATAATGGGCAGGCTCTTCATATTTTAGTTTATAAAGAATCTATAATAAAAATTCAGCTTTTATTTATATTTTGATGATTTTCTGCATGTTCTGTAATCCTGGGTTATTGTTGATAATCTTAATCAATGGCTATTAAATTTATGAAATTAAAATTTTGTTGACAGATTAATATATTTTTTGGACTATATTCCGTATACGGTGCCTTGTTTACATGTCAATGGTTTGTTTACAAATCATTGGCGAACAATCTGACGCGAGAGTGAGCGATGCACCGCCAACTGCCGGTGGTAGTTGTGACTGGCAACCATAAAGAATACGTGTTTCGTCAGGTTTGGGAATTTGAAATTGTTTGCGTTATTGATGGAAGGGAATGAAATGTGTTATGTTAATATAAGAAAAGAATTTGTGGGTGTTTGTTAGAAATATAGTACGTTATAAGCCGGTGGGTGTTGGGGACATTTCTGAGCGGTTATTTACCAAAAAAATAGAGGTAAGTGTTCTTTTTTAACGAATCTTTCGATGTTTAAGGTTTTTAATGTGAATTTTAAATTGATATTTGAAGTGTTTATGTTTTCGTAAGTGCTATTTACGTGCTATTCTAATCATAGACTTTATAAGAGGTGTACAACTAGGTTGTTTAATCGACCGATGTTTTTTTGAGTTGAAAACGGGCCAGTGTTTGCCCAGTTTACATTAGCTGTACAACTAGGTTGCTTAGTTCACTGTTGTTGTTTTTTTTTAGTTAAAAACGGTCCACTGGTTGCGTAGTTTACATAGCTGTACAACTAGGTTGCTGAATCCACTGAGGTTTTTTTAGTTAAAAACGGGCCACTGGTTGCCTAGTTTAGATAGCTGTACAGCTAGGTTGCTGAATCCACTGAGGTTTTTTTAGTTAAAAACGGGCCACTGGTTGCCTAGTTTAGATAGCTGTACAGCTAGGTTGCTGAATCCACTGAGGTTTTTTTAGTTAAAAACGGGCCACTGGTTGCCTAGTTTAGATAGCTGTACAGCTAGGTTGCTGAATCCACTGAGGTTTTTTTAGTTAAAAACGGACCACTGGTTGCCTAGTTTAGATAGCTGTACAACTAGGTTGCTGAATCCACTGAGGTTTTTTTAGTTAAAAACAGACCACTGGTTGCCTAGTTTAGATAGCTGTACAACTAGGTTGCTGAATCCACTGGGGTTTTTTTAGTTAAAAACGGACCACTGGTTGCCTAGAATGACTAGTAAACATGGCGACAGTCGCTGGAGCTTGGCGGTCGCCAAGCTCCAGCGACTGTCGCCATGTTTACATGGGGTGGGCACCGGCTTGTATGATTTTACCTATTTTTTTTTTTAATGAAATATTATACCTATAACTATTAAATAAAATATTTTTATTTTACAAGAAATTCTTGGCACATCTGCCCCGATAGATAGTAAAAATCATGACATTATTGTTTTCATAAGTTAAAAAGCTTGAAATGTTTCATGCAACATTTTAATACCTAAATTTTAAAACAACAAAAGTTGTTCATATATCCGCTCTTATATTAAACGAGGAATGTTTGTAGGTGTGTGTGTATGTCCGAACGATCTCGAAAACTGCTCTAAGGATTCTTTTTAAATTTCGTACCTGGGGTTTTTTTGGGCCCCTGAAACGATTGAGCTAGGTCAATTTATTGAAAAAACTCAAACGCTAAAAATTTAAAATTTTTGGACGGTAGCGCCATCTATTGAGCGTTTGAAAAACACACTTGATGCAATCTTCCTAAAAGGGACGCTCAAATAAGTTTGGGGCAGATTAAAAAATACACGCCATCGATATATAATAGTAAAAATTAATTTCGCAAAGAAACAAAATAAATGGAACTTGATATTCAGTACACAGACAAATAAATATTTTAGTAACTAGATATATTACACCATTCAGCTACATAAATTTGTTTAGAATTGTTATTTTTATTTCAAAATATCGTCCTGGCAACCAGCGAAAGAAAAAGAGAAAAGAGTCTTCGTTGCCATCCCCGCAAGCACCTTGATGGAATATACATAAATAATTTAATTATTCTTAATTCATAGTTATTAATGCAAAACTATTCGTAAATCTTATGTGAAAAATTGCCTGAATTTATTACAATTATCCTTTTGTAACTAACGTAAAGCTAAATGTATTTTCGCGTATATACTAAAACAATAAAGATTTTTCATGTATTTTATTGATCCATATGATGCGAATTTCAAAAGTGCACAAAAGTTTCAGCTTAGCCGAATAATTTAAACGAAAATGACACCCTTTTCAGTCATTCACAGTAAGAAAAAAGATCCTGTGACGTAACATGAAAATTCCATTTTTTTTTTTTTTTTTAAATAACGGCACTAGGTTGCATTTTATTTTAACTGCCTTATTCCGCCAAGTTGCCGATAAATATTTAAATGTAGTTACGCTGATGATTTTTTTTTTTTTAATGGGTCAACCGTTTATAATGAAACGATGTTCGAAACTCCGATGAAAAAATGATACGATCGATTCCTAAATTGGGCTCGCAGACGATATTCAAATTAATTTTGCAGATGATCAGCCATCAGTTTAGTTTTCATTCACTGCAGTTGAAGATTTCAACTCATTTATTTTATCATCGTATGGACAACCTTTTAAAAGTCGCGGGCAGAACTTACGATAGTAGCCTCCTGTGCCTGACTTCAGGATGTTAGCGAAATCGTGGGCCGTATAATTCGGATTTATATGGAAGTTTGAATGTTTTATATAGGTTTTATACAGGATTTTGAGTTGTTCTGAGGGCTGGTCCAAAAGCCATGGCGGGCCTCATCCGGCCGCAGGCTGGGAGTTGTCCATATGTGGAAGCAGTAAATTGGGAGGCTGAAATCTGGTTACCAAGATTTTTTCTAATAAATTTTCAATTCTTATTTAGACGTGGATAAGACTGTGTTGTTTTGTGTTGTGTACTATCATTAAACTAAAGGATAAAGCCCTTTGTGGAGACAATTACAGCGGGCGATAGAATGTCTACACTCAGAATATTTAATATTTACCCACTTAAAATCAAATAACTTCATATTCAATTTTTATTATACATCGAAATTCGAATTGTATAATCTGCAGAAACATTTCGTATTCGAAACATTTCGTTTGGAATCAACATCCTCTCCTATATCCATGCTTAATGCATAGAAAACCGTTTTATTTTTGAAAAAAAGTTAAACTGAGTAGTAATTTAGAAAAGCTATCTTAAGCGAATTGGAATCGTAATTTTTCCTCCAAAGCCTGATAACCGTGACTTCAGTGTAACGACAATGTCACTTGCAATAGATAATTCTGACACTCAAATGATTAGCTTTTTTTATTCTCTTAAATGAAATAGAGCTAAAAATACAAAACGCTTAAAAATCAGGGAACGGGTGGATTATCAGATTTTTTCTTTCTTCTTTTTCTTTTTTTTTTTTTTACTTAATTATGATAATTTTCAGGCTGATCGCACCAACGAACTGTGTAAATTTTAAGTTATTAGACAATACATTTATATTCTGTTTGGATGGAAAAAGTTTTATTTTGAGTGGTTGAACTGGAATTGTGACAGAGTTAGGGATCAGCGTAACTATATAGGAGCGATGTATTTTTGATTTATTCGAGGTTAGAAGTCCATTTTCTTCAGTCCATCCATTTGTTCTATTATTGTCAACGTTTAAGTAGTTGTTAGGGTTATTATAAAAGAATATTTTTGATCTATTCTGTTTTTGATTTCATGATTTCGAAGTGTCTTTTTGTACTAATAATTTAAATTGCGTTACACTTTTTATTTTCTTAAGCGTGAGTTTATAAAATAAAATTATGTTTAAAGCATATTTATGTAAGATTATACTTTTATGGCATCTATATTTATTCTTATAAATAAAAATGAAATTCTGTTTGTTTGTTTGTTTATTTGTTTGTGGATTTGATTCATATACAAATCCACAAAAATGGACCTATCGGCTTGAAATTTAGCACAGATATGAAAAATAATATAGAATAAATCGTAGTCCACTTTAAAACTTTGAAAGTCCTCCCGTTCCCGGAATTTAAGAGATTTTTTATGCTCTCCACGCTAAAAGCTTTCCGTAATTGTAACCCCTGTAGTGAAAAAAGTGTGAAATAAGGATTGTGGTTGCCATGTGTGGCAATTTTGCCGAATAAAACGTTTTAAATTCTCAAAGTAAAAATAACAGAATAATAATGATTTTTTTTTTGTTTGTTAATATTCGTAAGGTTATTTTTTTAAAAATTATAATATCGTGTGCATGGGAAATCGGAGCAGGAATGAAATGTTTTACACGCAAAATGATAAGAATTGAAGATTTCCGAGGCTAATAGGTAAATTTTTTTAGTTTGGCAAAAAAATAAAATGGCCCAAATGCCGATTTTGAGAGAGTGAGTTCTAGCGGTTTGCTCAGATTTCGGCTTGGCGCAATTTATTGAGAGCTTAAGGAAATAGATTTTTGAAAACAAGTGCAAAATACAGCGTTAAATTTTAATGATCCGTGAAGAAATAATGCAGTTGTTAAGGGATTTCAAGCGATCTATCTCCAGAATTCTCGCCAAATGAGTACATTGATTTAAGTTGGGGGAATTCCGCCAAATTCCAGAAAATTGAAATCTTCTCATTTAGTACATCGGAGTAACGATGAATAAAACACGTTATAGTTATAATTTTAAAAAATTCGGCTGTATTAAGGGATTCCAATTTTCAAATAAAGGCTTGCTTTACTTTTTCGTGGTCGAACCATTTCCCATATTGATTGCTGCTAAGTCAATGCTTCGAATGATTTTCTGAAAAATGCTTGCAAAATGGCGTATGTTGGCACTTTGGCGAGGCTTAGATTTGAAACTGGATTTTATTTGAGACTGGGATATATAATGACACTGGTTATAGATAAAAATGAATGTTGGTATGTGTGTATGAGGTTGAAAAACTCCAGCACCGTTGAGCACCGTTGCACCATGAAATTTGGTTCACCTTTTATCATGGAGATGCTTTTTATGCTATCCGTTTTCCTCTAACTTCCCACCAGGTCGCACAGCAGAACGTCGAATTCTATTCCGTTTAGCCGTTTACTATGCGAATTTCGTCCAACCTATTTCGATGAAATTTGGTACACGCTGATATTAGAACACGGAGAATATTTTTCAGAATCCATTTTGCTGTAACTTGCCGCTAAATGGCGCTGCAACGCATCAACTTCTATACCGTTCGACCGATAGGCATAAAATTTCTTATACTTACAAATTTTAGCACGAAGAATATATTCTAACTGTGTTCCTTTTGATGTTATATTATTTTAACTCGCCACTAGATGACGCTGCAGCAGGCCAAATTCTTGACCATTCAAACGGTCGCTATGAAAATCAGTATACATAGCTATTTGAACAATGAGAATATTTTGGCGTTATCCATTTTGCTATAACTCGCCACTTGACGGCACTGTAGCAAATCATTACTTTAATTAACCACTAGATGGCGCTGCAGTGTATCACTTCTTGACTGTGCAACTGATCGCTTTGAAAATAGGTATACATAGATATTTGAGCACGGGGAAGAGTTTCGCGTTAGATGTCGCGTAAACACATGAACTTCAGGGCTGTCCAGCCGATCGTCCTGAAATTTCGTATTCATCGATATCTGAATGCGAAGAATATTTTCGCCGTATCCGTTTTGCTAAAACTCGCCACTAGATTGCGCTACACCGCATTGCCTTCTGCGCCGTACAAACGATTGCCTTGAAATTCGGTATGCATGGCTATTGAACACAATATAATGCGATATCCATTTTGCTATATCTCTTTATTACAATGAATAGTAATCACCACAAATCGTAATATCAAAAAGTCCATTCATTCCCGTGCGAAGAACGGGTACTTCAGCTAGTATATCTATAAGATTGAATTTACGTTTGTAGAATTTGTTTATGCATGATGTATTTTCTTTGAATTAGAAAAAAATAAGTAATTTATGTTTGAATTGAAGCACTATAGAGAAATTTACAATTTCAATCGTAAATAATTATCATCATAGATGTATTATAAAGACGTAAATGCATGAAAGTGTAGCTCAAGAATGAGCTGTGGAAACATATGATCACCGACAGCAGCACTTAGCCCAAATGTGTGAACGTGCAGTTCAAACACAAGCAGATGAAACAGATGATTAGTATTTGGAAGGAGATTGACATGGAACAGCTAGACGTCGACAAATACTTCGGGTAAACAGTCTAAGTATCTACAAAGTTGCCACAAATGTGGGTACTTATTATCATAGTTTAAAACTTTTTAACATGGATTGCATTCACCCTGGAGCTTTGCATTTTTCTGAAGAGTAAAATCAAAAATTAACCGAAACCATTTTGGGGACTGTAAGATTGATGTAGGACATTCCGAATTTCCTAATGAATGGGTGTGGTTGTTTCTTCGATGTCACCCACGATGTTCACCCGATGTCACCAAAGAATTCGAAATTTGAAAGCATACTTTACAATGGCTTTGTTCACAGTATATGACGAGTGAAACTATTAACGATTTTGGTGTGTACTGCTACGTTGCGAACAGTGTAGGACTTGATGAATTTTTTTTATAAACTCATTCATTTGACAGTTCAACCAACTCAAATTCTTGATGCTGAATTTGAACGTCCATTTGAACGAAATATGGACAGATATATTTCTGAAGTAATGAAGAGCTGTTAGTGAATGCATCGCCCAAGATCTTCGCTGATACCCTCGCTGATCTGCTACAGAAGGAAAGGAGGCACCTTACGTTAAACTACATTTTGCTCAACTCTGATGGCACCGACCATCGAATATTTAGCATCCCTCTTCAAAACAAAGTATATGCCATTGTAACATTGAATGCCGACCAAAGCTTACCTGATAATGTATGGGTGATCCAACAGCGATGAAAATCTTTGGCAACCATGAAGATTATTGATACGTGCCAAGGCATTTACGTATTCATTATTTTACACTTAAGGAGCCTTTAGATTCTGAGCATGGCTCAGTAACCTGGTACTTTATTAATTAAATACCATCTTTTTGCATAATAAAAATTATAATATGGGTTTTTCCTTTTTTAGTACTTAATGTGTTGTGAATAATTATGGCAACGCTACACTAGGGCGATCTGCCAAGGGGGGGGGGGGGCTTGGTTGGAGGGGTTCTGACACGTATTCACGTTACATCTGGAGAAAACCTACCAAAACTCCAGACCGTTAGATCGACAGCCACGCGATGGGACCCGAACCCGGGACCTTCACACTTCGGCCATCTACCATTTTCAGTGGCATAACCACTGTGCCATGCTGGGGCCCTTTTTAGTACTTAAATGCAAGTTATTTAATAATTTCCTTAAAGTTTTTAATATCAATTTCAGTTCACCTTTCTTTAATTCTTAACATTGTGGGAAATAAGAAAAATAAATTTATATAATATTATATATATTTTTTTCAATTTTATATTTATGTATATAAGAAAAAAAAAATCTATATTGTAATATATTATTAAATAAACTAAATATTGATTATTTTTTAATTAATAAAAATAATTAAATTTATATATAAAAACTTCTTTCTCAAATGCTAGATCTTAAAAAATAAGTTCATATTAAAATATAATGTCAGGCAGAATGTTCTTTTTGAATTTCTCCTATTCACTGATAGATGGCGCCAAAATGGATTAGCAAATCTAAACTTGAACCTAAACCAAAACCACTTCTTTGTTATGTTCTGATATCAGTTGAAGAGAAAATTAAGTCATTTTCTTGTCATTCAGATTTAGTTGGCTTTGGCTAGTTCAAGCATTATTTCAAAGTAGTCTTATTATAGTTAGTTGTGCAGCATGCTATGAAGTTTTATTTCTAAAATTATAAGTTCCTGAAATAGTAAAGTTTGAAATGTCTTCTACATTTAGCAAAAAAAAGTTCTGTCTGAGAATTTTTTGATCCTGTGGAAAATGATGCTACTAAAGCTAAGTGTAAGCTATGCTTTGGTATATTTTCAAGAGGAGGATTAGGGAAAAAGGCAACCACTACCTTATTAATTAGTCATCTGAAGAGAAAACACTTAAAAGAATATAATGAAAAGACAAAAGACAATGATGAGAATGAGATGGTAGTTGACAACCCTGATCACAGCCAATGTCAAATCCAGACTTTTTTTGGTACATTCTCCCGTTTTTGGTACATTCTCAGTAATTGCTCCTAACTAGAAAGGTTGTACATCACAAGTCTTTCTGCAGATGCTTTAATACATTATTATTGTTGTTGTTATTAATTGAATTGCATTTTTCAGATGCTCTATGGACTTGGGATAAAAGTAATCCAAGTGAATTTATAGAATTTTTTGATGATGATATGGAAGTGCGATTTAACAAACGATATAGTAATGGGACAGCAATTGTGCGAGGTACTGAACCAATGACAAAGAATCAGTATTATTGGGAAGTAAGACTGACATATCCAGTGTATGGCACAGATGTAGTAAGTAAAAGTTTGGATATTATGCAAAATAGCAGATCAAATTTGTATTTGAAGTGTGCATTATGACTATCATTTCTCATACGGTCAATATTTTTTTAAAAGCTTAATCCCAAAGCTAAAAAATTACTTCTTTACAAATATAATATTTATTATATAATTCTTTCAAATAAAAGTATTGAGATATCTTTAAAATATTCAAAAGGACAATATAAAAATGAGACTATTTTAATCATGTATTCAGAGGAAATATACATTTAACCTGTCAGATTGTGAAATTAATCATCACCCCAAGTTCAAAAGTTCATTGATTCAATTAAAGTGAGGGATGAAAAATTATGTCACAACAGTTATTGCCCGTTTTGACAATTCACATTCATCTGATAAATAAATGTATATTTCTCCTAGACATTTAGATATGAAGCCCCACAAAAGCCAAAACTTTCTTATTTAGGAAATGTATATGTATTCAAATTTAGCCCAAAAGTGATATTTGATAAAAATAATGATTGAAGTTGTTATAACCTAAAAAATATGTTACTTCATATTGCTTAGTTCAATAGTCATTAAACTTAAAGTTTCTGAGCTACCACCATTTTTCAATCCTACACCAAGTTACCAATCAAAAGAATTTCCAATTTTTTCTTAGAAAGAGGCAGTAGTTTTGTTATTAAAAGTTTTTAGTTGTCAGCACCTCATGCCGTATGCGTCATTCAATGATGGAATCAAGGTTAGCCAACCAGAGCATTAATACGATCTACTAAAAATATCCTTGTGAGCTACTAGTATCTCAGTTGACCTGGCTAACCAAGGGTTTGGTAATTGCTGGTTTAGTTTCTTTCTAAACCAGGGTTGTTAAATAACCCGGGCAGGTTTTATTAAAAAACCTGGTGTTTAGGGTGAAAACCCCGAGGTTTTATTGGGCAAAATTTAAATTTTTGGTACTTGAACTTGAAAATTCCCACATATAGAAATCCAAACTTCAAACCATACACAAACATAAAATTAAGGTTTAAATCACTAAGGGAACTTGGCACTGTGTTAAAAAAAATAAATAAATAAAAATAAATGAATGAATAAATTTGCTTCTAAAAACTTTCACTGCATATATTCATTTTGAATTAATAATTATTAGCTTAGTAAATTATAAGTAACAGAAACTTTAACATGCCATTAAAATACATCAAGCTATACATATACATCCAATGTACAAAATTGTGCAAATATAAATGTAGTAAAGCAAAACATATGGATATCGTTTTGAAAAGGTTTTATCTTTCCTAAAATAAAATAAAAAATTACATCATCCATTGAGTGTTTACTCCTCCCCTCCTAAAAAAAGTGGTATAAGTAATAATTTTAATTAAAATATTAAGGATTATAATTAATTATATAGGAATTTTAATTAAAATATTCCTGTATATTATTTCCTATATATTTTAATTAAAATATATAGGAAAAATAAAGTTAATGTACAAAACTGTACAAACAGAAATGCACACCCTCCCAAAAAAGTATTTGAGTGTAAGTCAAATTTGCTATATCAGTTTCATTTGTAAAGCATTGTTCATCATGAAAAGAGCCTGATGCAACAAATAACAATAACTTCTTATAAAATAAATAAAAACTTTGTGAAAAAAACACACATAAAAAGGTTACTTCAAGTCATAACGATCGTTTTGACCGAAAATTCGTTCGGTCTTCGTCAGACAACCCTTCCGTCATACAGAGCAGAGGGAACTGAAAGAGATAAACAGTCAAGCATGTTGCCACAAGGAAAAAAGAAAAGGCGGAAAAAAAGCAAGGCGAAGGCAAAAAAAAGAGGGGGGGGGGAAGGGCTACAAAGAAAAGAAAATAAGGACAAACAAAAGTATATAAATAAATAATAACGGTAACAAAAAGCAATTAAGAACACACAAAAAAATAAAAAAGAAAAGAAAACAGAACAAACAAAAGAACATAAAACAAAGAAAACATAAAAATGCAAAAATTAATTAAATAATATTAATATTAATTTTTTTTAAAAATATATATATACTTTTTTTTATTATAAACAAAATACAGGACAGCACAAAAAAAGGACAAACAAAATAATAGAAAAGGAAGGGGGGGGGGAAGAAAATTGTAGCAGGTGGAATGAACGAAAGGAACGGAAGAACCGTCATTCACAAGACGTTCCAAGTGCTGGGTAATGGAAAAACCTTCCAAAAAATCACGATGGGACAAAGATTGAGGAGTGCACAATATCTTAGCCTTAGAGAACTGAAACCGATGATTGAAATTCCAACAATGGGAAGCAATAGAAGATTTGGAAAGCTCATGCTTAGAAACATATCTCTCATGCTCTTTGAGCCTAAGTTTGAGAGCTCTTCTGGTTTGACCCATGTAGCCCAAATCACAAGATCCACAAGGAATATAATAAACACCCCAACAGTTCTCAGTAGGAATAGGATCTTTAAGGGAAGAAAATTTAAGTTTATTAACAGGTTTAAAAATGACTTTGAAACCGAAATTTTTGAGAAGTTCAGAAATTTTGTAGCATAAAGGTGAAAAGAAAGGTAGTACGATTAATTCACCATGAAAATTAATAGAAGTAGTAGAAGTATTAGGCTTATTAAATTTAGAAATAGCTGGGCTAAAACCATGAGTATCGTCAACATATCTGACCCGGCACGGAAAATTAAAGACCTTGAAGAGCTTCTTTTCAAAATAATGCATATAAATATCACATAAGAGAGGTGAGAGAAAATTACCCATAACAGAGCTGCCAAGTCTCCAGCTTTTTTCGGGATATTTCCCACCACTAATTTTTACTTACAAATTTATGCTTAAAATAAGTCCAAATATTTAATGCAAAATAAAGCAGTCTAAAAATTGTGGTGGGAAATCACCCGGAAAAAGCCGGAGACTTGGCACCTCTGCCATAGCAAGGCCCTCGGTTTGTTTATAGAATGAACCATTATAAATGAAAGCAGTTTGTTTAATACAAACGCTTACTAAAGCTATAAATTCCTTAATCTCAATAGAAGTTTAATGGAACTCACGTAAACGTTTTTCCAAGCAGTCAATCGCACCTTGGATAGTAGGTGCGATTAGTAGGAGAAAGAAGTTTAACTTTGTTAACAAAACCATAAGAGTTCTTAACAGTGTGAGTATTACTAGCAGTCAAGGGTGAAAAAGTATGCGAGAGGAAACATGCTAGGTTATAAGAAGCAGTACCAATGTTAGAAACAATGGGGCGAAAGGCAAGAGAAAGTTTGTGAATTTTAGGAAGGGCATAGAAACGAGCACAGTTAGCAATAGAAGGTAAAACGTAACGTTTAGTTTGAGCATTTAAGATTACAGAGGACTTCACAGTGTGTTTAATTTCAGAAAGGTGACTGTTAGTAGGATCAGAATTTAATTTAGTGTATGGACCAGTGGTTAGCATGTTGTTAATACTATCAACATAAGAAGATTTATCAAGTAGAACAGTCTGGCCCCATTTATCTGCTTTAGTAATGAGTAAATTAGGATTAGCATTAAGTTCTTTGAGAGCAGTTTTTTGAGAACGAGAAAGGTTAGATTTGGCATGCATATTATTCGAAGAGATAGTATTAGCAATAAGATATCGCAGAGTATCAAGTTGGTTAGAAGAGAGTTTACAATTTTTAAAAAAATTTTCCATAGGAGCAATAAGTTTGGAAACCAAAACGTTACTAATGCGAGAAAAATTCAAACCTAAACTGAGAGCATCTCTCTGAGAATCAGTTAAAGCATGCGAAGACAAATTAACAACAGTATCCTGAACAAGGAGACTGACAGAACCGAGGGAAGACCTAACCGAAAGAAGAGCTTGGAATTTCTTATCCAAAGTAGCTCTGTGAGAAATAGAACGTAAGCGAAATTCCGTTTTTCCCAGTGAGCAAACGCAGGGAAAGTCTTACTCTAAAGCAAATGGAGATCATAAAGTTCAGATTCAAGAATTGAAACTTTATATCGGACATCCCGAATAAAAGCGCGTAATACCGCCCGTCAGACCTCTTCAAAGCCTTATCAACACGAGAAGAACCATGAATATTGCACTTAAGTAACGTTTTATGCCTTGAAGTAACCTTTTATGTGTGTTTTTTTCACAAAGTTTTTATTTATTTTATCTTTTAACACCAGTTTTTTGAGTGTTTATTTTCATAGTTTTGTTTATTTCGACTATTAACACTCTCTTTTCTCCCTTCTTTCTTCGTGTTATTTTTCATTCTTATTCCTTTACTGTTCTTGTTTTTTCTGTATGAATTCATCTTTGTTTAACCGTTTTTCCCGTTTACGTTTGAAACATTCTCGTTTCTTGAATCATTTAGGTTTTCTTGTCCAATGCAAACTCAGTAATGTCATTACTAAGTTTATTGACTTTAAGAGCAATATTCACGGTTCTTCTCGTGTTCATACGGCTTTGAAGAGGTCTAAGCGGGAGGTATTATGCGCTTTTATTCAGGATGTTCAATATAAAGTTTCAATTCTTGAATCTGAACTTTATGATCTCCATTTGCTTTTGAGTAAGTCTTTGCGTGCGTTTGCTCACTGGGAAAAACGGAATTTCGTTTACGTTCAACAACATTCTATTTCTCACACAGCTACTTTGGATAAGAAATTCCAAGGTTAGGTCTTCCCTTGGTTCTGTCAGTCCTCTTGTTCAGGACACTGTTGTTAATTTGTCTTCGCATGTTTTAACTGATTCTCAGAGAGATGCTCTCAGTTTAGGTTTGAATTTTTCTCGCATTAGTAAAGTTTCGGTTTCCAAACTTATTGTTCCTATGGAAAACTCTTTTAAAAATAGTAAACTCTCTTCTAACCAACTTGATACTCTGTGATATCTTATTGCTAATACTATCTCTTCGAATAATATGCATGCCAAATCTAACCTTTCTCGTTCTCAAAAAACTGCTCTCAAAGAACTTAATGCTAATCCTAATTTACTCATTACTAAAGCTGATAAAGGTGGCCAGACTGTTTTACTTGATAAATCTTCTTATGTTGATAATATTAACAACATGCTAACCACTGATCCATACACTTAATTAAATTCTTATCCTACTAACAGTCACCTTTCTGAAATTAAACACACTGTGAAATCCTCTGTAATCTTAAATGCTCAAACTAAATGTTATGTTTTACCTTCTATTGCTAACTGTGCTCGTTTCTATGCCCTTCCTAAAATTCACAAACCTTCTCTTGCCTTTCGCCCCATTGTTTCTAACATTGGTACTGCTTCTTATAACCTTGCACGTTTCCTTTCGCATACTTTTTCACCCTTGACTGCTAGTAATACTCACACTGTTAAGAACTCTTATGATTTTGTTAACAAAGTTAAACTTCTTTCTCCTACTAATTCTCTACTACTCTTTCTCCTACTAATCGCACCTACTATCCAAGGTGCGATTGACTGTTAGGAAAAACGTTTACGTGAGTTCCATTATTCTTCTATTGAGATTAAGGAGTTTATAGCTTTAGTAAGCGTTTGTATTAAACAAACTGCTTTCATTTATAATGGTTCTTTCTATAAACAAACCGAGGACCTTGCTATGGGACTTCTCTCTCACCTGTCTTATGTGATATTATATGCATTATTTTGAAGAGAAGCTCTTCAAGGTCTTTAATTTTCCGTGCTGGGTCAGATATGTTGACGATACTTTTGTTCTAGTGGATTCCAATTGTGATATTTCTAATTTACTTTTGATTGTTAATTCTGTTGATCCGTGTATCCAGTTTACTCTAGACAAGGAGTGCAACAATTCTTTACCTTTTTTGGATGTTCTTATTTCTAGGAATTCTGACGGTTTCTCTACTTCTGTTTTCCGCAAACCCTTTTCTATCTCTTTACCTCCTCATGCCCTATCTAATCATCCTTACCAACAAAAACTTTCTGCTTTTTACACTTATCTGTTTCGTACTATCAAAATTTGCTCTGACTCTTCATCTCTTAATAATGAGATTAATTACTTAAAATCCTTAGCTGTCTCTCATGGATTTAGCCCCTCTATTATTGATAAAGCTCTTTCTAAATTTAATAAGCCTAATACTTCTACTACTTCTATTAATTTTCATAGTGAATTAATCGTACTACCTTTCTTTTCACCTTTATGCTACAAAATTTCTAAACTTCTCAAAAATTTCGGTTTCAAAGTCATTTTTAAACCTGTTAATAAACTTAAATTTTCTTCCCTTAAAGATCCTATTCCTATTGAGAACCGTTGGGGTGTTTAATATATTCCTTGTGGATCTTGTGATTTGGGCTACATGGGTCAGACCAGAAGAGCTCTCAAATTTAGGCTCAAAGAGCATGAGAGATATGTTTCTAAGCATGAGCTTTCCAAATCTTCTATTGCCTCCTATTGTTGGAATTCCAATCATTGGGGGTTTCAGTTTTCTAAGGCTAAGATATTGTGCACGCCTCAATCGTTGTCCCATCTTGATTTTTTGGAAGGTTTTTCCATTACCCAGCACTTGGAACATCTTGTGAACGATGGTTCTTCCGTTCCTTTCGTTCATTCCGCTTGGAAGCTGTAGTTGTAAAGTTCTATTCACTTTCCCCTTTTTCTTCTGCTACAATTTTCCTTCCCCCTTCCTTTTCTATTATTTTGTTTGTCCTTTTTTGTGCTGTCCTGTATGTTGTTTATAATTAAAAAAAGTATATATATATTTAAGAAAAAATTAATATTAATATTATTTAATAAATTTTTGCATTTTTATGTTTTCTTTGTTTTATGTTCTGTTTTCTTTTATTTTTCCTTTTTTTGTGTGTTCTTTATTGCTTTTTATTATTGTTATTATTTATTTACATATTTTTGTTTGTCCTTATTTTCTTTTCTTTATATCCCTTCCCCCCTCTCTTTCCCCCCCTCCTCACCTTGGTTTTTTCTGCCTTTTCTTGTTTCCTTGTGGCAACATGCTTGATTGTTTATCTTTTTCAGTTCCCTCTGCTCTGTATGACGGAAGGGTTGTCTGACGAAGACCGAACGAATTTTCGGTCGAAACGATCGTTACACCTTGAAGTAACCTTTTATGTGTGTGTTTTTCACAAAGTTTTTATTTATGTTATCTCTTAACACTAGTTTTTTGAGTGTTTATTTTCAATAACTTCTTGTATTTCAAGCTGTGCATATTTCAAAAACTAATTAGTTACTCACTAAATTGAAGTGAGAAATTTGGCTTTTATTTGAATACTTTTTTGAGTGGATATAGTAAAACAAAGTGTATGGATAATTTTTTTTTGCCTTAGTCAAAGGTTTACTTTATTTTGTAATATAAGAAATTATATTATTAATGTTATTTATAAATTTATTGTAAAAAAAAAAATAATAGAGAAACTCCAGTGAGTTAAATATGAAAGAAAATGTTAGCAGTAAGACAATAACTTTACATAGAATTTCTCAAATTATTTTCTTTTCTTTGTTTTTAAAGCAATATAAAAAATCCTACCTGCACATTTCTTTTTAATGTTTAAATAGTTAGTGAATAACAGAGTTAAGTGATAACTCCTTTCATTCCATAATGTATGTACTTTTTTATTTTGTGGTATTGATTTAATCTGGTGATATCTAATTTCAACAGTTAGTGCAATACAGTGCAACCAGACCTGCTTTTATT
The DNA here is from genome assembly GCA_038373885.1 of Cheiracanthium punctorium. NCBI lineage: Eukaryota > Metazoa > Arthropoda > Arachnida > Araneae > Cheiracanthiidae > Cheiracanthium > Cheiracanthium punctorium. The sequence continues at coordinate 565,281 of JAWZYV010004791.1, read as the reverse complement.
ATACAGCCAAGAAATTATTATCACATATTTGAATGTTTGGTTTATTTCTATATATTCTAAGGAGGAAATATATTGGATATTATGTTTGCATAAACATCTGTTCCTTTCAGTAAAAATTAACTGATGCATTTGTATAGCTCTATATCCTTTACGATTATATATTTTTATAAACAACTACCATTTTATAGAATACTGTATGTTTGGTCATTAAAAATTTTATGACAAATTTCTCCTATCAAAAATTACTGAAAGTAACTTTTAAACAGTATTACGACTGGTAGAAAACAAAGATTTTTATTTTTCATAAAAGCAACAGAATGGAATTAGGGTTTATATTTTCATTAGTGATAAAAATAATCTTGAATTGAAATAGAACTTAAAATTTTTAAGAAATTAAATGCTTCTGCAATAAATAAATCATTCCGATATTTCTTTTAAAATGATGCAAATCAAAGTTTTATCTTAAAAAAAACTCATTCAACCCCCCAAAAACCCACCCATGTGTTTTTTTAAGGTGAAAAACCTGCCCCAGTGGGGAAAATGGGGAGCTAACCAGGCAGCAAATCTGACAACCCTGTTCTTAACTCAGAACACTCAAGTTAAATTACAAAAAAACATTTATTCCTTTACAGTACACTAACAAAATATATACCGAATGACTGACAACATGAATGTGATGCAGTTCATCACATATTTATAATTACTTTTGATTTTCCTTTTCCTATACTCAATTTAATATTCTTTGCTATTTTTAAATTCCCATCTCTATCCGTTACGTTATTTTAATTCTGTTTCTTAAATTACTTTGCCCTTAACTTTTGCAGTGTATTTAGAAGGTGTCCTTCTGTCCAAGGATTCCTCTTTTTTCATCCCGTTCTTATGGGGTTTCAATAATATTTTTTATGTTACAACTTCTCCTTGACTATCCTTCCTTGGCGACCCACATTAAAATTTTAGTAAACTTGTATTAACTCTTAACAATCTTTTCGTTTTTTTCAATCTGGTAATTTTTTGGCATCCATTCATTCTAGCTCTCAGATCTATCGCTAGATTGGCTTTCTAGCGATAGATCTGAAAGCACCTTTTCACGCACCTTTTTCATTCACTTAACACTTTTGCCTCAGCCTAAAAGGTTCATGCTTGTTTTTGCTATTTTGCCAGCCACCTCACTACTACCTGTGATTTTTTACCTCAGTCGACTCCCATTATAACGACCCCATTGGGGCAATCCTATTTGGGTCATTACAGGCGCATAGCACGGAAAATTTTTCGGGGGGGGGGGGGTATATGAACTTATATGTGTATAAATAGACGGAATTTCATCAGTAATCCAAAAATTTCGGGGGGTGGGTGGGATATATCCCGATATCCCCCCCCCCCCCCTGGCTATGCCCCTGGGTCATTATATCAAATGGATGGATAATACATATAATAATCTTTCCAAATTTGTTTTTCTTTTAATATAACTTGATAATGATATCAAGTAATTTAATATGCATAAATACAAATTTTATAAGAAGTTAGTTAAAATAAAAGTTTGTTTGTTATTATAGTTAAAATAAGTTTGTTTTAACTTTAAATAAATTAAAAATAACAAGACACAGAATACTTTTTTTCATTTGAAGAAAATGTTTTTAGATGACCACTTGAATCAATAATTATAGTGTGTACATAATAAATTGTCCATCTAAAAATATAAATTGTACAAGAAAATAAATGAAAATAAGATTATAATTTATATCAATGAAAAAGTTATAACATAAGAACATTGAATATGTACGTATTTAACTTTTTTTTTTTGAAGAAATCAGTAATTGAGCTCTGGTGTAATTTTGGACATTGAAAAAGTGCATTCTCTAAATGATTGGTGTTTTCTGACACTTCATACCCGTTATTTTGGTTTTAAAAAAACTCACGAAGTGTTCTGAGTGCTTCCGCAGCCTGTTTTATTGTAGGTGTTTTGGGGGGAATGTAATTGTTGTCCTCATATGAAGAGCATTTAGCATCTTCATTATCTGCATTCACTAACCCGTTTATTATATCCTCCTCTGTTATTTCTTCAGTACATTGTTCACTGTCATCTATCTTTCTATAATCACAAAAATTAATCACATGTGGTAATGATAACTGTTTTGACAGTTCTTGAAGCATACATACTCCCCATCTACATCTTCATTGTGAGGAAAGTCAATTAGATTTTCTTCAGGATCACTGAATTTTTTAAAACCAGCTCCCTGAAATCAGTGCTTGATGGTTTCTTTGGCCACACAGCTTCTGCAGTTCGGACTACGATAAGATGGTTGACATCGGGTGGTGTATTATTTTCATAGTTAAACAAAATTTGTCAAATAAGTTTTTTTCTGTATTGTTTTTTAAAACTATGGATTACACCTTGATCCATTGGCTGAAGTTCTGAAGTCACATTGGGTGGCAGATATTCAATATTAATAGCTTTTAAATTTTTAATTTCCTTCATGTGTGCAATACAGTTATCAACTATTAATAAAATTTTCCGGTTCTGCAGATTAATTTTCTTATCTAGAGCTCGAATCCATTCTTCAAATAGTGCGCTAGTCATCTATGCTTTCTTATTAGATCTATATGTGAAGGGGAATGATTTCAGTCCCTTGAAACAACGAGGACGCTGAGAATTCCCAATTACGAATAAAGGTAATTTTTCATTACCTGACATATTTGCTCCAAGAAGTAGTGTAACCCTTTGTTTTGCCCGCTTAACTACTCATCTTTAAAAACCAACAATCGGTCAAGCAAAAGTTTGTAGAAAAGTGCAGTTTCATCTGCATTAAAAACATCATCCTCATTGTAATTCTCCAGCAGTTTTTTCATCATTTCTTCTTTAAATAATTTTGTCTTTATTCACAGATGAATTCTCACCACTTATTTTTTTAAACTTAATTTCAAGTCGGAGTTTAAAGTTTTGAAGCCAACCATCAGATGCTTTAATGTTATGGTATTTAGGGTACATAAGGATGAAGCTTTTTGAAGAATAGAGTGGCTTTCTCTTTTAAATCATTTCCATCAACAGGAATATTTTTTGTGCACATGTTCTTCAGCCAGTCTAAAATACCTTTCTCCAGAAGAGGAAATTTCCCTTCTCCGATTCTCATTCTATCCGGTATAGCACTTTTATGGAATCCCTATTCTTCAATATTGTGAATAGTGTACCTTTAGGTATTCCAAATTTTTTCGCAATTGCAGTTTTTGGAAGACACTTTTCATTGATGCATTCTAAAATCTTAATTTTTGTGTTGATGGCCACAGGGTTCGTTGATTATCAACGATCATTGATTGATTATCAACGTTCGTTGATATCAATGGGTATATATCATGATATATATCACGATATATATCTGATATTTATTTTAAGATAAATATCATGATATTTTTGATATTTTCAAACAAAGTTTGTAAAATTGATTTCAGCATTTCCAAGTTAGTAAATGACATAAATCTGATGGTTAACTGTTCATTATATAGATATTTTACTATACATTGCAGTTGCACTAGGTGAAGTCCAAAGTAATTGGTGCACAATTGCAAAATATGTAGAAATTTGGTACAGATTAAAGTAAAAATTAGAAGTTTATGAAAAAATCTGAAACAGAGAGGAAGTGGCTTTATTATTAGCACACTTAGTTGCGCATTTGTTGGTTTTAACTTTGAGGATGAATTCTTGAATGCTGAATCCACAGTTTAGTGGAACACTAGAGGATTATATGAAAGATAAAGCATCTAGACAATTAGTTACAGCAAGCCCTTTGGCAGCTGGGTTAGAATGTTTTTTCTAGCTTTAAATTAATCTAGTTGAGATCTAGATGAGACTGAAAATCAGGAAAACACACCTTTTTGTTTATTTTTTTAATATAAAGAAATGAGAACAGTAAATAATAACCAAACACATCGATTATAAAAACACTTTCCAACAAAAATTTCTTGTGCCAAATTTGGCTGTGTTACCTCTACAAAGCTGTACATCAATATTAATGTAACTTTGAAAGACCCCATAAAAGAACTTTAAAATCTATTTCCAATCTTTAAATATTGACTAATCTGATCTAATATTTATAGAATTATTGCTGTTAAAATGGATTAATTTCTCTAAACTGACATAGACTGTAATGTAGTATATGGTTTGGTCCATGACTCCACTAAAATCCTTAAATTTAGGCCACAACTTTCCAAATGTTGCCCATACCTGATCTATCTTTGGCAGAGAAGTATCATATAAACAAAAATCTCTTCAGCATGTATATTTTCTGTCCACATGCAAAACTATTGGATACATACCCAACTTGTCTCTATACCACTAACCAGTGCCGTAGCCAGTAATTTTTCATGGAGGGGTGGTGGTTGTGACTACTGCAATTCACATGTATGTATGCATGTGTGTGATAAGGAAGTGAAGAGTATACATTTTGTATGGCAAAAAATTCCTCATGTAAGGGGTTGTGACCCCCCCATCCCCTCACCCCTTAACTACCCCCCTGCCGCCAACCCTTAGTTAAAAATAGCACGTTTTTGCTCATATATTAAACACTCAAATCATAAATTTTCATTTATGATGGTATATTTAGATAATGAAGAATGTTTTTATCTATCTTGCAATTTTCACAATCTGTTATTCATCAAACACTTTACTCACTTATAAATCCGAGCACGTTTCTTAATAAATTCATGGATAAGATGAAATATGAAAATCTCACTGATTAATTTAATACCCTTGTTTAATTCATTCGCACATAGTATTTGGTGAATATGGCCATTAGAGTTACTAACCAGTTTTCTCAATTATAAATACTTAATTGATTATTCATTTAAATATATGTAGTCATTCTTTTTTTAATTTTTAAAGGACTATAAGTTAAAAAGACTGAGATGAGATGAAACCATATTTCAGCCATGAAAAGAAAACCACACACTGCCCTCTCAAGATTAGCTCAAACCACTCCCCTCATCATTGATTTTGATAATCTCTCTATTCTAAAAAAAAAGTAAAGGCCGCTGGCGCTGTCAAAGCTGTCATAAAAGCTGTCTTTTTTTCATTATATACTATTATACCAATTTTCATACCACAAGCATAAAAGCTGTCTTTTTTCCACTGTCATAAAAGCTGTCTTTTTTTCATTATATACTATTATACCAATTTTCATACCACAAGCACTTTCGGCCATGCACTTGGCTCAATTGTATAATAATGATGTATTTCTCTCTCAATTGTATAATAATTAATCAATAGCTAACACCCTTAACAGTACCATAAACCTAATTCTTACAAACTCATATTTTCAATTTAATGGTAATTTTTATAAACAAAAACAAGGCATCACAATGGGATCTCTCATTTCAAGTATTAAAACAGAATGGAAAATGAGGAAAATTGAAGAATGTATAAAATTAAATAAAGCCATAAAAGTTTGCTGGAGATATGTGGATGACGTTTTTTGCTGTTGTTGAAAATAAAAATCTGGAGTGACTCCACTCGACTTTCCGAACACTTACAATTAAGATCATTACCAAGCATTTAAATAAATTTTAATCGATGAATAATTCAGCAAAAATTCTTAGTTTTTTTCAATTTGAGCTCAATAGAATGTACCGTTTAAACACTAGTGCACTTTCAAGAATTTTCTCTCATAGGTCACAATGTAAAAGAAATTTTTGTCGTAGCCCCGTAGAAAAACTATAAATCCTATACACACCAAAATCAATACCAGTCTTACGATGGTGGTTTATAACATATATACCGAATTTGAGCTCAATCGAATGTACCATTTAAACGCTAGCGCACTTTCAAGAATTTCCCCCCATAGGCCATAATGTAAAAGAAATCTTTGTCGTAGCCCTGTAGAAAAACTAAAAGTCCTATACACACCAAAATCAATACCGGTCTTGCGACGGAGGTTTATAACATATATGCCCCCAATTGGAGCTCAATCGAATGTACCGTTTAAACGCTAGCACACATTCAGAAATTTCTTCCCATAGGTCCTCCCCATAATGTAAAAGAAATCTTTGTTGTAGCCCTGTAGAAAAACATTACATGGTACATGTTCGGAAAGTAAAAATTTAGAAAACCTACTTAAAGAGATAAATGAAATTGACAATAACATCCAATGAAAATAGCAGTACAATTAATTATCTAGATGTAAAAATAATTAGGGACAAATGAAATAAGTACCGCTATCTATCAAAAACCCACAAACAATAATCAACTTGTTAATTTCAACTCCAATACCCCTTTTAAATATAAAACATCAGCTATTCGTTCATACATTAATAAAGTTATCAAAATCTGTTCCAACAAAACTCTCTTAAAAGAAGAAATCAACTTTATTAAAAATCAATGTGAAATAGCAAATCATCCTAAAAGAATCGTAAACAAAATCTTTAAAGAAAGAATTTAAAAAATGAATATAATAACCAGTGCACAAAAAATTAAACAAACTTTCACTGAAGTAATCCCATTCTACAGAGGAATAGCCACTAAAATTGTAAACATAGCTGCCAAAAAAAGAATCCACATCCTCATGGAGCCAAATTAAAAAATTTTTCAATAGTATAAGAACTGATTAAATAAACGAAGAAGAAACTGCCGGTTTCAATAAAATTAATCTTAAATTTGAAGAAAACAAAAGTTCTGGAAGCTATATTGGTGTGACTAAAAAGAAAATTAAAGAAAGAAAGGAAAAAAAAAAAGAACACATTAACAATCTACGTTTTGGTAAACCAAGTACTGCCCTCTCAAGATTAGCTCAAACCACTCCCCTCATCATTGATTTTGATAATCTCTCTATTCTAAAAAAAAAGTAAAGGCCGCTGGCGCTGTCAAAGCTTGTGGACCTATCTCCTCCTAAACCGTAGGGATTTGAGTTTCGACTAAGGTACCCACAGATTCAAAAAATTCCGAGGAACCTGCTAAGCTGATTTAAATTTCGAAAATCGAATTATTTTAGAAGATATTAATAAAAAACTGAAAAAATAAACCGAATGGTTGCCAGATTTGGCATAAAATCATTCATTCCTTTGCAACAAAGCGTTTCCAAGTATCTAGAATCGCCTGAAATTTACAAACATGAGTTAGAATTACGCCCATTTTACTCCAAAATAAAAACCATATGAAATAAGTAACTCAAAATGTGTTACACAAAGTTGACAATTTTCAAATACAGTAGAGCACCGAAAATCCGGACATTTTTTTGGATTTCAGTTTTTTCCCTTCCCTCAAAAAAAAAAAAAAAAAAAAAGATAAATAAATAAACTACAGGATGCTCAAGCATTAGACTAGTTTGTTATCATAACAATAGCGTCAATATATATATACACACACACACACATATATATATATATAGTATAGTATATATATATATCCAAAACCTCAGGGTAAAATCTGACTCGTGACCTAACTTTCCTTCTTTGCATTCCAAAGATTGAACTGTTATTTCTAAACAGAAACGCAAAAAGGGGAGTGGAGACACTTCCTGTTAGTGTAAAAGTGTAAAGCATTTAAGCTTTAATAATCGGTAGAGATATTATTTTTAATTTAATATTATTCTTTTTAAGGAGGCAAAGAAATAATTAAACTCTTTATAACATCATTCAAGTCTGCAGTAAAAACATACATTAGCGTAAATAACATTGGAAGCCTTGTTTAAAAAAACGCATAAATAAAAATATCAGTAAGCACGTGCAACGAAGACAAGAATGTAACAACTTGTTTGGAAAGAGAAAGCTCCAGTCACAAACAAACCGGCTCCAGTCACTCCAGTGAAGGGGGGAACTTCTGCGCACCCATAATCAGTGTTTTAGTGCATGGGATGGCGATAAAAATTGCTGTTATATCTTTTTATCCTTTGATACCAGAAGATTTTTTTAAATTTAAAGTTGTGACTACGTTCACGTTATTGGGCAAGCAATATATACGAGGCAATTGGTAGGGCGCCTTTTTTTTTTTCCTTTCCTTTTTTTTTTTTTTTTTTTTTTTTTTTAGTGAATTCAATAGAAATATTTCTACACTACAACCTATGAATCGCGGCAATTTCGAAAAACGTTATAAAAATACATAGCTCATGGCAAGACCCCGTAATCCATGACATAGCCGCTACTTTTTTTTTTTTTTTAAATGACCAATGATCCGGAAAATCCGAGAATCCGGAATCGCCGTAGTCCCGTCCATTCCGGATTTTCGGCTTTATACTGTAGTAAGTTCGTTTAGACAACAGCAATTTAGAATTAGCGATTATTCGTTTTTCCAAAACAGAATAACTAATATCTTGAAAATGAAAAATAATTAAAAATGCAGATTATTTTAAAGCCGGTTCTTGTCCAGCTTGATTATTTGCTACCAGTAGAAATATTTGGCGGTGTTAACTATACCATTATAGCAGTTATAGTACACTTTGGATATTTGCTAGCGCGACGAGGTGGTATAATTCGTGGTGCTAAGTACCCCAATCTGCAAACAATTATGTAAATGAAAATATGGATAACAGTTTTCCGGTAACCTTAAAGGAACAGTAATTATAGGTTGTGAGCATGTGTAAATCGCCAAATAATGAAAATTCGCTATTGGTGGCAAGCTATCCTATCAGTTCCGTAGCTTTTATTAACTTTACATGTACGCAAGTCGCCAAATAATGAAAAATCGCCATGGGTGGCAAATTCGCAAGGTGTCCAATAGGTTTTACATTATTAAAAATACAGCTGAAACAGATGTTCTGATTTTATTACGCTTTAGCTCCTAATTAATAAAACTTTTGAATGGTAACATTAAATATCATTGTGTTTCTGAGGAGTGCAAATAATTTTACCTGCGATTATAAGCAGAGTCCGCACTCCAGGTGGAGTATAGCTCAGGACCCATACAACACGGATTCCCATAGCAAAATATCTTCCGTGTTATGAGGTGGAGGGGGGTCTACTGTAGTGTGAAGTTTAAATTTTTATGTACCAATGAACATGCAAGAACCAAGCAATGTGTAGCTCAGTAACATTCTATCTGATCTAATCTTCGGGTTTTGTCTGTTGAAATTATGTCTTTTTTACGAATAAGCCTGATTAGGGGCCGAATGCGTAGCGAGTCTGGGGGCCTTGGCCCCTAGCATTAGAAAAAATAGTCAACTACAATAATAAGAGCTACAGTCTAAAGAGAGAAGCAATATAAAGAATGAATGACATCACTGCAGTTAATGACACAACTCATGCGCACATTGATGAAAGTTGGTGGGTGTGGCTAAAAATTATTAAAGAATGAACAGCAAGGAAACAGGAAGACACCTGATGGTGGCTGAAAGGGCTTGTGATGCAAAAATAGGTATAATAGTAAACAGGGTGTCCAGTGCTAATGCTGTCCAATGGCTATTTCCTAAACCGTTAGTCAGAGACACATAGTTCCAATTGCAAAAATGCTTTAAATTGTATAATCTATTATATCAGAAACAATTGAAGTCGATAAATAAATTCCTAAAAAATTTACGAAATTAAAATTTTTATACGCTCCCCCGGTCCTATCAGTTATATTTAGAAAAATTTTTATACAATTTCATGCACAATAAAACTAGAATCATCCTTATATGACCAAAATTCACTGAGTTATGAAGCAACAACGATTTTCACTTAAATCACTTTTCCACTTTCAAAAATGTACCGTTATGGTGAACCGTTAGGGGACTGTATAAATATTGAAATTTTAAATTATAGGTTTCAATTTAATTTTCTGGCATAATGTGGAGAAAGAAGAAAAACTAATTTTAGAACACTAATCTATAAGCAGAAGGTTATAGCGAGGCTCTAGAAAAATTTATCGCCGGTCTTGCGAAAATCTTTTCTCTAACTGAAGTAACAGAATTAAGTTGTGTAAATAAAAAAATGTTTTGTCGAAACAATGAGAAATTTATTAAAAAGATAGATCATCTAAACTTTTAACAAATTTTTGAGTGTATTTGAATAAATTGAAATGAAATACCGTGTTTCAGGTAAAATGGTTGGCAGACAATAATTGCTTGAGATTCAGTTTTCCTGCTGATATGGCAACAGATGATAAATATTAAATTTTAATATTTTACTGGAGTTGAAAAACTGTTAAAGTTGAAAAGTTACTTTGTTAGTGTTTGTCTAAAGTTCATGATATTTGAATTTGTAGCTTATTGAGTATAAAAAACGAAAGATGATGTTTAATACTAATGAATACACTCAAATGGTGTTACTTTATGGAAAATTTCATCAGAATAAGCAAGAGACTGCAAAGCAGTATGCTATAAAATTTCCAAATGAAAATCTCCGGTCTGCTAGTACAATATCAAACGTAGTGACGAGTAAAAGAGAAACCGGTAGCGTTCTAAATCGTAAAAAATCAAGAAACATCATGGCTTTAACAAAGCACGTGCATGTAGAAGATGGCCTAGGATATGCTCTCGCTCATCTACAGTCCAGTGTAAGAAGCAATAGCGAAGCATGTGGTTATTCTACCTCGCAAGTATGGAATGGAGGAAATTTCGTAAGTGGGTGTCGTCGTCAAGTCAGATACGTCGCCAAATTTGAAGTTCGTTAGACAGTTTGTTTACAGTAGCGAAAGTTCCAGATATCTGTTGCAAACTGTGTACTATGGAGTTGAGTTGTTGGCTGGTGATGTAGTTTGAAGAAAAAATGATCGGTTGATTGATTCAACAGTAGCAGGATGTTTGGTAAAGGAATTTTGTGATTGGCTTAGGCAGTTTAACTGTAATCAGTAAACCGAAGTTTTATAAGAGCAGGAGTTGGAGTTTGATGCGTAATTTTTTGTTTTGTTTGGTGAGGGGTACGTGAGTAGTTGTTATGGGGATTATTAGGTGTATTTTTTTTATTTGGTAATGTTGTCCATTGCTTAAAGATGTAGTGAATGTTATGTTATTATATGAAAAGAAAGTGTGTGTTTGTTAGAAATAGAGTGTGAATATAAAGCTAAGTAAAAGACCATGTTTGTTTTATGTTATCAGCTGGTGTGTGTGCGTTTGTTAGAAATGTAGTGTCAATATAAAACTAAATAAAAGAAAGCATGCTGGTTTTATGTTACTAGCAGGTGGGTGTTAGGGATATTTCTGAGCAGTTAATTAAGAAAAATAAAGGTAATTGCTTTTAAAAAAAAATTTTTTTGCAATGTTTAAGGTTTTTAACGTGAATTTTAAATTGATATTTGATGTTGTTATGTTTTCATAAGTGCTATACTGACTTTATGTGAGGTGTATAACTAGGTTGTTTAATCCACCAATGTTTTTTTGAGTTGAAAACGGGCCAGTGTGTGCCCTGTTTACATAGCTGTACAGCTAAGTTGCTTAATCCACTGTAGTTTTTTAGTTATAAACAGTCCACTGTTTGCTCATTTTAAATTGCCTGTTACTGAATTTTATTTTAGGTTAAATATGGACGGTGTATTTTGTTTTAATGTCTTTGTTAGTGGAATATATGTGCAATTTTAGTGTGTTAAAATACTTTGCTGATCATGTACACCGTCTTGTATGATTTTATCGTTTTGTAAAATGGTGTTTCATACGTGAAAAAATTGGCAACAAAAGAAAAAGCACCAAATTGCGTAATGTTGGCGACAGAAAAAAGTTACCAAACATAGGCGACACCCGCTTACGAAATTACTCCCTATGGAATATTTTAAGCACACATGGTGCATATCCATATCACCCCATTTTGGTACAGGATTTATTGCTCAGCGACAAAGAAAGCAGATTTGATTTCTGCAATTTCATTTTGAATAAGCAAAATGATAATATGTTGTTCGTTATTGACATTCTTTCGATCGATGGGTGTCAATTTACAAGTCAGGATGTTATAAATACACACAAAATAGTCACTATTGGTCTCTGCAAACTCCGCATATCATTCGCCCGAACAGACATCAAGTGCATTGGTCGATAAATGTTTGATGCAGCATATGGAAAGAAACCTTATTTGGAAAGAAACCTTGGGCTATTTTTTTTTCCATGGCACTTTAACATCTGAAAGATATGCACAAATTTTAGAGGGCTCAGTGACTGACTTCTTAGATGAGTGTGTTTCACTATGAAATTTGTCACAAATGTGGTTTCATCATGATTGTGCTCCAGCACATAAATCACTAAAGCCTGGTACTGTTCTCGCAGAAACATTTGGAAATAATATAATTGGGTATGGCGGTCCTGTTGAGTGGCCTACAAGATCGCCAGACTTGAATCCCTTTGATTACTTTCTCTGGGGTTTCTTGAAAAATAATGTATATGATAAAGAATCAACAAGTCCATTAGATTTACTAAATCGTATTTGTGTAGCACCGAGTATGCTATGCAAAGTACAGGAAGAGTTTTTGACACGGATGCATGTTTGCATTGCAGCCGAAGGAAAGTACTTTGAACAAATCTTACGCTAATAGAATTCGTATATTATTTTAAGTTTCTAAAATTGCATATATTCATATTTTAAAATGTTTGATATTCTGCTTTAATGTTTATTGAAAAGTTTAATTCCCTTTTTTTTTAATTTTATGTTATTTAACACAAGTTCATTTAAAAAACTCTTAAAAAATTTCTATTTTCAGTATAGGCTAAAGTTTTATGTTAATTTATTGGATACACATAGTTAAACGTTAATCTCCTTTATTGCAATCTACAATCATAAAATACATAATGAAATTCCTAATAAATATTACAAGGCTCAAAACCATATACATTATTTTTCTCAAATTCATTTTGTATACAACCCCTATTTTGCAGCTCGAAAAGTGCTCTAACTTAAGGCAGCTGTAACTCGGCAAATTTTGGTCGTAGAAGGACAATTTTTTTTTTTTTTTTTTTTGTGCATGAAATTGGATAAAGAAAAATTTTCTAAATATAACTGATAGGACCAGGTGACAGTGTAAAAATTTAAATTTCGTAATTTTTATAGGATTTGATTTATTGACTTTGATTGTTTCTCATATAATAGATTATACAATTTAAAGCATTTTTGCAATTTGAACTATGCGTCTCTGACTAACGGTTTAGGAAATAGCCATTGGACAGCGTTAGCACTGGACACCTGTATAACGTTTAATTAAGTCGCATGTTCAGTTCAACTTTATGGGTATTTTTTTTTCTTCCAATGTTAATGATATAACTTAAAGAATAGAAAAAGAAAGAAAGAAATTAAAAAGTGATTTAATATTTCTGTCAGGCTTTGCAAAATCTCCTATTCTGGTCACGTTTCCATATCACGAGCGTGGTGAAATTTTGTAAGTCGATATCCTCTTGAATATCTGACTGTTTGCTTTTGAATAAAACCAGTGATAAAGTATTGCAATTATCCCCACTATATATATATATATATATATATCAGGCATGAAAGCATTAAACAGCTAAAATGACTGTGTTGCAGATCATACAGAACAAATAAATTATTATGTATTCAACACATTACCTGTTATATTTTTATATGTATTTATTATTAAATTAACTAATATTCATTATATCACTGTATTCAGTAAAACTTAATTCATTAAACTAAATTAAATACTAAATCTCAAATGCATCAATGATGTTGAAAAAGACTGAAAACTTTCATGCCTGATATATACATATAAAAGGACAAATTTAGAAAATGTAGCTAACACAAGTTTTTCTAAAGTGAAATTTTTCTAACTTTCTTTGCCAAATTTTATTCCCTTGGTAAAAAATACTTAAGAGGACAGGTAACAATTTTTGAGGATGGATAAAAATTCTGAGTAGTTATCCTTGTGAGGAGGCCAGATTTTGCTGATTTCACATAGCCTGACTTCTATTATTCTCATGCATAAAGTTTCAGTAATGTATTATTTTATTAATATTCTTCATATTTGATGTATTCAATACAGTAGTATTCTGTTTTTTAATCCAATTTTTAAAAAGTTTAAAAGTGGTCTAATGTTTCCAGTATGAAACATCAAAAGAATCATGCAATTTTTTTTTCTCTGTATTTCAGTATTTTCAGTCAGATGGTAAATATACAAAAATGTTAAAAAATATTTTTAATGTATCTGAGTCATTATTCAGCTTTGTGGGCTTGCACTACTTAATGCGATCCACACTTCTATAAAAAATTCTGCCGTTCTCCTATTTACTAATCATATATTTTTTTGTTTTGTTATAACATAATAAATTTCATCATTTATTTTCAGATGATTGGCGTTGGTACAGAAGAAGTTGCAACAGAATACGTGGAAGATAGGTTTCTTAGTCGAATTGGAATGGATGATAAAACTTGGGGACTTTCACACAGGGGTTTATTTCATCACAACAATGAACAGACATTTTATACTGAGAGATTTGAGAGAGGAGACATTATTGGAGTTCATTTAGATCTTTGGAGGGGTACATTGTCATTTTTCAAGGACAGAAAGCCTTTAGGTGAGTAAACTATTACTCATCTGAAAAGAAGAGGCTCAGGCATTGACATAATAGATTTTGATGAAATGTTGATGGGTTTCAGAGCAGTGTGTCTTGGCTGCTTGAATGAGTGCAACATCTTTATCCATTCTGGATCCATTATGTTTTGATGACATACTCCCTAAACATCCTGCTATATAAAAGCATACAAGTTAAAAATCTGTCATCTAATTAGCATAGTGCTTTCGAAAGAATAAAGATATACTCTTTGATGTTGTACCTGTTCAATAACTGGCACTGTGCCATCTATAATTTAAGATCTTGCTTATTATATATCTTTCATATTTATTAAAATAGCATATCGAATTATAATAGCAATTTTCTCAAAATTACTCAATAGTAGCTAATACTTTGCCATTTTACTTCACAAGAGTCCTCTAAAACCCACTAACTTCTTAAATCTGTGATGTCAATGTCTATTAAAGTAATAAAAAATGTAAATCTCTAAAGTAAGGGTCCTGAACCTTATGACTGCAGGCACCATGGTGCCCACCAATCATTTAACTTGTGCCTGCCACTATTCAACTATGATAGAAATATTTGTTTTCAATAAAATGCTATTTAAAAGGTTACTCAAATATTAACCACACAGAAGTATGTAATCAAGTATAACAATCCAGCTCTCCCTGCAGGAAAACCTGATCCACTTAACCCAGAAAAATAGTGATGTTATTTTTTTTCTCAATCAAGGTTTAAGATCGCTTTATACTTTAGCATCTATTCTTTATTCTTTAACATTTTAAAGCTACATTCTTTTAATGATTAAAAAAAAAAAACACGCACACACACAAAGAGCTATTGCACAACACCCAAAACCTAAAACAAACTATTTAGATGCAATTGGCACCAAATTTGTAATCAGTGCTAAGAGAAAAAGTTTTGAGTCTGGTCTTCTCAGGGGCCTCTCTTCTTTCATCCCCCTCCCCATTTCTCAGGTTTTACACATTTCTGTCTTTTGTTATCCAGCCACGCTAACTGCGAAGGCTCGGTGATAGATTCCATTCTGGCAAGTTTCTGTTTATTTTTAATTTAATAGGGTATATTTAAACTTTTTTAATAGTTTAGAAAGAAAAATAAACTAAAATTTTGCCTATGCAACTGACTACTGACAAATATTAAAAACTGCTGAAAATATTTTCAATTACTACTGGAAAGTCTTATTGAGGGTTGGCATCGCTGCTTCTGCATTTCACTGAGACACGTAAGCATTCTTTTCTTTTGCTACCTAACTTTCAGAAATCCCATGCTGACCAACACACATAATAAAAGTGAAATGTGACATCTATTTTTCTTCTCACATTGTATAACCCGCCAGGATAATTTGCCAAAAATGATGTGCACTTTGAGATTTATATTTTTTATAAGTAATTTTTTTACTTTTTGTACATTTTATATGCATCATTTAATAACTATTTTTTTACAAGTATATTAACAATAATTGAATGATAAATTATGTTTGTAGATTTATCCAAATAGCGAAAAATAGCTGTAAATATAAGTGCCGCGATGTTTTATGGTTGGTTGGTTGGGGCTGGCTGCATCACTCTTAGAACTGTCGTTCTCCATGATAAGTAAAACTATGTCCAACTGTAAATTCATTTTGAAAAAATAAATTGCCCTTGCCATCTGTCCAGTATTCTAAAATGTGCTCTTAGCTACTAAAAGGTTGGGGACCCTGCTTTAAATGTGTGTGTGTGTGCTACAAAAATAAAACTAAAGATTTGTTGTACAAAAATTGTGTTATTTTATCAGTTTTCAGTTTAATCTCGAAAAGTTAAGTCCTGAAGGGGAAAAAGTAAGAATGTAGAATTTTTGTTTAGTACAATTCTTTATTAAATTTGTTGTAGGAATATTACCTTCAAGCATTTCTTATGCATATCCTAAAAAAGGTAGAGAAAGTAATGAGTTTTAAACCATTTAGAAATTACATGATATTTTTAGTTAAAATAGAACCTATATATTTTACTATCCTATTCCTCATACGCAGCCATACACCACCACCCAAAACGGTTACACATTTTAAAAACTATAAACATCAATAAGCAAAGTATACTTTGTAAATGAGCAAAAATTAGTTGTACAAAATGTAGTTGATTTTTATACTGCTAATTAAGCTAAGCAAAGTTAAATCCAGGGAATGCTCATGAAGCATCTCACAACAGTGCATGGAAATGGGAGGAGGAAGGAATTGTGTTTGATTTTTAAGATTTTTTGTAGCAAGTTGAACACTATGCACATAAAAATATTTAATCTAATTCTACTGTTTTGTATATGTGGGTTGTATCAAGGGTAGTGGTTTTAATCATTCTTGTCTGTTGGTGAAAGAAGTTTAAAAAGGTGTTCCCTACCTTCATTTTTCATCACAAGCTCTTTGCACATTGCTGCAACCTGTTCAGGCATTTTGTTTCTTCCTTGTTTTCACCACTCTCAGAGTTTCACTCTGTCTGTGCATGCATGAGTCTTATCGTTTGCTGCCTTTTCTTCCACGAAAATCTCAAAGGCCTCCCTCTGATAGGTGTAGTTTTGCTTTTTTTCTCCTCCTGCCCTTCCCCCCAAAATCCTTCACTATTGGATCCTTATGCAGTAATCTGGATATGGATGTAGTTCATTTTCCTTTTTTATGTTACATGTTTTGATTTTCTTGCTGTCTAATATTTTTCTTTTTGTTACATCTATATAGTAACCGCTTTTGTTTGAGTATGTATAATTTATTCTCTAAATCTCCGAGATTTCTTGTTTATTTAATTTATCTTTATTATCCTGATTCTTTGCATTATATATCTGTTTGGTTTAATGAGCATTCTTATTTGCTTTTTTGTTGTATCATATAAAATTTTTATTCCTGCTTTATATTACAATGCTTTATTTTTATTAGAATGCTTGTGAACTTTTTATTCATTTATTATTTTTTTAGCATTATCTATTTTTATAAATTTTCTCATCCTATTTTTAAATAACTTTATTATACCTTTCAGGTAGTTGTATTTTTGTACTTTTCTTCAATAAATAAATAAATTTTAACTTTTATCCTTATTAAATTTTTAACTAAAAATAAAAATAATGTTTACCAGAGATCTTCAGCAAGAAAATAAAATCAGGGTATAAGAAATGATTTTACTGAGTAAAAGCTTCCTTATTGTATGATATTAAAATGTTTGATGTTTTTTAAAGCTCTTATTTTTGAAATTATATTTCTATCTTGGTAAAATTTATTTAACCCTTTCATGTTAAAGTATCTTTGAATGGGTCACATATGCATGTGATGTAGTGAGAATACAGTTTTAAAAAATAAGCATAGCTTCAAGAAAAAATGTTGTATGAAACTAATTTTTAGTTGTATTCTTTTAATTTTTGAAATAGACATTTTTAAACCTTTCATAAATTATTTATCATCTTCAGTTTGCTGGCATGTGAGGTTTACTGCTAGTTAGTTGGAAGAGACCTTGTGCATTGGCAGCATAGGGCAAGTAGGGCCCTAGATTTTTCATGCGATTTTTTTTTCTTATTTTTCGTTCTTTTCAACATGGAAACCATATGCTTGAGTAATCTCTCCCCCCCCCCCCCTAAAAAATATTTTGTTGACGCCCATGTAAGAGGCCTAGAAAGGGTTAAATGCCATTTAATTTTTTCTTATTAAATGTCATGCTTAATTTTTTTTTCCCTCAGGCATTGCCAGTTCAGGATTGAGAGGCAAAACTCTGTATCCCATGGCTTCTTCCACAGCAGCTTGTACTGGAATGCGAATCTTACGCAGGTGCTCTTTTCCATCGTGTCTTCAGTTCCTCTGTGCTGCAAGATTACGGGAGCTTATTCCGGATAATAAGAATGTTCTTGATGAACTTTTTGTTCCTCCTGGTTTGAAAAAATACCTGAATAGTAATCTCAGCTGGCTCCTAGATAAATGTTTTCTGTCTGAACAACCAATTACTATAGATGAAGGGACAATGTATGAACCATACTACTTGTCGCATCATATTCTTACGGAACCTGATGAATTTTATAATAATCCTAATGTTTATCAACCAAGAGATCGCTTTTATGAAAATATCGAAAGGAGATCTCTTCATTATTTTTATTCATCAGACCCCGAGTTTGATTAAGAGGACAAAAAACTCTCAGTGCCATGTACAATTTAAACTAAGAATTGCATTCATAAATTAAAAGTTGATTTTTAATTTATGATTTTTAAAAGGAAACCAGGAAAAAGTTTTTGAGCTGTTTGAGCCATACACAGAATTCTTTCAAAAGAGTGGGATGCTATAGAGATAATCTTAGATGTAAGGCATAGTTATCAGGTGATGTAAAAATGAAAAATCTATAGACTTTTCTTCTTCAAGGGGGAGGGGTGGGGGTTAAACACAGCTCCTTCCCTCGTGTATGCCACTAGATTAGGACTCTTTCCTTACTTGAAACCCTTAGCAATATAGATAGCTATGGTATCTAATAAAATTGATACTTTTTCACATGAAAGAAAGTAAGTCCAACCTTGCTATAGTGAATCGTCACAGACCCAGGAAAAAGTTTACTGTGACTGAAGGTACATTGTACTCTAACTTTTTAAAGCATTGATTATTTCTTAAATACTGATAAATTATTAATACAGTAGAACCTCCATCTATAGTTTCCGCATTCATCATTTTCCCTTATTGATCGTTTTATTTCTATGGTCCCTGCACAAACTGTATTTGAATAACGTTAAAGAAACCCGCATGTATCGTTCATGAAAAATTGACTTTCCCGCATCCATGGTTGTAAAATTTTTCTTCTGACCAAAATGAAATTAAAGGTTAAGTGCATATGGCATACAAGCTGAATTGCTTTTTGATACGATTCTTGGTTTGATGATGAACAGTGGTTGCGTGTGTAAGAGGATGTGTATAGTGTTAAATTTAATAACTATATTTCCATTAATTAAGACGGTGAGCCATGCCGTATCCTAAACATAGAAGAAAGTGTGATGATGCAAAAAATGAAAATAATGGCGAAGCAGAAGATAATGTTCATGCCGATGAGGCTGAGACTGCACTAGTACGAAGTTTGAAACAAAAACAGTATTTGTAATTTTATCAACTTTTTTTTTAGAAACATAAAATCATAGAAAAGGTCCAGAAAAATATTCTAAATCTTGAAAATTTACTGTTTAATTTAAAAAATGATGAAGAACTCAACATAAAATCAGTGATTTTTTTAAAAATAAGTATCACCTAGTTTTAATCTTCTATTCATTTGTTTTATGATTTTGTAACAAATTAGTATTTGTTGATATACACTCATTGCTTTCTTAGTATTTTGGTCGTTTTCCCAATTTAATCGTTTTTTTCCTACGCACCCCTTGAAAAACGGTGAATCGAGGTTCTACCATAATGTAAATAGACAAATAATCAAAATATAGATAAAAAATTATTTAAGCAGTAAGTACTAACTTTTGTTTTTACATCACCTGGAAACAACTTGTCACTTTTTGATTTGAATACATTTTGATTTTCAGTAAAATTCATCATGTAAAAGAATCATTGATTAGAAAAAGATGTCCTTTTTTTTTTTTTTTTTTTTTTTTTTTTGGTTGTTGTTGTTGTTGTCTACATGCTCCATTAAAGGGGAGGTGGGAATATTATTAGAATATTTTGCAGCCACTTCAAAGACTGCAGGTGCATACATTTAACTTTTTTCATCTCAGAGTAAGAAAGCTATAAAATGATAAAACATTTTGCAAAATAACACCATAAAAGTTTTTTGATAGTAAGAAAGCTACTTGTTTGTTTGTGGAAAATGTATTTGGATTTGTGTGCTTGTTCACGAGGAACCACTTATAAATCTATGTCAGAGAAAGGACAAACACAGGGGGGGGGGCAAATGCCTTGGGGGAAGACTTTTCTGGGTATCTAGTGCGTATTCACGTTACATCTGGAGAAAACTGCCCAAAACTTGACTGCTGGACCGATGTCCCCACGACAGGACAGAACAGAAAGCTACTTTGTTCTCATCATTCTTCTGTTATACATGTTTGGATACATTGTAATCATCATTTGGAATACCTGCAGTGCATACTTTATCACAAGATTTAAAGTGTTCAATTTTATAATCTTCAAAAAATATTTATACATGGTGTCCCAGTCGTAGAGCATTGAATATGCTTTTATCTTAATTTTCATATTTGCATTCCAGTAGACAGTATCAAAACAAAGAAATGAGTTAAAAGAGTGGGAACTCTTGTAGTGAACCAATGTATTCTCCTAAAAATGGCAGAGTGCTTGAAAAAGAGAAATACTGTTTATCTGTTTAATTATCAATGATTGGAAGAATATGTGTTGAATATGAGGCAAAAGTTAATAAATGCTCTCTTTTGGAGAAATATATATATATTTTTCCTTTGAAAGAAGAAAGAAAGTCTATAGAATGGATACTTCAGACTTTCATTTTCTCATCAGTTCTGATACAAGTACTTAAAATAACATTTGTTAAATAGGGTTTCAAGTTTAGTTGGAACAGCTAACAGGCTCACTATAGCCTTGGTTCCCAAGTTTACTAAAGTGAGATTCAACTGTATGTAGACTTTCTTTTCACATAATTTTTGATGTACTGATTCTTTATACTTTTTAATTCATTACTATGGACATGTGTCTGTACATTTCTAAAAATGAACTGAATGTTATCCTTTAGCTTTCGTATATACTCGAGTATAAGCCGAACCCATAATTTTATTTTTTTAAAAAAGGATAAAAATCAATAACTCGAATATAAGCTGAACATAAAAATGCAATACCAAGATCAGCCACTTGCCAAATATTTCTAGATAGTAAAAAAAAACTTCAAAATCACTTGGCTGTGATATTTATTAGTAATAAACAAATAAGAAAAAAAGACTAATTTGTGTTTAATTTTATGTGAAAACTGACAACTAGTAAGAAACTCTGGGGTATTTTTAAGTTACGTATATGTACATGTAGTATATGTAAATAATTATGTATAAGGCATAATTATTTACATATTTTGAAATGTGGATTCTGTTAATGCAACACCAATTAATATATTGAAATTTTCATGGGTGATTTTTCTCATTTCCAAAGCATTCAGCATTGTTTGAAAGGTATTTATTCACAATTTGAAAACGTGATATAAAAAATTTCTAATGCGTGATTAGTGTATTTTATAAAATATACATTCTTAGTTTTTTGTATATAATTAGGTAATGCAGGATATTTTGGGATCAATGAATTAAATGCGTAAATTGGTAATTATCTGATATGAAGGTATAAGAATATGTGAACATTTAACTTAAATGTTTTTGAAACTGTCTATTGTAATTATTTTAATTACTTGATCTAATCTACTGTACCCAGATCTTGGGACTTGTAATATTTGTTTCCTAATATTTCTGTAATTTTGTATCTTAAATTCTTACAAAAGTTTAATTATTAAAAAACACATTTAAAGTAATTTGTAGGTCTGTTAGAAGCAATAGTACTAATTTTTTTTTTAAAAATCAACAAATACTTTTAGTAATTGTCATTTTCTTAGTCATTTGTTGAATCCAAAAGGCAATTTATGCATATTGTGTACATAAGAATAAAGGTTGTGCCATCTTCAATTTTTTCTTCAATCAAATTTTTAAGCTGCAATAGAAATGAAAATTGATTTCGCAAAACGAAACCTTTTCATTTTCTTAAAAATAAATAAGTGTGTGACAGTTTAGATTATATTAGTTTCTTTTTCTTTTCTTTTCTTTCTTTCTTTCTTTTTGTTTTTGGAATGAGGGTGGGCAAGAAATAATAATTGAGATATTGCATTTTAAGACGCAGTTGCACAAACAGCGTAAAGAATTCTTTTCATGATAAAACTTGTCAAACGTTTTTTTCCGAGGCTGTGAAACCTAAAAATCAGGTTAGCAGATTACTAACTAAAGCATAGATGCGCGGAGAGATCCCAATTCATATACAACACTCAATAGACGAGATTGATTCTTCCAACATTAACAACTTTTTAGCACTTTCTTACAAAGTTCAAATAAGAAATATGATTTCGGTTTGCACGTCCGTTATCATACTGCCGTAAATATGAATCGATTCTGCGACATTTATATCTATGTTATTGATGTGTTACTAAAGATATATATGCACGGGCCGAAATTTTCCAGAACACCCTGACTAGAATTTTAGTCACCTCAGCCTGGCCCTAACTAAAATGAGAAATAAGAAATGTCCCGGGGCTTGACTCGCGTGCTAAAATATGAAGGCCTAATCCAACCTGTCCCAACAAGTTTGTTAATCTGAATTTAAGTTTCAGCCGCAATTAATGAATCGAATATTTTTCGTTTCAAAATAATTATATTTTAAGTTATGATGTTTAACACATAATGGTATTTAACAGTAGCACCATGATTTATCTGTACTATAATGAACATTTTTACGGAAATTTCTTTTTTAAGCAAAAAATTCCGTTTAGAGCCCAAAGGGTATGATTCAGAAGCATGATGATCACTCATACATATACCGATATTTGAGCTTGGAAACAGCGTTTATCACTCGAACAGATGAACAAAGTTTGATAGCAAGCGAGCATACTGTTGTTGTTTTTTTATTGCAATATCAATAAAAGAAAAATATTTTTGGCTCTTTTGAGATGTATACTTCATACATTATACTAATTGTTATATTATTTTGATAAATGAGTTATTTGGACCCGATCTGATCAAATCGCGAGGGCAGTTTCAGCAGTCTAGTCCGGTTCTGCTTATCATTAGGCAATAGTTATGCAGTTGTGTAAGCAATATAAATTTAAAGCAAATGTTTAATTTGATGAAATTTAACGATTAGATATAAATTATTATTTAACCTGCAAATTTCCCCAGTCATGAAATTATTTTGTTTGAAAGTTATTAGGAGTTTGTGATGTAATTAGAATAATATTGACAAATTGTTCATCCAAATTAGACATTTTTGTTGTTGCTCTTAGGGTTTTGTAAATATAAATATTTATTTAGTTATAGTTTAGTTAAGGAATTTTTATTTTTATTAATTTTTTTTATTGCTACAATGGATACATTTTCAGTAATTTGTTTTTTCTTAAGCATTTTTAATCAATTGATGAAATACACGCTTTTAATCGTATTAGCCCGAATATAAAGCGATATTTTTTGACTGATCATTTCTTGTTAAAAAACTCGACTCTCACTAAATTTGAGGTTTAAATATAGGATTTTTCTAATTATCTTGATGCAAAATTTCGGAGGCGCGTTACATTCGGTGTCGCGTTATATTCGGGTTAATACGGTAATAATTAAAATAAAAATTCACCCAAAAAGAATATTTCTGTTCATTTTTTTTAATGTGTTAACGTTCTATATTTAATGTACGCAATTTTTATTTAAAATATTTAATTGTTTATTGTATATTTTCTCAATAAAATGCTATCCAATGAAGTGTTTTGAAGTTTTACTATTTGTAGAATGTATGTGTTTTTCTTATATATTTATTTTCTCAATAAAATGCTATCCAATGAAGTGTTTTGTACTATTTGTAGAATGTATGTGTTTTTCTTATATATTTATTCATTCACAGCTAATATTTGTACAGCATAGTACAGCCCGTTCACACTTAATGTCGCTATTAGCATAACTACTGTAAAAAAACATTAATGTCAGTAGACCTTTCACACATTTGACTTTTCACGTTACAGTCTAACCTAAAAATATCAAATAATATGTAATAAAATGTTAAAAGTTGCCAAGGTTTGTCATTTTGGGCGATTGATCGATTATTGTGGCTCCAAAAATGTCACCAAAACTGAACGCAGCTTGGCGATATCGTCCATTATAGAATATAGACTCTGGCGAAAAGTGCAAAATCCTACTCATATCTTTTATGGGAATATTAATTAGTGTCTATATTAGTGTGAATAAAGGTGCAGTGTCGTTGGAATCGAGGATATGCCAGCGTTTTAAAAAAGTTATTTTTTTTTCTTTTTCAATGATAAGGAGTGCAGAGAAGGTGCCTTTGATGGCACTAAGTTCACGTAAAAAATTTGAAGTGTCTTTGATAATTCATTCATTTGCCTCATATGAGTAAATTTCAGCAAAATTCCGTGTTTTGATATTTTTAACAAATTTTGTCAAGTAACTTTTTTTTGCCTGTTTATATATAATAAGAACACATATATGTATTCTTACGTCAAATGTTCTGTTTTTATTTTTATTTATTATTATTATTATTACTAGCCGCCTCCGGCGACCAGGACCGGCCTTCTGTTTGAAGTGGCCCGGTTGCAAACATTTTTTGGGGGCCCCAAACATGATAGATGCTAAAAATTAATTAATTAATAGACCCATTTATAAAGCAAACATTAAGAATGAACTGAAATACCACTAATAACACTTTAATGGTCGTGGTAATTAGGGTTGAAGGCCGGCACTAATGTAGCTGGCGCCCTGGACAAGCTAATTTTTGGCGCCCTTTTAAAATAAATCTAACTCGTTTATGACGACTCCTTATTTAAGAAGAACCCAGATTGAATGAGGAAATCGGAAATACTTGGCTAGTACAATGTTAGTTTTTGGGAGTATAACCCGCTTTTAACGAGTAAAACCTGGTTATATCGAGGAATATTTTTGTGATTTATAAAATTTCTACTGACTTCCACCTCACCAGCTCAGATAATCCTTTCTTAGAAATTTTTTTTTAACATTACAAAGTCAATAAAGACGAAGATGATAACGAAGAATAGGAAGAAACTACAAAGGGAGCTTACCTGACCATGGGCAAGTGGGACAGTCTGACGTTGGATAAACCTTCAAAAGAAAAAAAAATCCGTTCTCTCTCCTAAGATTATGTTTTTATTTCGCCCCTAAACATATATCGCCCTGGGCAGCTGCCCGAGTCGCCGGTACCTTGAGCCGGCACTAGTTGGAGATCTAAATCGCATTGAATATGTATGCTAAATCTGTGGGGCCGTTTATCACCCATTTCAGTTAACCTGTAATACTAATACTGAAAAATGTGAGAAAATATGAATCTATTCACTCTGGAGATCCACCGACCACCGAGAGTGACGTTAATTGTTTCAGAGTAGTTTAGTTAGTAATGAAGACCAGTGTTGTAGTCCTAAGAAAAAAAGTGGGGAGACGCTCATTTTTGACGAAATTTAACCTAAACTTATCGGATTCATTAAATGTAATTATTCCTTAAACAACCAATAAAACTAATTTAACCATCATTTGTTAATTAATTAAAATAAACTCATTGTTAAATTATTGATTACTTGTTAATAATCTAAACTAAGTCTTTTTGATCAACCGTGTAAGCTACTTAATTTGTTGTTGCTAACATGTATATTGGATTTGTGTGCTTCGCTCGAAACCCTCTTATAAATCCTCGTCGGAAGAACAGCACAAGGGGGGGGGGTGCCCTCCGTGGGGGTCTTTCTAAGGGGTCCTAACCCGTATTCACGCTAAGTTTCGGAGAAAACCACGAAAAACTCCGAACTGTTACGGACGCGCGATGGGAGGTACTTAATTTTTTCCATTTCCATTTGTCAACAATCCAATGTTGTTGTTGCTATTGTGAACACGTATAGCGGATTTGTGTGCTTGGCTCGAAACCCGCTTATAAACTCGTCAGAAAGACAACACAAGGGGGGGGGCCCTCCGTGGGTGTCTTTCTAAGGGGTCTTAACCCGTATTTACGCAAAGTTTCGTAGAGAACCTTGGAAAACTCCGAACGGTTAGGTCGACGGACGCGGGATCTTCACACTTCGCCCGTCTACCATTTCCAGTAACATAACAGCTGTGCCATGGTGAGGCAGCAATCCAATCTCAAAGTGACAGATTTTCTGGGTTGGTACGTGAGTAATCGCTACCCCGATTTATGTCACCATTCGGAAAGGCATTTTACTAAGAGTGCGTTCGGGAAGATTATGATCTGTTCTATTCCTATGGATTGTTTTCACCAAAGAGAATCTATATAAGAGTTTCTTCTTGGGGATTTAAAGGGCGCCCCCTATGCCGGTGCATGAACTAATATCCAGGACGTGAAGCGAGCTTGGCGCTGCTTGGCGCTTGGCGATTCCATGCTCTCTGCTTTGGCGGCCGAGAAATCGGCGTCCTTCCTGACTTTCTGTGCTGTGCTGATGAAATCGTATTTGCAAGCGTGATCAATGATCAATCTTCGCACAAAGGTAAGTATCACTTAGGTATTATCGATTTCTTGATTTTGTTTTTTGTTTGTAAATTTTTTGTAAATATAATAAAAATTACTTTTCAGATATTTTGTTACTATATGGAGCTTTGAAGTTGATCACGTTGTACCTGTTATCGTAGAAGCCTCTATTTGTTTACTACAAAGAGTTAGATAGGTAAGTACTGCATAATATATACATAAACATATTATAATTATTTTGAGATGCATATTGACTTTTCAACTCAACTAAGCATATAACTGTGGCATTCCGATCAAAATTGAAATTGAATTTATTCTAATGGAATCGACTGTGTGAATGAAATCGGAATCAATTTTACTTCGTTTTGCATAACTCTAGTTTAACTTTCTGTGGAAATATTGCTACTATTGACAGATACAGTAAACATGTGTTACAATATTACTAGTATTAACTTGTTTTAATGTATTCTTGAGCCGTCTCTTGTATTATGATTTTTTGAAAATTTTTATGATATCATCTACGTATTGAACTCATTTAAAGTCATTTTTAAGTTGTGTGTCATCTTTTATTTATGAAATTTCTAGTACTATTTTTAATACCCCTTTTCTCTTTGTTTATACTAACTTATTTATGGATTGGAAATAAAATTCCAACTCAGCCCAGTTTACTTTTATAATAAACATGTATTTCGAATTTAAGAATATACATCATAAACTAGTTTTTAACAATAGAGAGTGCTATTTTCAGAAACCAATGTTCACACACGCAAGTAGTGAAATAGCTTGGGGCCCCCAAAATTTCCCGGCTTTAGGTATTAAAAAATTATATTTACAGCAATAATAACTCTTAAAAAAAAATTTCTTTGTAATATCTGTAACATAATCGTCCAACCCTAGACTGAGTTGGAGACTTATTTTCTTACTTTGATCTCTGTCGTAATGGTCTGTAAGACTTGTGGGTCAATAAACAGGGGTTGATTGAAGAATTTTTTTTCAAGGTCCCATTTTTGGAAAACTGTTTATTTTAGCGAAATTTATTATCTGTTTTTGTGAATATGAAATGATGAGAATATCATTTTATTCTTAAAATAATATGTAAAACAAAAACCAATTTAAAATGTAGTGTGAAATAGCAAAGAAAGGCTGTTTTTGATCGGGTGTATTTTTGAGAAAGGGTCAATTAGTGTGAAAATACTGCTATTCTACACAAATAATGAAAAGGTAGCCATATGGTTAATTTTGTCTTCAACCTTAAATTTCCATGGGGGGGGGGTGCACGAAAAAAACCAAAGAGCAAGTAGTGATGCATGTTTTTAAAAAATCATCTTATTTATTCTCATTTTTACTCAAAAATATATGCACTTTTGCTTAAAATGTTCATTCAAACTTTACTGATAACATTATTTTGTATAAAATTCGACTAAATGTTCATTCTTAAGGATTAAAAAACAATGTATGCTGAAAAATGTGAGGAGGGGTGGCATGCCACCCTAAGTTCTTTGTTGGGGGGGCGCTACGTTAAAAGGTTGAGAACCGCTGACTTACGTATTATCCTGCCTAACTATTTTTTCAACAAATCTGTTGTCAAACTGTTGCCAATCATATTCAAAACCATTAATAATTTCATGTGCCCAGCATTTATCTTAGCAAAAAATTGCTCATCTTGGCAGACCGTCAGGATAATACGTAGTACCATAAATAATATAGTGTAGAAATGAATGATTTTTAGCAATCATTAAATTTTACATCATTAAAAATAACCATCGTTTAGTGGGAATTTCTTATCACAATTGCTAGATTTCAACATATGCAGTTAATTATTTTATTGCTCTTGTTTGCGTGTAGCACCAGGTCTTGAATTTTTTTGAGAACACAAAACTGCCGCGCAATGATTTCGAAGGAAAGTAAAAACTTAAAACTTTCAACGTGTTCATGTTTGAATTAAAAATGTCGGCAAACATGTTCAACATATGCCGTGAGGACTGATAATATAAAAAAAACTGGAATTAAATTACGTTTTTCAAAAAGAAAATGTTCACAGGATTAAGTAACATGTGTCTTCGTTTCTGTTTTACCTCACACATAAAGTTGTAACAGTCCAACAGTCTTTCACACGTAAGCAAGGTTAACAAAATTATATTTTAATGTTTGAATAGTTGCCACATTCGTCAGATTTAAGGGCAATAAGAAAAACCAACGTATACTCTTTTTAATTGATCGCTCTGTACAATATTTATATTTTGCTTTATCGTACATATTTAAAATGAAACAAATGCATTTTTTCATTTCAAAATTTGACTGTTATAATTTTTTATTTTAATGTTTTTTTAATTGGGTACCATTTAATAGATTGCAAATGGTACAATTAACTATTAACTATATTTTATAAATTATTGTTGCAGAAAAATTGCTCTAAGTGATATCCAGTACTGCATTCTCTCAACGTATCATTTGAATATTTTTCATGGAATCACAATGAAAGATTATTAACATAATGAATGTTAAATATTTTTAAAATGCAGCATTTTGTGAAATAAATAACCTAGGAAAAAATATACAAATTGAAAAACAGTCTCTTTTCCTGTTCCCTCGGCTACCAAGATTTATATTCGACATCCCCCCAAACTAGATTCAAAGCTCTATTTAACATTTCATCCTGGTTATATCCCTGGCATAAGTTGGTTTTCATCAACAAGATAATCATTTCGATTTTGAGTAGTGCAAAAGATCCACTCTTCATCAGCTGTGAAAAGTGCAGCCACCCACATAAGTTGGTTAAATAGCTTTTCTCTTCAAGCGGATGGCTGAGCATTTTACAAAGGGCTGCCTTTCGCACAACATAAATAAATAATCTTGTTCATATGTTGTATTTCAGTAATTCAGTGAAATCTTAATGTGTTTGAGTTTTTGCATCTTTTAATTTTATCTAACCACTAGCATTTTCTGCTCACTTTATATTAAATCATCTAAATTTGTTTTCAAAAGAAATGGTGCATTACATAAAAATCAGAAACTTAAGACTGGAAAATAACCCAGTCAGTTGATATTTCTGACAGCTGAAAAAGGGTTAACTAAGTTCCTCAAGAAATGTATGTACTGACATGCCAAGTCTCAGGATTTTTGATTCTGTTTTGGGCGTTGGGTTTTTCTTCAATTTCTCGGGCTTTTATAAGAGTATTAAAAAATTGAAACTTCTTTCAATTTTCTTCATCAGGTTCACAAAATCAATTATATAAAATTAGATATTGCTTCTGATTTTATTGCTATAAGTTATCTTTATATAATTTTTAGGTTTGAGTAGTTCACCCACTATGCATTTTGATGGATGTTTCGCATTTTCCGATATTTCTTTGGCAAATAATTAAAATTGAATTTATTTAGATTGTACAATGTAGCACTATGCCATTACTTAAGTTTATATGAACTCACATCTCTCAAAAAATTCTTCATTTGAACCTTACCTCCATTTTCTCTTTCTGTATTACATTATATACTGCATATCAGAAAAAAGTATGTGCTTTAACCTCAGTTGTTCGCAAAGTATTTAAATGACAGATTTAGTGGCATAGATCCAACAATTATATTGACTTGTCAAGATGCATATTCAGGGGTCGATCAAAAAAAATTTCCAGGGTCCCATTTTTGCAAAAATCACTTATTCTTGTGAATTTCAACACTTATTTTTCTGAATTTTCCTCCATTTTAAAACAATTCACTTTCTTCTTAAAATTATTGATAACAGCAATTTGAAATGTAGGGTAAAATGCCAGTGAATGTTGGTTTTTAATGGTGGTGGTTAGATTGTATTTTTCTGAAGGGCCGTTTTAGTCAATTGCAATTTTGTGAAGGAACCCACATTTTAATCATTTGCATTTTTGTGTGGAGGGGCTGTTTTAGTCTATTGTGATTTGTGAAGAGACTGCAAAACGAACACAATTTTCATCTGCACAGACCCTTATATTTTACCCTTTAAAAAAAAAAAAAAAAAAAAAAAACAGTTTTCTCTTAAAACACCAGGTTTCTCAACAGGACCCTTGTTAAAGGGGGGAAGAGTGGAGCCTCCCCCCCAATGTTTTTGTTTTTAGGTTATTCTAGCCTTTATTGAGATGTTATCAATGAATAAGTTACTTTAGTTATTATTATTATTATTATATTATTATTATTATTTTTTTTTTTTAGGTTTCTTGCTGTTGAAGATGTCATACCAGATGTTGAAATGTTATAATAAATGGATGAAAGATTATGTGTATTAGCACAAATGCGGGCTACAATTCTTTTTCCACAAAACTATAAAATATTTAGTATATTTTAATCATGTATTTATTTTACTTTTAATTTAAAAAATAAAAGATTTGCATGTATGCTTTTTGTTGTTTTGTATTGCGTTTAGTTGACTTTATTCAATACAGTTTAGTATTTTATTAAAGCTTTTAGCTTAAAAAAATATTTTTTAAGAAAAACCTGCATGACAACATTAATTGATGTGCATCTATTGTTTTTAAGTTCACTCAGTCTAAAGGTAGGTACTTAAGTAAATGAGGTGGTAAGTAACATTTTGAAATGTAAATATTCATTTAAATAAATGCGTTACTTAAATAAGTAACACAATGTTAAATAAAAGTGTTACTTAAATAAGTAACACTTTTGCAGCTAAAATCAGAAAAAAAAAATCTGATTGGTGTTGACATATAATATTATATTATGTCAATTTAAAAAAAATACTTGGATAATTGAATATAATAACATGCTATCCCTGATATCAACAAGATAAAAAAGTTGTATACTTTAAAAAAATTATCTTACATTTTAAGCTTTTTTTTTTTTCGGTGGGAGAGGGGTATGTATACGGTTATTAAATAATTCCCTTTTTTATAGTCATTCAATGAATTCTTGCAGATTGTAATTTTTTGTGAAGTTCAACAATTTACAGAAATTGTGAGAAATGATTTG
This sequence comes from Cheiracanthium punctorium, assembly GCA_038373885.1. Taxonomy (NCBI): domain Eukaryota; kingdom Metazoa; phylum Arthropoda; class Arachnida; order Araneae; family Cheiracanthiidae; genus Cheiracanthium; species Cheiracanthium punctorium. The sequence goes on along the minus strand of JAWZYV010004791.1, from coordinate 533,744 downwards.
CTACTACAATATTTTTCGATTATTTAATGCTTTTTCTTGGGGGGTTCTTAAGTTCTGTACTCAGAAATACAGAGAAAACATTAGTTCTATTAATTTGTTCAATTGTCGCATTGTTAAATACTTCCATAATTGTTGTCTAAAATTAGGAAACTAAACAGTCTGAAGTTGTATTTATCCATTGCATTATTTCCATTAAGAGAAGATATTTAACAATTTTTATTATTTCTACATAAAGCATGAGTGTTGATAGAAATTCTATCAAACGAAGCATTTAATGCAGAAATAGCCAATTTAAATACAGTAAAAAAATAATAAAGGTTGCAATACATATGGATTATTTTCTTGGGAAAGTGGTGACACTCCATTTTATATTATATGGAGATATTTAAGGTTTTGTGAACTTCTAATTTCATTAACTGTGTAAGTGTATATTGGAAAAATAATGCATATTTTGAAGTCTCTCCCCCCCCCTTTCTTCCTTTTTTTTTTTTTTTTTTTTCCCTTAGAGGTGAAAAGAGGATTGTGTACAGGTAAAAAGCTGATAAAAAAAATTGCATTCATTGTTATTTTCTGTCAAAAATTGACTTGCACTACTTTAAAAAAAAAAAAAAAAAAAAAAACCTGGTTCATTTTATATAAATAGGAAGCTTCTAATTTCGTTAACTGTGTAAATGTATATTCAAAAAAATTATAAGAATTTCGAAGTTTACTTTCCTTTTAAAAAAGTGAAAAGAGATTTCTTACAGGTAAAAAATCTAGTAACAAATTGCATTCATTGTTATCATTATTATATATATTAGGGGGTGGGGGTGGGGTCAAAAATAGACTTGCACTACTTTAAAAAAAAAAAAAAAAAAAAAAAAAAAAAAAACAACTAGTTCAAGATATTGAACTAAAAATATCTTAACATGATTTCAGAAAAATAGTTGGTAGTACATTATCTCACTTTTTACAGGAGAAAATAGAAGTACAAGAGTTTAGAATAATTAATTTTAAGGAGAAATATATGTTATGTGTAGAAACTAATTTTTTTCAAAAGAGTAGAATTTTGGAAAAAAAAAGGGGGGGGGGAGTACTCTGTAATTGGATTACATACCAAATTATATATAAGTAGTATTTTTAGTTTGATGCAAATAACTGCTAGTAAGCATTCTGATGCTTTTATTAATACTTACAGTGATTAAATACCCTGTGTAATTTGAAAAATTAACATATTTATTCTAAACATGATTTATCTTCTCAAAAAGAACTAGTTTTTCCAAGACACATTTAAAGGGGGAAAAACTACACTGGATATAAAAGATAAGTATCTGATTTTAAAATAACTGCAAGTAAACCATCTAAGATTATGTATTTGCCTTAAAAATACCAATTTTTATGTCAGAGCATCAGTCATGGAAAATTTTTATAAATATTTTAATAATAAATCAATGTATTAATGATATTAAATATTTAAAGAACATGAATTAAAAATAAGAAAATAAAGGAGAATATCTAAAAATTATGATTTTACGATCATTTTTAACTTTTTATTTCTCTTTTTTTTTTGTTGTTGCTAAAAAAATCAAAAATAATAATTCAGATATTTTTACATAAAAATTTAAGATCTTGGATTTTTAAATATACAATTTATCAGCCCATGTTTGCTTATATGAAGTAATTCTGCAGTCTTGAGCTTTCTCAGGACTGCAATCCTCGGCTACAATAAGATTAAAAATAAACTAAGTACGGGGAATAATTTTTTATTTTTTCGTTTGAAAAATCTCGCCAAAAGAGCGATAAGCCTTAAGCTCCTTGGTACCTCTCCCGGGTTGCCATATATTCCATGTCCTCGACTTTGCGCGCTACTGTCTATGCGTTTCCCCATTGTAAAAAAATTTCCATTAGCGGTATAGGAAGTCCACAGTCTGTAGCATCGGATTGTCTGTGGTTTTCACTACTGAAGTGTTTAAGAAACCCTTACAGTCCCGTGTGTAAAGTCTATTCAAACAGTTAAAAGTTTCCTTTTGAATTTGATACCGATATACTTGCTCTCGTGCAAACAAAACGAAAATTTTAATTTCTTCACAGAATTTTTAAAAAGACCTTGTAAATGAGCGTCCCCCCTGAGAATAAAAAGTGGGGGGACGTATGGGCTGAAGTGAAAAAGTAGGGGGACGGCGTCCCCCTTCGACTACACCACTGATGAAGACAGTAAAATAAATATCTTGTTGACCAACTACCTATTTAAAATTTGGAAAAGAAGCCCACAATGTAAGTGTGGGGAGGGGGATGACTTAAAGCTTAGGTCAAATTAAATAAAATCAATAATTTTATACTTAAGTTAAATTAACCAAAATGTATGTTTGACTATTTTTCTTCACATTAAGTCCATTATTTTAATATAAGAGGACATTTCATTAGTCAGTGCTGCCAATTTGGGAATTTGTCGCTAAATTTAGCAATTTTTCACTGTATTTAGTGAATAAATTTTTTGGAAAGTGACATTTTTGATGATCTTGCTCTCTATTAGAGATCCAGATGAATTTGGAGTATTGTTTCAAACTTTCTAAGATTTTAAAATCTAATCAGTACTACTTTAGAAAAGAAATGATGCGATGAAATGTTTAAGAATGGATCGTGGATGAACAGACATATCAGGGACGTAGCCATAGAATAGGCGATGGAGGCCTCGGTCCCTTCCGAAATTCATATTTTTGTTAATTGGATGTCAATAATCAAGCTTTTTCGTAGAAATGATATCTTAATTAGAAATGCCTCCTTTTGGGCCCCGATTTATCTTTTTCTTTCTGGTTATGTGCCCGAGACATACATTTCAATCATCCGCTTTTATACTGTAAATATTCAAATATAGTATGAGTGCTATTTTAAGTATGAGGGTTCTATTAGAAAATAGAGCAACATTCATTCGAAATCTATTATTAATTTCAATTGGTAATTTTTTGGAATTACCTTATTGGAGGATATTTTTTCGAAATTATTATTATTTTTTTTTTTTTTCATAGTTACCAACCCTTACCGAAGACATCTAACCGCTTTTTAGAGACAGTCAATTTTTAACATCTTTTCAAAATGTTAACCAACCCACACGTACATTTGGAAACTGAATATGGTATTCAGTTGTCCACGATCTTTTTCTATATTCTAACATAAAAATCACTGTACATATAAAGTAGTTAATTATATTCCCTAAATGTTACAACTGTACGTCGCATGGCATGCGCCGTCGAAGAAGGGGTTGAGATCGATTAATGTGTTTGAAATATTTTATATTCCTAATTTTCAATAAACACAGTTTTAAAAGTACTGATTTTTTCTACTACAGAATAGCTGCTGCATCTGACTGCAGAACTTCGCTTACTCTACATACTCATTTATTGCTTAGGGATTAATTCGCGTAAATATAAGTTACGGGAGCAATCAAAATGCATTTAAAACTTTTATAAATGTGAAACAACACTATTTAAAACTTTTTGACGAAAATTATCTAATTATTTGCAATCTTAGCTATTATAAATAAAATAACGACGTACTTTTTTTTCAAATGTAGAAAACGCGATGATAAAATTGGTAAAGCTTAATCCGTAATTTAGGCCCGTGAAAGTCATAAAATTCAAGAAAAACCTTTCAAAATATATATATAACATAAACACAAAAGTTAATAGACTCGTACAAAGTCTAATACAAGCAGACACTTTCAATGGCTCAACTTCGGTTAGTAACTTTGAGAGAAAGAGTAACTGCAGAATAGGATTTGACCAACACATTAGCACAATTGTAAACGGGGGAAAAAAAAAAAAAAAAAAAAAACATGTTCCAAAATGTTCCCAACCAAATGCAGGTCATTTTTTATTCTTTGTGTACTCTTATCTGCAAATTAATACCAGACGCGTGAAACGTACTTCGTATCAACAGTGAGTTTAGAGGGGGGCCCCCAGAGGTGTGGGTATTAATCAATCAGTCCTTGGTTTTGACAACAAAAAGGCCTCTTCCGCTGTTATTTGTGTTTCGGTTCTTTTCAAAGAATTCGATAATGAGCGGTCGTTATGACCAATGGTCCAGATCTGATAATTGTATTTTTCTCTAACTGGTGTTCTCGATCTTTCCACGGTGAAAGGTGCGAAGGTAAGTGACATTTGATCAGAGCTGGGGTGTACTGTCAAAGAATACTGTTAGTAGAAAGACACTTTTATAAATGATGTTTAGCTCTGAAAGATGCAGAGTAGTCACACAACACCATCAGTCTACTTTAATTTAAAGAAATCTTTTATATTTTTCACGATAAGAGAGAGAATCATAATAAAAAATATAGAACGGATTTGGGGGCCCCTCTGAAACCGGGGCCCAGGTGCCTTGCATCCGCAGCACCCCCCCCCCCCCCCCCCCCTGTGGCCGGCCCTGCCGGCGACCAGTTGGTTCGCCATCTTAATAAATCTTGTTCGGAGAGAATTCTGTTTCTCGCCGGCTTCCTTCGCACTGAAATCTCTCGGATTCTGGATGAAATTTAAAATTAAGATGGTTACAAACAGGGGCGGTCGTAGGGTAAGTGGCGCCCCCTGCTAACGCAAGAAAGATGCCTCCTTTTATGCTCTACTTAGTTTTTGAGTTCGAAATGACGCGGCTTCGAAGTCGGCTCCCCGATGCGTTGCTTACCGTGTCGGGCCGCCCCTGGTTACAAAAATAAGATGGTTTAATGATAAAAGGGTACAAATTATTTTCGTCCTATATTAATTCTGAAGAGCTTCTGGATATATTGGCCGTTAGCAGAAAACGGAAAAAAAGGGAAGAAAATCTGAAATACTTTCAGATTTTAAATACGCACTGAAGTGCTATATATTAAAAGCGTATCATACTCCGTGCGTCTTCCCTATTTTCTTTCCTTATTCCATTAAGTTGATAAATGCACCATTATTCATAAGTGTGATTAAACAAAATTAAAACTGACATTTTTAATACCCTTTTCCTGGATGTAATACAACAGAAATAGAATGGAAAAAATGCACAATTCGAAATAAATGAAAGTTTCTAAAACTTATTCAGGTGTATTCTTTATACAAGTCAGGCGTAGCAGACGATAAAATATTATTTTAGCATCATTTAACGATGATAGAGCATCAGTCACGTGATGCAGTGAGTTTCTTACGAATGTATATTAAATGCTGCAAATTACTTCTTAAAAAAGGCTGTATTTTTGCACGCAATAAAAAAAAAATCTGGAGTGACTCCACTCGACTTTCCGAGCACTTACTATTAAGATCATTACCAAGCATTTAAATAAATTGTAATGGGTGAATAATTCAGCAAAAATTCTTCTTATTTTTTTTATTTATTATTATTATTATTTTTTGTATTTGAGCTCAATCGAATGTACTGTTTAAACGCTAGCGCACTTTCAAGAATTTCCCCCCATAGGCCATAATCATCGATCTTGAACTAACAAGACGGAGCATTGGGGCGGAAACCGTGTTCGAACATCTCCGGCGAGCAACTCACAAACAGCTGATCTTTGTTGTTGTTTGGAAGATCGCGCGTTGTATTGCGTATCTCGGCGGGTTGATATACAGCTATATTTTAGTTCTAGAAACCGCTCAAAACATCGTGAATGAGCATGTTAAAATTAATTCTTACTTCCCTTTAATACACAACCTATTAGAGTAGAATATTAATATTTAATTCATTTCGATTGTGTCTTTCTTTAATAATAAATGATTAATTTTCGCTATTGTAAAGACCAAAATTAACTAACTGGAAAGAGTACTAATTAAAAAATACAAACTTTTTGTATTTTAACTTGCCAAGAATTATTACATATCTTAGTAGTCGATAATTTAAAATATTTAATTGATGAGGAAATTATTTACATGGTAGACAAAAATAAATAGATCAAAATAATTTTCAAAAGATAAAGAAGAAATTATCCAAATGTTGGACCAAAATAAATACAAATTAATGAAGAAAAAAAACATTTTTATTAATTAATCCACCACTTAAAAAGTACACCAACAATTCTTGAATATAAAATACAGATCACTTAAACAAATATGTTTACTCTTACATTCCCTAATTTTGGCACTCAAAATACATATTATTAAAAACAATTACAATTCATCGCAAAATTTAATACAATAGGCTAATAAGTGGATAAAAAATAAGATGCTTCAATGAAGGAAAAAATATAGATCCATGTTTATTAAGAATTTAAAAATATTTGTTTAATATTAAATAGATAACTATGTAAACTATTGTTTAATTAAGAAGCTGAATAATAGAAAATGCTAAGAAAAATCTAGGAATTTTGAATATCTTATTTAGAATTACACTCCTTCATTTTAAAATTATTTTAGAAAAATTAAGTAAAATTTAACTAATAAAACACTCACAAAAAATAGATGTTTCCTTTTCCGATGAATCAGATGCAGAGGATGATAACACTGAACTAGAGGATCAATTACCAGACTAGAATAACGGGGATCAGATGGGTAATTTAGAAATTTAATTAATTTTGTTTTTTATTGAATTTATTGAATGAGGATGGGGTATATATTCACCACTATACAACAAATATAAACACCATTATTAAATACAAAATTACTGGTTTTTAAATAAAATTAATTTCGTGAATGTTTTCCTTATATTTTTAGAATTATTTTTTAAATTATATGAAGCGGTTACATGGTGCATTCTTATTTGTAAATATTTTTCAATTATACATTTTACTAAAATTATAAAATGATTATTTTCTGCTTCATGGTCAAACATATGGTTTTCGAGGCATTTAAAAAAATTATTTACATTAATTTTCTTTAAAGCTTGCTGTGTCATATAAAGAATAATTTTGTTTTTCCCAAGACCAAATGCTTTTTCAGTCTGGCGAAAAACAATTTCTTTGTGTTTACATAATATTACAACATCATTTGCTGGTACAATTAACCCAGCATCAGGTGAAAATGCCTTATAGGCTATCAGCCCAGATTTTTCTTCATGCATCGATCCACGCTTTACGTAGATGCTCATCAGAAGGAAATCTAAGAAATAAAGGCAGTTCTCAAGTAAACATTTTGACTAAAAGACACATTTTTGCACTGTAGGGTAACAAAACATAATTAAAATCTACTGACAACATAAGTGAGACATAAACATAAATGAATCTATCCTTAATTATTTCAATCAAATTTTGCGTTAGATCAAAATAAATAATGTATAAACAAGAGAAATAACAGCTTCTGAAATATAAACATAAAAATATATTTTTCTCTCTCATTTTGCGATCAAATTAATTATAACTATCTTCGCAATCATTGCTATTAAACATACAAAAAAGTGGGGAACTTACTAAAAATAAAAATAGACTTCATTGACACATTTTGTTTACATTAACTTAAATTAATTTAGTCAATATCTGAACATCTAAAGTATGCAAGCAATTAAAATCCTATACATGACATAAAAGTTAGACATTTAAAACAATAAAATACGTTTCTTTTACATTAGGTTATACAATATCAAATAAAAAGCTTTCAACTTTAAAAGAACGTCGGCGTATTGCCACGTGCAATGACCGGATAGTTAAGACCTATTTCAATGATGATCAAAGAAAGTTTTCACTTAAATGAATAGAGTAAAACATTGAATAAGGTGTAATTTAACGTCTAAAATCATACTTACGTGAAAAAAGAATATCCTTGGCCGGCTTTAGCATTACAATTGTATGCGGCACAAGAGTTCACCATGTTCACTGTATGGGCGCAAAGGCGAATGAGTCCCACATTCACGTGACCATTTGGCTGGAGATGTTCGAACCAAAAACTGGTTTCCCGGTCCCGCTCGCAAGCGTGCTCATTCGGAGCCCCCGGGAAGGGAGGGGGAGAGTAGACAATTACAAGGCGAGCCTGGGTACTGAACGCGTGGAGGTGTTGTGACGTCACAAGAAAGGATGGACTTTTCTCCGTTAAAAGCATTAGAATCATACGGAAAAGTAGAAGAAACTAAGATGTTTTGTGCCTTTTTTGAATACTAATGGTAAGTCAGCAATCTCTATTCTTAATACGACATACTTTATAATAGTTATTAAGCTATAGAGTACATAAAAATATAAAATTGACGTATTTTGCGTTAGTTTTATTGATTTCTGTTCTTTTGTTCTAGCAATCACTATGCTTACGTTTGCTGCGTCCCAGGCTGTAAGTAAAGCTAATTACAAAAGAGGAGAAAATGTATAAGTTTTCACTTTTCCCAAAAAACGAAGAAAAGCGGGCCGAATGGACTAAAAATACTCCAAGAAAAAATTGGTCCCCAGGAAAAAATACGTATGTTTGTATTGAGCATTTTCGAGATGAAGATCTTTTAAAAGACGATGCTATTTTAAAATCAGATGGGGCACTTTTAACTGTAAAAAGAAAGCATTATAAATTAGAACCGAATGCTATCCCGTGCATTTTTTCGAGCTTACCAGCCTATATATCCGATATTACCAAAAAACAAGAAAGAACTGATCCTACTAAAAGAAGAGAAAACGTTTAGGAAAAAGATATTGAGGAAACCCCCAAAAAAATAATGCAAAGGAAAATATAAATTCTTTTGAAATTAAGAAATGTATCAAGAGTTTCATGGCAATTCTATGTTAAGAAAATTTCACCATTAATTATAAATTAAACGCAGATTCCCTTCCACTGCACATACCAAGTAGCTTAAGGTTCAATGCGGATCTCATGGTTGATTTATTTATTAAAAAAAAAAAGAGAGAGAGAGAGAAATCTATTTGCTGGATACTTAGAAAAACAAAAATATAGAAGGTATTTATTAAAGAAATATTTCCAGCTAAACGGTTTATCGGAATTTGTTGAAAATTCTGAAATTAAGTATGAACACAGATTCGGAAATTAACTCAAAAAAGAAAATGTATTACTGCAATGCTAACAACAATAACAAAAAAGTATATGTATTACTGCAATATATTTTACATGAAAACCCCCGAGAGCATTTAGGCAGTTTTACATATTCAAGAGTTATACTCACTAATTTTTAAAAATATTTAATTATGTATATTTTAAATGTCTCAATGTGATATTTGAAAGTCTTATCTAGAAAAAACTAAAGCAAACACTTGTAGTGCTTTCATGAAAAACTTTATAGTATTTGTAAGGTTTGGGTAATAAACGCTTTTACTTTTTATTTTCTTGTTTTTTGTGCTTTAATTGCTTCTAATAAAATTTGACATTAGGAGTCTGTATAACATAATTATATATAGTATGTATTGTACAAGTTTTTAAAATATTAATTCTGGAAATTTCTGATTATATTCCTCCTGCTACTAGTGTTTATTGACATTATTGATCAGATTTCTTCCATAGAATTCAATACAAACTCTTTGAATTCCATCCTCTCTTGTGACGTCACGAAATGCCTTAAGATGACTATTTATGAATCTGGATATTTTTAACATCAATTCTTTTAAAAAGCTTATTAAAACGAAGCAAAACTAAATAATGTATTTCAGTTTTTAAGTAAAATTAATAAAAATTGTTATTTTTACTTAAAAATATATTTACTTTTACTTACTTAAAAATATGACTTTATGCTTATACAACGTATAAATTTAATCCATATACGTATTATTTTAGATAAATGATAACATTGAGTAACCATTATATTATTTAGAATGTATTTGCTAGCCCGAAATGCAAAACATACTGCATACAATGCTGAAACTGCTTTAAATTCAGTACCAATTTATTTCATTAATTTCTGACAAAAAATATTGTTGATTCACTATTATTTAAGAACAAAGTGTTGTAAAACGAAAATGCTATTTCAATGCGTCATAAAAAATTAAGCTACTCGTATTTACTGGCATTATTAATTCCATTTCTTCCATTGAACTCAATGCAAACTGTTCCAAATCCCATCCTTTCTTGTGACGTCACGAAAACCAGTACCCAGACCCCCTCTTGCATTCTCCTCTCTCTTCAGTCGCGGCGACCCCGGCTCATTGCCGTCTCCAGGAAAGCCAACTCACTCTTTCAGCAAGCTTTGATGACGTCAGGATCAGAAGGCCGGAGAAATCTGGACATTCCAGTTTTCACCCTCCTCAAACTCAATCTGTCTCAGTCTCATACCTCTTTCCTAGTGTAGTTGAAGTTCGTCGTGTTTGGAAAAATCGCCATTTTGTGGATTGTTCCTTAGGATTTGTTCAAAAGCAGTGGATTTACACATAAAAAGTAAGTTTTTCAATTATTTACTGTCTAATATCTTTGAAATAAATTATGCTTGTTTTTGCGATTCAATTAGTTTATGAGTTCTGTGTGCGTGAACAAACTTTCTTCCTTTCAATTTGTTTAGAACGATATCTTCAAAAATAAAAAATATCTTTATATATTTAAATAATTATACTTTATAAAACTATCGTACAAATAATGAATTCCATTAATGGAATGTTAAATGAAAAATTTAAAAATAAGCTTTCACTTTAGCCGTATTTGCTTTGCAAAGTAATTTGCTTTGTTTAAAATTATTTAGATTGATATTTTACATTTTAAATGTATTAACAAAGATGTTAATGAAAACAAGATGATTTAAATTTCAGTATGTTCTGTTTTACTTTCTTTAGTTATTGTTATAACAACTTATAAACAATAAACTTTAATAATATTTATTTATTTTGCATAATTTAAGTGGGTGAAACTTAAATATTGTTTAATGTTAACTTGGTTTTTTTTTGCATGTTCATGTATTTTTAATGCTGAAATTAAAATTGGATTTGTATTTTTAATACATATATTTTTAGTAGAAAGCTACTAAACACTTCAGTGTTTGAATGCTAAGATTGAAAATAATCTTCTAGTTATTATGCATAGTACTATAATTGACTAATGCTCTTTATTCATATTATTTGATAATGCTTTCCATCTTATTTTATTTTTGAAATGTATCTCAAATAAAATTTCACTGCTGAAATATTATTCAAAAATTTTAAAATAAGAATAGATTTCACTTTAGCCTTGTTTGCAAAATATTTCGCTTTGTTTAAAATTATTAGTGTTGATATTTTACATTTTAATTGTATTAACAAAGTTGCTAATGGAAACAAAGCTCTCTAGATTATGCTCTTTAGTATACAGTTCATAATTTATTATTACTCTAAACTTTAGCAGTTATTTATTTTTAAGCATGAAATGTAATTTATATATCTAAAATTAAATATTTTTGTTAACCTAAAGTTGTTTTAAATGGTCATGTATTTTTAATGCTGAAATTAAAACTTTATTTGTATTTTCAATACATATTTTTAAATTTTAAGCTAAAGTATTTAACACTTCGTTTTTTTGTACATAAAGTTTGAAAACAAACTTCTATTTATTTTTATGCATCATATTACAATTGATTAATGCTTTTTTTTATTATTAGATAATGCCCTTTTTCGTACTTCTTGTTTGAAGCGATGTCTTAAAAAATAAGATTTCACTTTAGCCATGTTTGTTAAATATTTCGCATTGTTAAAAATTTTAAGAGTGATATTTTAATCTTACTTGTATTAGTAAAGTTACTAATAAAAATGAAGCTTGATTTTTCATTTAGATTATGCTCTGTTTAGTTTTCTTTAGTTTGGAGTTATAGAAAATTATGAACTGTTTAGTTTTCTTTTGTTTGGAGTCATAAAAAATTATGACCAATGAACTTTAATAGTAGTATCTATTTTGCATGCATGAAATATAATTTAAATATGTAAAGCTTAAATATTTTTGGGAGTAACCTAAAGTTATTTTAAATATTCATGCAATTTTAATACGGAAATTAAACCCTATTTGTAATTATATATATATATATTAGCCACTGGATTATCAATTATTATTTCATGGATTCAGTTTTATAATTGTTATTAGTTGCTATCACTTTCATGAAGTTTTACTTGGGATTCCATATTACGTAAGTTTAGCTATTTTATATTATATATATTGCAATTTAATAATGGTCTTTATTCACATTATTAGATAATGCCGTACAAGTGCTCTGTCCCTTACTGTAGAGGAAATTATAATGAGGAGGAAAAAGTTGCTGTATTCAAATTTCCCGATGATGAAAATAAAAAGATTTGGATCTAGAAAATTTCAAGGGAAGATTTTCAACCAACAAAAAATTCAAGGGTAGGTTTATTAAATTACTTATTATGGTGTTTCAATCTTCTATATAATCTAGTATTTATTTATTAAAATTTGTGAGACAGAAAAACTTTAAATGGTTGATTAATCCATTTTCTGAAATTGAAAGAAAAGAAAAGCAATGTTTAAGATAATAAAAAGCAATAAAAAAAAAAAAAACTGATGTTAAGTTATTAAAAACAAATTTATGCATACTTATAATAATAAACATCAAACAGTACGTACTTTTCGGGCGATACAAAAGGTCCATCCTTCTTCATGTGCAAAAGTTCTCTATATCTATTTTTGTTCTTGAAAAGAAAAGATAAAAAAGACCTTTATAGTAATCTTTCAATTTTGGGGCACTCCTTCAAATATTTTTCTAGCTATGCTTGCTTTTAAGATGACGGTCTTTTTTTTTCTGGGGGGGGGGAATTCTTTGATTTTTCCTATGTTTTAGTTGAAAAAAATCCAATTCAGATTTTTAAAAATCTGATTTAAATAAATTTTTTAAGCATAAGTTAAGTAAGATTTTTTACACCCTGTTCACAAATTTATCCTTATTAAACATTTTTCAAAGAAATAGTTCATACAATGATGGCATGTTGCTGATAAAATATACATAAGAATGACTTGCTGTAATTTAAAACACATTTGATAAACGTAATTTTTCTTTCTAGGTCTGTGAATGTTCAAACATGTGCTAATAGAATGTAATGTGATTTCAAGTTTTACAATGAAAAATATTAAATTCTTGCTTATCTGAGTTTTTTTTTTGTAAATTATTGTTTAATAAATATCCATTTACAGTTTTAAGTAGTGTTTTTGTAAATTATTGCTTAATAAATATCCATTTACTGTTTTAAGTGTCTTCATTGTCATTTTATATTCTAAGAAGGACTTTTTTGTTAATCGATTTGATATGGTACTTAAAGAGTAATTATTAGGCATGGACTATATAAATTCTTGCTGCTGTATATAATTCAGTTTTTAAAAAACAAATAGATAAAAGCTTGAAGAGATGTTACATATTATATTCAATGTCTGAAAGAGACAAATGTTGGTATCTGCGAATAGCACATTTTACTGAACATTTTTTTTTAGTCATAAAAAAGAAGGTAATTGCATAGGAAATATATCTAACAAAGTACTTAACTATAAAAGTATCAAAATCTAGCTTTTCTACCAAGCATATAGATCTTTAATATATGTTCATATATACACACACACATATATAAGTATAGATATTTATACTTAATCAACCTACTAAATAATAGCTGTATTCTAGTAAGTAGCTAGAGTTAAAAAAAATCTCTGAATTTTTTTTTCCCAGTTACTTGTGAAATTACACCAGTGCAAATATTTGCTATGGAAGAAAGAAAAAAAAGGATAACTTATTAGTAATTTTTTAACGTGTATTCTAAGGAAATATATATGTGTGAAATACTTCACTAAGAAAACATCATAATTTGGTTTAAATCATATAGATCTTGGTGTAATCATATTGGTGGTGGATCATATAGATCTTGGTATAAATCATATAGATCTTTTAAAAAATAATAATATTTACACATAATGGATATATTGAATAATAACTGTCGTAAGATATTCTTGTAAGTACCTAGTGTTAAAAAAATTGATGAAAAAATTTTCTAATTGTTTTTAAAACTACAGTAGTGCAAATATTTTGCATGGGAGAAAAAATTATGATAGTTCACTGTAATTTGTTACAGTGTACTATAAGGAAATAAAATCTTGTTTTTGCACAAAACATACAGATTTAAAAAAAAAAAAAAGAAAGACAATGAAAATTTAAACATAATCGACATAATTGAATAACTGGTAAGATAGTCTAGTAAGTAACTGTTAAAAAAGTGATGAAAAATTTCCAGCTATTTGTAAAACTACATCAGAGTAAATATTTGCTTTGGGAGGAAAAAGTGTGATAATTCCCAGTAATTTTTACTGTGTATTATAAGTAAATATTAAGTATATATATATATATATATATAATATAAAATATCTAAACTTACGTAGAATGGAATCCCAAGTAAAATATCATGAAAGTGATAGCAACTAATAACAATTATAAAACTGAAACCATGAAATAATAATTGATAATCCAGTGGCTATAAATTTTGTAAAAATCAGAGCTATCAAAGCTAAAAAGAAGTGAATATATATATATATATATATATATGCATGCATTAGTTTATGCTTTAAACATAACCATTCTTTTTAATGGAAGATGAAATACATGCTATTGCATAAAAACCTTTACTAATACTTCTTGCCATAAACTAAATTATTTCAAATTCAAATATATATGTGTATATATATATATATATACATATTTCTTTAATAAACGTATTTTCTCTATCACACGAAGATGAGCCGAAAAAAAGTAAAACAGTTATACTAAAGTTATCATTTTATTAAAATAGATCTTATTGAAGCGCGCAAAGAAAATTTCTTTAAGAGTAAGCAGTTCTTAGCTGCGATTGACAGCTCAGCCGATAGCTGGAATCTACAGGTGAAGATTTCCTGGCCTCCTGCCTGTGACGTCAAAAACCAGTCCATTGGCTTTCTCCTGGAGACGGCAATGGCGTGCTCCGTCTTCTTCAGTGAAAGGTCGATGGCCATAATGGAAAAGAAATCTTTGTCGTAGCCCTGTAGAAAAACTATAGGTCTTATACACACCAAAATCAATACCGGTCTTACGATGGTGGTTTATAATATATATACCCAATTTGAATTCAATCGAATGTAACCGTTTAAACGCTAGCACACTTTCAAGAATTTCCACCCATAGGCCATAATGTAAAAGAAATCTTTGTCGTAGCCCTGTAGAAAAACTATAAGTCCTATGCACACCAAAATCAATACCGGTCTTGTGACGGTGGTTTATAACATATATATCCAATTTGAGCTCAATCGAGTGAAGGTCCCGGGTTCGGGTCCCATCGCGCGTCCGTCGACCTAACCGTTCGGAGTTTTCCGTGGTTTTTTCCGAAACTTAGCGTAAATACGGGTTAGGACCCCTTAGAAAGACCCCCACCCTTCGGCCTAGAGCCCACGCGTAGCTAATTGGCCGTAATCCCACAAACAAATTGAGCTCAATCAAATCTCCCGTTTGAAGCTATCGTGTTTACGCACAAACGCACACACATACATACATCGTGAAAATAGCATAAATGAATTCAGAAGACCTCAAAACGTGTAAATACACCAAAATCTCCAAAAAAGTCGAATTTTTTCATGATTACAATACTTTCCTTACATGGTACATGTTCGGAAAGTAAAAAGCATGCTGATGGTTTGTCACGTGACTCATTCAATTAAGATTTCATATTGTTGCGGAATTACTCTGCTACTCCTGGGGTTCGTCGTTCTAAAGTCCAGTTGGTGTAAAAAGTCACTTGTCAGGATGGAACACAAACTTTATTGCTTCTAGAACTTCGTAGAACAATCAGCTGTAGACAATTCACAAGCACAATTAAACAGTAATGCGCTTTTAACAGTTCACTTAGATCAGAAGCTCTCACAAATGCTGTATTTCTCACACAAAATAAGTCACTTTCACAGGCAAAAATTCAGTGAAAATATTCAAGAGATATCGTACACAATCCCTTAAGACACAGCAATGAAGAATTTACACACAGCACTTTGAAAACAGCTTCGTAAAGCAAGCTAAAACACGGCTTCTATAGCGCTATCAATTCACAAAGCAAACGTACTCTCACTGACAGCTCTTCACACATTGAGCGTTCAACTCGCACTCAACTGTCGGGGCAATGCGCGGTTCTATATATATCCGAGGCAGAAGCTGCGGGCAGCTTCCAGAAGTCAATTTCTCGAGGATTCTACATAAAGCGTGGATTTTTATTATGTCATAGAAGAAAAATGTTAGGTTTTATGCGTTTTTAATGCAGGAAAAACAACTTCCAGGCCCCATTGGGAAAATCGCGCCAAATGACCAAAAAGTGGCTTGGCGTGACCAAGCTTGGCGACTTTTGGCGAAATATCGCCAAATTTGGCGGTGGAGGTGCAACAGCGAGGGGCATTTACGAAAATCCTGTAACGCACAAAAGAACTCTCGTCGTAAAGATCGCAGTTATCAATACACCAGAGAAGCCCATGAAGGAAGACAGAAAAGAGACGACCTTCAGGAACAGAGGCTGAGGGATATTCAAAAGCCTCGTTTGAAAGTCTTACAGATTTCATCAGTGAATGGCGGCAGTGATGGACTATTTGTACTCGGATACGTTAATGGTTCCCCATGCCACATGGTGATTGATACTGGAGCGAACGTAACCATCATAAGGACGGATCTGGCCAAGGAATTAAATTTGAAGATTATCTGGACTCCGCCCTCGCTGACCCTCCAGACTGTGACAGGTGACAAGATCGAAGTGGGCGGAAAAGCGCAAGTAGAAATCACGTTTGGAAATACCAGATACGACCATGTAGTATATGTCGCCAATATTACCGACTCTTTTATTCTCGGACTCGACTTTTTAAAATCGCACAAATTTAACTTGGACTTTAGGAATAATGAGCTTCGTTCAGACTCAGAAGAAATAGCTGCGTTCGAAATTAAAAATGAAACTATTTTACCTGTTCAGCAAATAATAGCCCAGACTGATATCATTCTACCTCCCAGAACTGATTCAATAATTTCTGGAACAGTAAAAGAAAGCAATAAATTCCGGTTAGGATTAATCGAACACCCAAACAATAGTGATTCCGTCAGAGGAGTACTTGTGGGAGCAACACTTGTGGACTTGTCGAGAACAGAAATTCCAGTTAGAGTAGCAAATGTGACAGACAAGTCGAAGGTGATAAAGAAAAATGAAGTGTTGGCGACATGCACTCCTATTACCTGCATTAATAAGAACATCAGCCAAACGACAGCTAAATCTTCCGAGTGCCTGATGAAGGAATTATTACAAGACGTGGAGTTAACGGCAGAACAGAGAAGCGCCACAGAGAAAGTAATAGCTGAATTTGAAGACCTCTTCTCTCGTACTTCCGGTGACTTTGGCCGTACGAGGTTAACGCAAAATAGAATAGACACAAGCAGCCATTCTCCCATCAAGCAGCATCCTAGGCGGCTGCCGTTTGCTAAGCAAGAAGAGGTGAGCAGACTTTTAGAGGAGATGCAGCGTGATGACGTCATCGAGCCATCGACTAGTCCGTGGGCCTCGCCGATTGTTTTGGTCCGAAAGAAAGATGGTTCCACCCGGTTCTGCGTTGACTACAGACGTCTGAATGACATTACCAAGAAAGACAGCTACCCTCTTCCCAGGATAGACGACACATGGGACACTTTATCGGGAAATGAATGGTTCTCCACTCTGGATCTCAAGAGTGGCTACTGGCAAGTAGAAATCCATCCCGATGACCGTGAAAAGACTGCGTTCACCACGTGACAAGGATTGTGGCAGTTCAAAGTTATGCCTTTTGGACTCAGCAAAGCACCGGCTACATTCGAGCGTCTGATGGAGACAGTGTTGAGAGGACTTTCCTACGAAGCATGTCTCGTTTATTTGGACGATATCATCATCGTCGGAAAGACTTTCGAAGAACATCTCGAGGACATCCGAAAGGTGCTGCAGAAATTAAAGGAGGCGAACTTGAAACTAAGTCCATCGAAGTGCATTCGTCGGGAAGTACGTTACCTCGGGCACATAATATCCGCCCACGGAGTCCGAACCGATCCCGAAGAGACGTCCGCAGTCAAGAACTGGAGTCGTCCGGAGAATATCCATGACTTACGAAGTTTTCTCGGTCTGTGTACTTACTATCGAAAATTCGTGAAAGGTTTTTCTCAAATTGCAAGACCTCTTCACAAATTGACCGAGACTGGACAGAAATTTCTATGGACTGAAGAATGTGAGGACGCATTCAACGAACTGAAGACGGCTTTAACATCTTCGCCGATCCTGTCGTATCCTCACCTTGACAAGCCATTTATCCTGGACACAGACGCAAGTAAGGAGAGTGTTGGAGCAGTTTTGTCCCAGAAGATAGATGGCCAAGAACACGTCATTGCTTACTGGAGCAAATGCCTTTCAAAGGCAGAACGTAACTATTGTGTTACGAGAAAGGAACTTCTTGCTATCATTAAGGCCGTGAAGCACTTCCCTCATTACCTGTACGGCCGAAAGTTCCTGCTCCGAACGGACCATGCCTCTTTAACCTGGCTTCTAAATTTCAAGAATTCAGAGGGCCAGATAGCCAGGTGGATACAGCGATTACAAGAATATGACATCGAGATACGTCATCGGAAAGGGGCATCTCATGGAAATGCAGATGCTTTGTCCAGAAGGCCCTGTATAGACAGCTGTCGCTATTGCTCCAGGGCAGAGAAAAATTACCATCTGAAACATCCCGTTGTCCGCCAAGTTACACCATCGGAACCATCTCAAGATCCCTGGAGTGACGAAAATGTTCGGGCGGACCAGTTAGCTGATAGCGACATCAAACCTATTCTGGAGTTACTGGAGAAATCAAGCACTAAGCCCAACTGGCAAGAAATATCATCTTGCAGTCCGGCAACAAAACAGTGCTGGGCTTTATGGGATTCGCTTCGCCTGAGAAATGGGGCTCTATTCTGCCACGTACGTTTAAGCGAACGTTCGGATGTGTGACATCATATTCACGTCATTCGTAACCATCTTCCGTATGTTGGTATTCTGCAAGGTACGGTAGAGCTTTAGGTGCGGATTCTAACTTCCGTATGTTTACATTCTAGCATACGTTTCAACCCACCAAGAAAATCGTGGCGTTAGAGAATCCGTACGCTGAAAATGCTTCAAATCAAAAGGGCGGCAGCTGCTTTGCAGATATTATTTTATCAGCGTGATAGAAGAGCGCGAAGAGGCATGAAGGGATAGGATATCTATATAAATAAAATTAGACTTTTGTCTGTACATTTCTTGGAATTCAAAAATTTTGCGATTTCTATCCGTTTCAAGCACCCGGGAATCCGATGCGACCCTCAAAAAAAAGTTTGTCTGTCTGTCATTCTGTCCGTGACGCTTTTTTTGTTTAAGCATCACGTAAAAACGACTGGAGCGAATAATATGAAATTTGGTGTCATGATAGGTGGTCACTCAACTTAAAACATAGGCGTCGAATTTTTAAAAAATCTTGATTAGATTTTCAGATTTTGCGAAAATCGTTTCAAACTGTGTAAATTTGTGTTCAAGCATCACGCAAAAACGACTGAAGCGAATGATATGAAATTGGGTGTCATGATAGGTGGTCACTCAACTTAAAACATAGGCGTCCAATTTTTAAAAAATCCTGATTGGATTTTGAGATTTTGCAAAAATCCTTTCAAACTGCGTAAATTTGTGTTCAAGCATCACGTAAAAACGGCTGAAGCGAATGATATGAAATTGGGTGTCATGATAGGTGGTCACTCTACTTAAAAGATAGGCGTCCAATTTTTAAAAAAACCTGATTGGATTTTGAGAATTTGCGAAAATCCTTTCAAACTGCGTAAATTTGTGTTCAAGCATCACGTAAAAACGACGGAAGCGACTGATATGAAATTGAGTGACATGATAGGTGGCCACTCAACTTAAAACATAGGCGTCGAATTTTTAAAAAATCTTGATTAGATTTTCAGATTTTGCGAAAATCGTTTCAAACTGCGTAAATTTGTGTTCAAGCATCACGCAAAAACGACTGAAGCGAATGATGTGAAATTGGGTGTCATGATAGGTGCTCACTCAACTTAAAACATAGGCGTCGAATTTTTAAAAAATCTTGATTGGATTTTGAGATTTTGCGAAAATCCTTTCAAACTGCGTAAATTTGTGTTCAAGCATCACATAAAAACGCCTGAAGCGAATGATATGAAATTGGGTGTCATGATAGGTGCTCACTCAACTTAAAACATATTCGTCGAATTAAAAAAAAATCTTGACAAGATTTTGAGATTTTGCGAAAATCATTTCAAACTGCGTAAATTTGTGTTCGCACATGACGTAATAACTGCAAAGGTGAAAAAATGATATTTGGTGAAAGGATAGGTGGTCACTCACTTTAAACTATTAGCATCTATTTTAAAAAAATCGATCAGATTTCGAGATTTTGCGAAAATCGTTTAATACTGAGTGAATCTTTGTTCCCGCATTACGTAATGGCGACTAAAGCGAATGATATGAAATTTGGTCACACGATAGATGGTTGCTCAACATAAACTATAGGAGTCCAATTTTTTAAACATTTTTATTAGATTTTTGAGATTTTGTGAAAATTCTCTCAAAATACGTTTATAATTCTTCAAACATCACGTAATAAAGACTAATACGAATGTTACGAAATTGAGTGATATGATAGGTAGTTGCTAATCTTAATTTATAGGCGTTGAATTTAAAAAATATTTTGCTTACATTTTGAGATTTTTCGAAAATCGTTTTAAAATGCTGAAAATTTGTTCCAGCATCACGAAATAAAGACTGCAGGGAATGAAACGAATTTGGGTGACATGATAGATTGTCACTCAACTTAAATTCTATGCTTCGAATTTTTCATAAATATTGATTAGATTTTGAGATTTTGCGACAATTATTTCAATATGCGTAAATATTCGTTCAACGCATCACATAATTACGACTAAAGCGAATGAAATGATATTACTTAGTTACTCTCTAACCTGTAATATTTTAACAATACCTGAAAATTATAACTTCGCTTTCTTTACTTTGTCATTACATTTCTTGGAATTCAAAAATTTTGCGATTTCTATCCGTTTCAAGCACCCGGGAATCCGATGCGACCCTCAAAAAAAAGTTTGTCTGTCTGTCATTCTGTCGTTCTGTCGTTCTGTCATTCTGTCCGTGACGCGAATGAAATGATATTACTTAGTTACTCTCTAACCTGTAATATTTTAACAATACATGAAAATTATAACTTCGCTTTCTTTACTTTAGCAACATACTCCATCCATTTTGTGTACTCCTACAATGCTGACGAAAGTTCTTGCTTTTTGGAAATTTGTATTCACTAACCCGTCAAGGACGGGTACTTCAGCTAGTTATATTAATAGGATGAAAAAATATTTTAACATAGGAAGAGGGAAATTTTACAAGATAACAACTCATTAATTTTTACTTCAAAGGTATTGAAAATTGCTATTCGGTGTTAAAATGAGCTAAATTTTTAGAAATACGAAGTGAAATATAGCTGCATCTATTGTAAAAATTAAGTAGGTGCGTCTTTAAATATGATGGCTCCTTACGCATACTTTAAATTAAAGTGTACGTCAGGCCAGTAGCCAGCGAGGGATAAAATTACGGGCAGAAAAGAATCCTCCCCCCGTAAATTAAACGCTTATCCCGAATTCGAAAAATTGACAGAAAAGTGATTTTAATAAATGAAAGAATCAGTTTGAAAAAATTAAACATTTTAAAAATCTTGTTTTACCATTACTGAAGTACATACGACAGATTGTCCATTTTCAGCATACTTTTAAAACTCAAGCCGCCCGTTTGAAAGCCCAGAGGATTTTTCTCAGTGCCGTATTCGAGGGGGGGGGGCGAGGGGGCCTGGGCACCCTCAGAAAATGTAAAATAATTATAAAAATCAGCTATTTTAAAACATTTATATAAACTATTCTAAAAAAAAATTAAAATCCCTCCCCCCCCCCTCTCCCGAAGTATAAGCCTATATGCGCCGCTGATTTTGGTGACCGGTTTGCCAACATACCAATCTTCTAGATTGCTTTTACAGTACATCATATTTGAATTATTTCTAGTGTTAAAAAATACTACAAATTAAATATTGAGTGCTTAATACATTTTGTCATGTGAAATATAAAATTTGCTGAAGAGTGTTTATTATTTTGGTTTGTCTGTCTGTCGTCAGTGCTCTAACTGATGTAAATACAGAGGGTGTTTACACTTTTTTAGAGCGTTTTGAGGCCGGATGTAGTTTATATGCTTAAAATATGACTATTTTTTAAATGTTCAATCCGATAGCCACTTTTCTTGACCATAAATCTACATCGTGATTCCATGATAGATGGGCATTTATAAAAATTTCCATTGCTTTTTATTTCAGTTTCACAATTTTCTAGAATCATAGTACATTTGGGCGCTCCTGTAAAGGAACTACAAATAATAGAGGCGCTATGAAGAGCTCTGCTTTGTAATTCTTAATAAAATATAACAATTTTGTTCCATTTGACCATTTGATTGATCGGTTTTGCAATTAAGTCAAAGCTACACTGGAGCTATCTGTAAAGGGGGTTGGTTTGTCTTGGGTGAAAAGCTTTTTAGGAGGTTCAAATGCGTATTCACGTTACATCTGGAGAAACCGCCCAAGACTCAAGACAGTTAGTTCGACAGCCACGCGGTAGGTCAGAACCATAGACTTATACACTTCAGTCATCTACTATGTTTAGTGTCTTATCCATTCGGCCATAGTCGGATTTTCTTTTGTTTGAAATAGCCGAATGTCCCTAAAATAAGCTTTAAAGAATGACTGCCCATAGAGCAAAATGTATTCATTTATTTTGAGTGCTCCTGTAAAAGCTCTGAATTCTACATACACGATTTTCAATACCGTACATGGCGCAGTGCATAGGGATAACATATAGAACTTCGTAGTGGTCGATGAATATTTACGGCTGTTAGCACAAGGACAGGTGGATAGAACAGATTGACAGAACTGAAATTATAATCACTTTTCAGCTTTGTTGGAAAGCGTTAAAACATATTAGAATCACTAACAATACTTAAGATATTACGGAAATTTTATAATGAAAATTAAGTCAACCACAAAAACTTGCGCGTATTCAGGACTTTTTGCCTGCATTGTAATTTTATTAACATACGCAATTAAATTAGTAAAAACAATAAAGTAAATGAAATAGCCAGAGATGTGCTTTCGTAACACTTTAAGGATCTCCGAGGCGGGAAGGGAGGAGAAAAAACAATTGATAATACATAGCCATCCTGGGATACTGCCTCCATCTAGTCGAATCGCCTGGCTGCGGGCCTGTCATTCGTAAACGATTGTTATATATAACTTTCCTCTTCGAAAATGCAAGTGCCTTTTTTGACCACGAACGCTGCCTTGTATCCGAAGCGGAAAGAGCTTCTCACTCGCGTTTACCGTGCCGGGAAAAAAAAGTGGAATTTCCGATAGGGTTTCCGATATCGGATCGTTCCCGAGAGCATCGTGGTAGACCAAATTGACGCCCTTTCGGAATGTGACGTCATGAGTGAGAAAAGGCTTATTTTTCCGCTTCGGAAAGGTTTCCGAAACGATCGTGCTAGTGCTCCTGAGCTGTACAATAGGTGTATTTTATGTTATTTAAAATTACTTATTTGTATCATGCAGTTTAACAGAACGTTATTATCACCTTCAAAAATGTTCTATATTTATAACATAAATAAACCGTTTATAGATGTTTTTTTCTTTTCTTTTTTTTTCTTTTGTTCTTGTTGTTAATCTCACATTCATCAAACTTCGCTAACTGAAAATTCGTTTCTAAAGGAAGTTTTAACAGTTTTCAAAGCAGGTAACTAAAGTTCGAACTTCAGTGTTATCCAAATACATTTTCACTCAAGAAGAATGCTAATGATCTATATTTACAAATAAAATAATATAAAAAAATAAATAAAGAGAAAATTAAAAGTACAAAAGATTTTGAGCTGTCAGAAAATATCTTTCATAAAATGACAGACGAATTTCACGATTAACTATTAAACTAAACTTTTATCCTTAAATTAAAAATATATTGATTTGCCTTGTGGGGGGAAAATATGACATAAGTTGGTATTTACAAAAGTGTAACTTTTTATAAATGAAAGAGATGAATTTTTTCCTTAAACGAGACTTATTTTCTCTTTGCATTTTAATCAATTTAATTATTAATTGACAGTAATAAAATCCCTTACCTAGAGTTTACTTTTAACTGCAAGGTTCTTTAATCTATAATATATATAACTAAGTAGCCACACACCAGCAGGATTCCAAACATGAAGCAGAATTAAATTAATATCTGCTCCAACGATCAAAATCCAGCTAGTAAATACTACACCATACACATGCAGTTGCGAATTTCTAAGTAGGCTAACAAGGCTATAACCTACAAAGACAATAAAGTAGACGATGCTTTCGTTCTGCCTATAGGTAGCCCTTTTGTTCAAGCAGCAAATTTATGAATTCGTCTCTGACACCGTATATTCCTACCTATGAAAGAATTTTAATAAAAAAAGATTATCTAGCTTAACTAAGCACACATTATATAATACTGAAACACAACATGCTACATGACACTTATGTTTTAGTCCTTTAAAAATATGTTTAGAAAATAAAATTTAAGAATTCTACTATATAGCTTATCTTACAAATAATGAAGAGATGAGAAATATACATACCGTGGTACTTGAGCAGTTTTAAGAAATAGATATGTATATGTACGTACGAGTGATATACTGTATATTTAAAAAACATAAGGTGAATAAACAATTTTAATCTTTTGAAGTTCACAAAAAATAATCAAACTACAGGCAAACTTGCAATGATAATAAGCAATCTATAGTTATATTCAATACAAATTACATATTTAGAATTCTCAAATGAGGTCCATTCTATGAAACAGAACACCTTGACACAGAGTTTAACAGTAACTATGCATTTAAATAATCTAGCACCCATTACAAAATTAATTACCATTATTATAAAGAAAATACATTAAATAAAGTTTTTATTGTTGAAAAAAATCGCTTCAATGCATAAATATTGTCTTCGCTGATCAGATCGCTATTTATAAAACATGATTAATCCATTATATAACAAGTAATCATGTAAAATGATATATAAAACATTCCAAAATACACAATAAATTCATAATTAATTTATGAAACAAAAGTAATACACATTTTGTTGTTATTTGTGTTCAACTATATTCATTATCAAGTTAAAAAACACAAAAATATAATACAACACTAGTATAGGACTAATAAATGCCTGCATTACGGGTACATAATGTTTATTTACGTTCTCAGATCGTTAGGCTTAGACGATTTCAACTATTATCAAAGAATTAATTATATTTATAGTCATTCAATTTACTTTAAATTCATACAAGAGTTAAAACTTACTGCACTGTAGTTGAAAATGAGGTGAAATGCCTTATTTTTGTCGAATATTAAAGTTATCAAACAATTAAAAAACCTTTTGGGAAATCAACAGGGAAATAAGTTTGCTTGGAGTACGCAGAACCCGGCTGTAACTTATCACTTCGACAGTTCACAAGTTTTCACTGCTTTCCGAAAATCGTCTGCCAAATTTTCATTGGCTATAATCAATAGGAAGTGACGTAAAAATCATCACTCTTGTTTGTGTGACATCGACGTTTTGGGACGAACTGTTTGGAATTTGCTCCGCCTTCCGCACGCTGTGGTCTGTTTCGAACATTCGTTTGGAGGGCTTCCAGAATACCAATTTTTCGAACGTTCGTTAACTAGGATGCGGCATGGATAAGTTTTGGATGACGTCACAGATCCGAACGTTCGCTTTAACGTACGTGGTAGAATAGAGCCCATGGAGTCCTGTATCGTAAATGGGAGTCGGACGACGGCAAGATGCTCCGATGGCAGCTAGTACTCCCTCGTTCGAGGATTCCGAAAGTTCTAGAAGGGCTCCATAATGGCTTAACCGGCGGCCATTTTGGCATAATGAAGACCCTGCAGAAAGTTCGCGAGCGCTTCTACTGAGCTAGGGCTCGGAGCGATGTCAAGCTTGTGACGCCTGTGCTGCCCGTAAAGGCCCGAAGAAACGAAGCCGTGGAAAACTACATCGTTACAATGTAGGAGCACCTTTCGAGAGAATTGCCCTCGACATCTTGGGACCTCTTCCGCGAACTTCGGATGGCAACAAATACATCCTAGTTGTCATTGACTACTTTTCTAAATGGCCCGAAGCGTTTCCTATTCCTGATCAAGAAGCTACGACCGTAGCAGAGGTATTGGTGCAAGAATGGATTTCCAGATATGGAACACCTCTGCAACTTTATTCCGACCAAGGAACGAACTTTACCTCTGCAGTTTTTAAAGGACTATGTCAACTTCTCGGAATAGACAAAACCCAGACTACGCCTTTACACCCACAATCCGACGGCATGGTAGAGAGGTTCAATCGCACAATTTTGAACAACCTCTCGCTCCTGGTATTTAGGAATCAAGAGGACTGGGACAAGAAACTTCCCCTCTTCCAGCTGGCCTATAGGAGTGCCACCCACGAGACTACCGGCTTCACACCTTCCCAGATGCTGTTCGGAAGAGATCTTCGTCTTCCCGCCGATCTAGAGTTCGGCCGCCCTCCAGATGCGCCTTCATCGCTAGAAGAGTACGTGGAAAATCTTCGGGCACGGTTTGAAGACGTGCATCATTTTGCTCGGGAGCGGATCAACCTGAACACGGAGAGGATGAAGAATCGCTACGACACGAAAGCTACGGGACATGACTTCAACGCAGGTGACAAAGTTTGGCTATGGAATCCTATTCGACAGAAAGGCCTGTCTCCCAAGCTGCAATCGCCGTGGGACGGTCCTTACACAGTCCTAAACCGGCTGAATGACGTCATCCCACGGATTCGTAAGTCACCAAACTCGAAGCCAAGAGTTGTACATTACGATCGGCTAGCCATCTACCGCGGTGGTATTTAGTTATTTGACTATCAGACCATGGTCACTATGGCGTAATTCATCCTTTCTTTCAACTCTCATTTCTTTCCTGTCTTTCTCGTCTCTTCCTCTTTCGTCAACTCTCTTTCACTCAATACTTACGCCATGTTAAGTGTACATATTTGTAATATATTGGTTTTTTATTAATGTGTATTTGTTTATTACATTTATTACTTATTAGTGTAATTGTTTATTATGTCCATTATTTATTTATTAGAGTGTATTTGCTTACTGTGTTTATTGATTATTTGCTTAAATTATGTTGTTAAGATTTGGTTAACGGTTGGACACTGTATATATTTGTGTGACCTCCTAACTGGGGATTGTACTGCCCGGGACGTGCACTACTTGGGAAGGGGGCAATGTTACGAATTTTCGGGGCAACCCGCTGCTCTGGGGCTTAAAATGGTTTAAAATTCGTATTCTACGCTTCAAATAGATAAATTTTGCTTTTTGCTGCATCAAAATCGGCCAATTAGAACCGGAGATACGGGGGTTTTGGTTTCCCATTCAAATATACGGGGTTTCTAGAAAACTCGAGAAATATTAGCTTAGGGCTTAGATCTCTTCACTTTTGGGGACTTAGATCTTGCCAAAAGTGAAGAGATCTAAGCCCTAGGATCAATATTTCTCGAGTTTTCTAGAAACCCCGTATATTTGAATGGGAAACCAAAACCCCCGTATCTCCGGTTCTAATTGGCCGATTTTGATGCAAGAGTCGTGAAAACGGTTAATTTGATACAAAGTCGTTACAGTAAACACAACAGTTTCCAAGATACTGCCTTTCGAAATTCCCCCAAAAACTTAATTCTGTGTTTTTTAACAATATTGTATGAATTCCAACAAAGAAAACTACTACTTGGAGGTCTAAAGGGACTCACAGTTCACCTCCTCCCATCCACCCTCCAATTCAATTTCAAAACTATACGTACATCAGTATCGATATTTTATATGTCATTGTTTTATGTCATTTCAAATAATTGTTTAACTTCCAAAAAGTTAAACAATTATTTTTAGTTGAAGTGCTTAATTACACTGATATTTTTATGAGGAGATACTGAAAAAGAAAAAAAAGTCAACTCAACGTTGTTTTGCTTTTTTGCTGATCTGGTTGGACGATATCTACAGCATGAGCAGGCTCATCTGAAACTGGGCTGTATGTGTCATCAAAGATTTTTGACCAGAAAACGTCGTCCTGGTCATCGTTGGTTGGGTCGTCTTCTCCAAAAGTCGGCTCTAAAATCAATGTCTTGCACATTTTTGCAGGAGGTTCGACAGCCATGGCTACAAACTGTAGAACATTTCAGGCCCGCGTTCCTACAACCCTTCTTTCAGCGCATGAAATCATATCATCTTTTAGAGGTGTTGAGAGGCTTCATCGCTCGCCATCATATTGGGGCTAACTCTTTCAAAAGCACGCACCTACCCCCAATCTAGAGGGTTCTTCTCAACTTCCAACCACTTTTGAACCTGTAATAGTATTGTATATGCATAGTTCAAAAATAACATGAGAAAGAGAATTTAAATAAATATATTTGTACAAAGACTTTTTGTACAAATATATTTATTGTACCTGATAGTACGTACGCAGGAAGTGAAAGCGTACAGGAGTCGGTGGTAGCCTCGCAAGATTGAAGCTGATTTTTGCAGCTGCACTCGCAAATAGCTGGTAGCGTAGTTTACCGAGGTTCTGTGTACCATGTCCTCCACAGAGATCAAGTATTATCTGCTCACCAGCTTCAGCTACCTCGTCAATGTTTAGCATGGACGTTTACTAACACGGCAGCCCTTTTGTCGAGTTCTGGATTATTTTGATAATTAATATTAACTTTGTTTTTCCTTGACCAAAGTACTTCGATGTTGAATCACACCCACTAAAAGCGCGGAATAAAAGAAAGAGCTCAGGTTTTGACTCATGCTGCGAGAAGATGTTGGGATAAATCAAATCAGGAACTTTGTCTATCTTACATTTCTTGAAGATCTCTCGCCCGCTGAGTTTTGTAATCCCAGTGAGAATAATTAATAAATCAAGTCCTCACCTGCAATTATCACAGTATCGTACTTTGAGGCTAGACAGCTGTTGTAATGATCAGTCTGTCAGCATCTTTCTCTGCCTGCAGGACTTGAATATTTAATTTTCGTATTTTATCTTTGACAGGAGCTTCTCTTGAGGAACCCGAGCCATGGTTATTTAATTGAAGATTATTTTCGGATATGCATGTGATTTAGCTCGGATTAGCGAACACGCTCAGAGCTGTTTTCTAGCGCATTAGTCGGATAACCATCGAAAACTACCAATACCTTTGATCCGTAGTGGGTAGTGAGGTATTGGATGTATATGGCTGATACATACCCAAACGAAGCATTTCGAGGCCATACATTGTGGAGCAGATAGATGACCGCCATCAACGATCAACCACCGCAAATTTCGCTGTCCCTTGCTTCTAATTCATCTTAACAGATTGGAATGCGTTGTAGAAGGAAGATTTCATGCCCTTCCTCATTCCCTCTTTATTGAACAGTGATATTGGGAAAGGTGACAGCCCAAAGATGAAAATATTTTTCAGTTCTTCATCAATTTTCAAGATGGCTAGCCTGTGAAACAGTGTTAAAGGATTGATGATCGCCTTTCTGTCACCAATACTTATAGTTCAGAAGAAAGGGTCAGCTCGTTGTTTTTCCATTTAAATATTATTTTTAGGAAGGTTCATCTAACAGTTCACAACACTGATTATTTTCCGATCTGAAGAGCCATGTGGCGATTGACACTTGCATCACCAACTTTCCCATTGCTGATGGACATGTTGAAATCCATTGTTGGAAATGGAGGGTTCTGCGAAAACCAGTGATAGAGCTTTTCTGCATATGATTCATCCAGGGCCTTATTATCGCATGGGCAAATCGGGACTTTGTCCAGGGCCCCAGGCTCCAAAAGGCCCCCAATTTCAAATTTTGTTCTGAAATATTATTTTTTTTATCAAAATTCTGTAACAAATAAAACAAATTTTATAGATGGGGGCCTCAAATTGATCAATGCCCGGGGCCCCTGTTTGTCATAATCGGGAATTGGATTCATCCCTGATGATACAAGATGGTCGCATATCTACGTGCTGATCATACTAGCAGTGTCATCACTGCAATATATCTCCACTGGATTGCAAATATTTTGAAGATGGACCATGCTCAAAGCAGGGGCGGATCCAGTAATCACTCTGGGAAGGGTACTGTACCTGAACTTACATAAATGGCCTTTAAGTTGGGGAGGGCGGAATTCGCTTCTCTATTAAAAATATCGCTATATAGGCAGTGCTTAAGAAGGACAGAGGTTAGTGCCCCCAGACAAGGACGTACCCAGGGGTGGTCCAGGGGTTCCGGACCCTCTCCAAAATTTCAGTTTTTGTAAATAAAATAATAATGATAAAGTTTTGTTGTATAAAATTCTGCCTTTTTCACCGTTTGGACCCCCTCCGAAATTTTTAGACCCACCCCGAAATTTTTTTTTGGGTACGTCCCTGCGCCCCAGACATGGGCGTATCCAAGGGGAGATGGGGCCAGCTTCCCCCTAAATGAAGGCGATTATGGCCAACTGTAGGCCTCGGCAATTCAACAAGATCATCTTTGGTCGATAATTATCACGAGCACGGAGGAACAGGAATACCAAAATATTAATATTTAACTAGTTTTAACTAATTTAGAATGCACGATTATAAAATAATCACTAGCTCGAGAACAAAAGCAAAGAGAAACACTCTTGAATTCCCCTTCTAAATGAAGGAGACCTTGATTGTGATTGGACAGTGAAAACAGCAGAACATCCACGTGTGCGCACGCATTAGACTAACTACAATCTGTCTGTGATAAATTTCTTTTATTTTTCAATTCCTATTATTAGCTCACACTCTCCCTATATTTACCTTGTACAAATTTTCAATCGTTAATAAAATACTTTTTTATTCATCCACTCAAGTTCAAAATAGTTTTTGAGATTTGAGAGTAAAATACATACACACGTACGAAAGTCACCAAGCTTGGCGACTTTTGGTGTAATTCTTGAGGAAGGCACGTGACCGTGGTTGGACCATTACCTAACTATAGGGTAGGACGGTATTGTACTTGAAATGGATGAATGTCCCTGAAACTGCCATTGACAGTAAAGTGTTGGAAATCTTTTGAGTTTTCCTGTAGCAGCACTATAAATGATAAAGACACATTTTTCGACGGAAAAATTCATTTTGTAACCCATAACCATGGGCGCCGGGAGGGGGGTGCAAGGGGGCGCACCCCACTGGAGTTGAAAAAAGTATAATCAAACTGAAAATATAAGTAATTTGTTTTACCTTTAGGACAGTAAAAAAAGAGCCTTGAATATGTGTGTGATATTTTGAATTTTATGTGTAACTGTCGCATTAAATTAGCTGTTTAGACCTGTGTTTATGGTTTAATATTTTTTACCATTGTATATAAATTTTAAACTTTCGAGAAGTTATCCACATTTTTATTTTGGGATAATGTTGGCGCACGCACATGATCCCTCATAATGTATTGACCAACGCTTAAGGTCGAAGTAGTGTTGAATGCCTCACGGCATGTACCCGCAATTAGGAAAAAAATATTTTGAAATAGTCTCGATAATAATCGAGGTAGACGGGACCAGTCTTGTCTCAAACTATCGAAATCATTAAATTAATAAACAGATAAATGTAAATAAAGCAATTTTTGTGATTTGAGTGCATATTTAAATGAAAAATTTAGTTACATATTATCACATTACTGATTATAGCAAGTTAATAATATCTGGAAATACTAGTCAATTGTTTTGAATTGACATTTTGACTCGTTTCCGTACAGCAGTATCGTGCCATTGCCAAAGCAGCGTGTCAACACTGCACAGAAATGTCTATGAGGACATCTACAGAAAAAATACACCCACTTTCTTTGGGAGAGGAATTTCTGATAGGGCTTCCGGGTGTATTTGAATTTTTGTCCTGCAATAAAAAAAAATCGCCTGTTTTACATGTGTTGGTCATTATTTGGGAGCTAAACTGATTTTTTCATTAACTGAGATGTATGGAAAACTAGAACTATCGAGACTCTACTGTGAATATGATTAACGCTTAAAATGTAACATTCCTTTTAACATTACAGAGTTAATTTTTCAAAGATTTAAACTCAAAAACTATAGATGAAAATTTGTATTGAGTTTTTTGACATGGTGATTTTTCAAATATTAAGTGATGGCATACTGCGCCACTTTCGAAACTTGGGCTCTGTTTTAATATGTGGATGTCCTTGCCAAGTGAACTTAAGGTAAACCCGCACATGGGGTATCTGTCATGGAAGGAGAGGGTTGCCTTTGGCAGAGGACTTTTTAAGGGGTTCTAACGCGTATTCACGTAACATGTATAGAAAACTGGCGAAAACTCAAAACCGTTAGATTGACAGCCGGGCGGCAGGCCAGAACTATTGACCTTCACATTTCAGCCATCTACCATTTTCAGCACTGGCCATCTACCATTTTCACCATGGCGGGGACACCTAAGGCAAAAATTGCTATATACATCAATGCTAGAGAAAATACATTTCGCTTCAGTTTTTCTGGGAAAATTCGTCTGTTTAAATATAAGACAATGTTATCAAAATTGCATAATAAATAATTAATTATTAGCATACTTAAATTGGGGTATTATTAATTAGGCCAAATTAATAATATTAATTTAAGATTTTCTACTTTTCAGCTGCGACAAAGTAACTATGACGATGTGTATTTCACATATTGATGCTACATTTTCCAGTCAAGATTCTTTTTCCTTCAAACGCCAAATAGCCTAAATTTTTATATGTATGTATACAGGGTGTTGCTGAAGGTAGTTAAAATACATACAAAGAAGCATTTTTCTGCATTCCAACGTTTGGTCCGAAATGAAAAATATAGATAGTTTCAGCACGATAGGGCTCCAGCCCAGCCTATTTCGCAAATAATGTGCGTAATGACCCCATTGTCATCCTTGACCCCCGATCGATTGGACAAGTTGAACTAGTTCGCTTGGCCAGCACGTTCATTAGATTAATCAAGTATCGAATTTTGCTTTTGGGGACACCTCAAGGCACTCGTTTACGAGACTCCAGTTGACACAGATGAAGGCCTCGTTGCAAAACTTTAATAACCACTGCAATCGTTCGTGGAACACCTGGCATCTTCGAAAGGGTACGCCAAACACTTGCTAGATGCTACCAGGACATTTGAGCATTTACAGTAGAGCTTTTTCATTTCTTTTGCATTTGCTATATATCCATCTACACTTTTTATTCCTAACCCCACACTGCTAATCTGCTATACAAAAAATGCTTCTTTGCATTCATTTTATTCTTAAAGTTTGGCCCATGAATTTAGGAACACAATGTATATATATATATATCTTGGGTGCACCCCCCTGGAAATGATCCTGCCGGCGCCCTTGCCCATAACAGCATATATCACTTCCCTAGTAACACAATTAGTCCAAAAGACGTTTAAAACACGTTTTTTAACGTCAAAAAACATGTTTCCAACGTAATTTGAACGTTTTTTGAACTATTTGTGCTACTAGGGTTGTGAGTCGTTTGAAAGTCTAATACCTCAAAAATATTTAATGTATTTCGGCTCATAGAGCGTAATGTATTGAAAATCTTTTGGGCGGCCTAGTAGATAAACTATCCAGCCGAATGGGACCGAAATGGTGGGTTGCACAACTAGATGTTACAATAATCCTGAATATAAAGTTTCAACATTCTACGTCTAATAGTTTTTGAGATATGCGAGTTTAATGAATTTCGGCCCATAGAGTGCAATGTATTTCGAATCTTTTGGTCGGTCCTGTAGATAAATTATCCAGTCGATTGGGACCAAAATTGTATTAACATCCAGTGTCTAGCACTACAAGTTTTAAAAAATGTATTTGAACTTGAGTGGATGAATAAAAAAGTATTTTATTAACGATTGAAAATTTGTACAAGATAAATATAGGGAGAGTGTGAGCTAATAATAGGAATTAAAAAAGCATCTATAATAAAAATCTGTTAAAAAACATGGTCATTTTGGAACCGGAAGATATTTTTTGTTTTCCTTAAAATTTTGCACATGAGACCTACCCACCAGTACACAACTTTTCAGCACTAGGGCAAAAACAAAATCGATTTTTTTTTTTTTTTTTGCGCTCCGCCCTATATGCTCAAGGTCTACGCTGGAAGCTTTTGCTGTTGTTTTATACGTTGTGTATTGTTATCCCTACTTAATGAAATATTTTATTTGATTTACCATCAAAGGAGTCTTAAAACAGCGAGAACGGCCACGCATAATGTGTTAAAAATTGATTGATATTTGAGCAAAATTATTACACAAAAAAGAACATCATTAGTTATGAAAAAGGGTATAGAGGAGAGGATATCGGGATATAATACCCCCCCCCTTCCCACCACACACACACCACACACACACACACACACACACACACACACACACACACACACACACCGAAATTTTCGCATAAGTAAATATGAAATTTTAGATTTTATCGTCGTGTAGAAATTATGTTTAGTTTATAGACTGCTATATTTCGTAATCTGCTCCACTCCCCAAAATAATTTCTGGCTATGCTTTTGAGACAAGCTACTTTTTTTTTTTTGGATAGGCCGCAGGTGTTCCTCGAATATTCAAAAGGGGCTGAGTGCCACGGCCCCTAAATTGCATATTGCGTATTTCATTTTTTAATCTGAACTGCCAAAGTGTGAAGGTCCTATGTTCGGGCCCCGTCGCGCGGCTGTCGATCAAACGGTCTGGAGTTAATCGTTTTTCTCCAGATGTACAACATGAATACGCAAAAATAAAAAAGAAACGTTTAGAAAGTCCTCTGACCAAGGCACCCCACATCCGAGGCAGATACTAGAGGCAGGGATGTTAACTCCAACACTCGATTTGGGAGCACTCCGGGAGCAGAAAAAATTTCATTTGGGAGCACCTCGGGAGCAGAAAAATTCCATTTGGGAGCAGAAAAATTCTATTTGGGAGCAGAAAAATTCCATTTGGGAGCACCTCGGGAGCACAAAAAAAATAGTTTCCGAGAGGAAAACTAAGATTCGAGATCATTTAACACGAGATCAATTAACATGATTTTGGAGCATAAAATTGAAGATTAATTAACACAATAAATGCATACAAGAAAAGCAAAGTTTGCGAGCAAACACCATTTGCTAAAAGCAAAACACTATTTGAAAGCACTTTAGGAAAGCTGTGGAAAAAAAGGGTGTATACAGGCTATGCTATCAGCAACTTGGTAAAAACAATACATATCAGGAGTCAGCAACCTTTCTGTGGTTAAGTCATTTTTTTCCTACTCAAGAACCATGAGTATGATTTGTATGCGGCTTGCGAGCCACAGGTTGCCAATCCCTGTCCCTTTTTTTTTTCTTTTTCAGAATTATTTAGGGAATCTTCCTCTCGAAAAAGAGAGCACAAATAAAATGAAAACTAAATTTTAAAACAAAAGCTTCTATCTCATTCTTTGGTTCTATTACAAATCACAAGTAGTACTAAATGGAGATTTTTGAAAACCTAAATATCATACCTCTTATACAACAACACGTAATTGGTAAGCAGTATCGAAAACAAAATAAATTTGATGGTTAGAATAATTAAATGTGTGTACTTTTAATAGCATATGCTTTTGTATCAGTAATTTAACCTCATCTAATATTTACATATTCATCTATAATACTTGACCACAATATACAAAGCAAATGTAAACAAAAAATATTTAATGACTGTTGAGAGAAATTAAGAATTATGGGAAGTTAAAAATTAAGATTATGAGAAATTAATAATGAGATTACAAATTAAGTATCATAAGTTATCTAGTTTTCTATTTATTCTTTTTTTTATTTTTATTAATTTCTTCTTGAGCTTTTTCATTTTCTTCTAATAGTTGTAATGGTATTGCAAGTCTATCCTTCCCTTCCGTTAATAGAATCTGTCCACTTTCTATAACAGCCAGTGGCGGCTCGTGACCTGCTTCAGTGGTGGGCCCGAAAAAAATAGTGCCAGTTCAAATCGGGAAAATACATATACATAGAGCTGTGGCGGATCGTTACCCATTTCAGAGGAGGGGGCTTTTTTTTTTTTTTAAGCTCGAAAAGGTAAAACATATGAATCGCTTTTGTAAACAGTGTGAATACATAAAAACTTTTCGAATATCAAGTTATGAAAGGCGTATTGATTTCTCCTTTAAGTTTTCATTTAAAGACAGCAGATTTATTTTGCACCAAAAAAACATTTTCCTCCATTTTTCTTTCTCAAAAAGGTACAATATCAATTAAAAAAAAAAAAAAAAAACAATGCATGTGTACATGTTGAAAAACGAATTGGTCCATAATGTTTAATCTCCAAATAGCAAATCGTGCCCCTTCATAAACAAAAAACGGTGCCCGTTGCGATGATTACCTTAATTTATGGAAGAAACGCCGCACCCACGAAAATGAGCTTAGTTAGCTAGATAATCGTCAAAAACGCCGCAGCCGCGATCGTTGCTGTATGTGTGTGGGGGGGGGGGAGGGGTGATCGTGGTCAGAAGTCAATGCCAGATAAAATTCAATGTTTTCTAAAATAATTTCTTAATTAACAAAAAATAAATAAATAAAAAATATGTTGCATTACTTATTAGACCTAATTTATTAAAAAAGCTATTAAGTTGATCGGATATATTTCGGGAGAAATTGGATAAACGGTAAAAAAATCTCCTTTTTTCTCCCCCTTCCCATAGAATGTTTTAAAGTATTTGCCACTATTTTACGAAGCTTACGATTTCTATTTTCAAATAATCAGATATCAATGTTTATATTCACAAAGGCAAATTTATAGAAATAAAAAAATAACTTCTAAAAACCTTCTTGCATCCGCACAAAGTTCGGATAGACTACCAGGCGCCATTAAAATGAAAACAGCAATCGATGTGTGAGAAGAGTCTCCAGTTAAAAGTAAACATTCCCCCCCCCCCCCGCGAATGGCCAGCTGTTGATTACGTAATGAGCTTGCTTCAGCAAATTGTTGCTTTAAACTGAATGTTGTGTAACAACTCTTGATGGTATTTATTTATTATTTTTTATATTTATAACATTGGGATTTATTTTAAAAGAACTCAGCATTTCTTGAGCATACCAATTAGTTGGCAGTGTTTATTCCATAGAGTGCACAGGGTGCAAAGCCGCACGGCGAAAAAAAAAAAAATCTTTCAGATTAACTTTATTTATTTATTTTTTTTTTGGGGGGGGGAGGGGAAGGGTTAAACTCGCACCGTGCGCAACATTGACTAATTTTGGCTGAAATATTTTAAGAACAATAGAGGTTCATGTGAAAAACGGGTGCATTTAATAGAGGGTAGTGCACTTTTGCGGTATTTTACAGAACTTTAACCCTTCAAAATATATATTCAAAACTTCATTAAAATTTAATTATAGTTCTAAAATGTAGATGTAAAAGATTTACTTCTATTTTTTTTTCTTTTTACTTAATTGAGGAGACATCGGTTGGATGTATGAAGCCATCCACTTCAGAGCACGGGACATGGACCCATCTTAGGGTGCTCTGACTTTCTCCAAAACTGGATCAACGATCAAACCTCTTTTCTATGGGGGTAGGTTCGCATTCTGATTCGCTACGCTGTGATCTGTGCACGTTAAAGAGTACGTGTCGGTGGTGGCGCTATCTTTTGAGAAAATTATCACGAAACGAATTTTTCGATTTTTCGTTGAAGATCGGCTAAAAAAAATTAAAAATATTGTAAACGCCGCACTTACTATTTTTTAACTTTTAAACTCATAAACGCCGCGGCGTTTCTTCCATAAATTACGGTACTTGTTTGCCTATCTGGCCGGCCCTGATTGAGGTGACTAACAAAGCCCGACTGGTCCGATCCGGGGCGGGTAGAATGGCTTCGGAATGCAGCTTTCGTACGCAGTTTGAATCTTGCTTTACTGCTAACTAGCTTTCCATACACGCTTTAAAAGATAAATGAGCGTGGCAAAAATTTAACAAAGAGTCAAAATGACGTATACGGCGCAGACCGGCGCAAAAATCGGCTAAAAGCGCAGTTCGGCGCAATATTTGTGTTTCGGCGCACCCTGAAAGAGTCAAAATGACGTATTCGGCGCAGAAAGGCGCAAAAATCGGCTAAAAGCGCAGTTCGGCGCAAGAATTTGTGTTTCGGCGCAGCTCGGCGCAATCGGCGCAGAATTAACATCCCTGTAGAGGTGAGACGGGCTCAGCGCGAGCCCGAACCGAGCTCGGGCTCTGTAATTCAGAACTACGTGCGGGCTCGGGCTTGTGAAAAATTTCTATTTTATTGAACACTAGCTGAAGTACCCGTACTCGACGGGTTAGTGAATGCAAATTTCCAAAAAGTAAGAACTTTCGTCAGCATTGTAGGAGTACACAGAATGGATATAGTATGTTGCCAAAGTAAAGAAAGTGAAGTTATAATTTTTATGTATTGTTAAAATATTACAGGTTAGAGAGTAACTAAGTAATATCATTTCATTCGCTTTAATCGTAATTATGTGATGCGCGAACGAATATTGACGCATATTGAAATAATTTTCGCAAAATCTCAAAATTTAATCAACATTTTTGAAAATTTTGAAGCCTAGAATTTAAGTTGAGTGACAACCTATCATGTCACCCAATTTCCTTTCATTCCCTGCAGGCTTTATTTCGTGATGCTGGAACAAAATTTCAGCATTTTAAAACGATTTTCGCAAAATCTCAAAATGTAATCAAAATATTTTAAAAATTCTCTCTCAACACCTATAAATTAAGATTAGCAACTACCTATCATATCACTAAATTTCGTATCATTCGTATTAGTCGTTATTACGTGATGTTTGAAGAAATATAAACCTATTTTGAGAGAATTTTCACAAAATCTAATAAAAATGTTTAAAAAATTGGACACCTAAAGTTTATGTTGAGCAACCATTTATCATGTGATCCAATTTCATATCATTCGCTTTATTCGTTATTACGTAATGCGGGAACAAAGATTCACTCAATTTTAAACGATTTTCACAAAATCTCGAAATCTGATCGATTTTTTTTTAATTAGATGCTTATAGTTTAAGGTGAGTGACCACCTATCAGTTCACCAAATATCATTTTTTCACCTTTGCAGTTATTACGTAATGTGCGAACACAAATTTACGCAGTTTGAAATGATTTTCGCAAAATTTCAAAATCTAATCAAGATTTTTTTTTTCATTCGACGCTTATGTTTTAAGTTGAGTGAGCACCTATCATGACACCCAATTTCATATCATTCGCTGCAGTCGTTTTTACGTGATGCTTGAACACAAATGTACGCAGTTTGAAAGGATTTTCGCAAAATCTCAAAATACAATCAAGATTTTTTAAAAATTCGACGCCTATGTTTTAAGTTGAGTGACCACCTATCATGACACCCAATTTCATATCATTCGCTTCAGTCGTTTTTACGTGATGCTTAGACAAAAAAAAAAAACGTCACGGACAGAATGACAGAATGACAGACAGACAAACTTTTTTTTGAGGGTCGCATCGGATTCCCGGGTGCTTGAAACGGATAGAAATCGCAAAATTTTTGAATTCCAAGAAATGTACAGACAAAAGTCTAATTTTATTTATATAGATACTCCTTGAAACAGATTTTTATGGTGATAGGTTAACAGACTCGTGATTCATAAGGGAAATAAAAGTACTTAAAACAAAATAACGGCACGGGTGCCTAGAAGGCGCGTGAAGCTCTTTGAGTATTTCACAGAACGGCGGCTTATATTGCTTAGTTAGTCATGAGATCGGACATTATTTCATAAACATAGATATAAAGAATTAGAAAGTACATTAAAAATTTGCAACTATATTTGTCTTTAATTTGCACAAACGGAAATATTCATTGTATTCTATCAAAGAATTACTTCTTTGAATTTTATGGAATTTTATTGAATTTTATTTATCTTTAGCTGAAATTTCGGGCTCGGGCTCTGACTTAAATAATATTGGGCGGGCTCGGATTAAAAGTCTTCGGGCTCGGGCTTCAAAAAATGAGCCCGAACTCATCTCTAGCAGATACCCCTCGTGTAGGCTCGCTTTAATACACACAACACTAATTTGATCTTAACCCCCCCCCCTCTAGGTTTAATGATTCGTTTCGATTCTTTCAACTGATACGACTGTCAAAGCGATTCTCCCTTCTTTACCCATTGTTACTTCCCGGCGTGGAATGTTCTTGTTGGATAGACCATTTGCGCGCGAGCTCATTAGGATGAGCCGGAAATACCGAAAGTTTTTTGTTTTTTCAAATTTTTCCAAAGTAATATCACTGAAAATTTGCAAATTTGGGTGACTAAAAAGATGTGGAACCAGAAATAAAATCGACTTTTATCTTTCGTTCGCGCATCTTCTAAAGTTTACCGATATTTGAAAAAACTCGCGTTTTTCTGGTAATTTTTAATATTTTTAAATTAGTCTGTTTCTGAATGGAATAGCTCAAATTCTTATGTATTCTTCAAACCACAAAAATAATGCTCAAACATTATTTAAATCCATCAAAATCTTCTGGCCGTTGATTACTTAAAATGTAAAAAGATTTGGATTAAAATTTACCTACAATGGTAGATTCCAGTTTAAGGAGAGAAAAAGATACTACGAGTAACTTATATTTTTCATGCTTTTCTTTATCAAATTAACATCCACTAACCGTTCGGAGTTTTCCGTGGTTTTCTCCGAAACTTAGCGTAAATGCGGGTTAGGACCCCTTAAAAAGACCCCCACGGAGGGCACCCCACCCATAGGCCTAGATCCCTCGTGCAGATAATTGGCCTTAATCCCACAACAAATTAACATCCAATTATTTTATAACATTAGTAATATTTATAGTAAGACTTTTTTTTATTCATAAAATTAAGTTTCATGTGAAGAGTCGTAAATCCCAAAAAGTTATATTGAACACAATTGAACATCTCGGTTTTTCTTCATTCTTAACTTGAGGTGCTTTGAAATCTAATTTATGGGCGAAGTTAGACGTAGTTAATTTTGTCAGCATAGTCATTCTTATACAACCCTCTCAAGACTCAGCTTCATTTTTTTTTTCCTTGAGGATCCTGTCCCGAGTTTTACGCATCTTTCAACATCCTGTGTGTGAACTGAGAACGTCTTAAATGTTATATTCCACACACTTAGAATCACTTTGGATTTGTTTTTTAATTCTTTGTTAGAAAAACACATAAATAAAAAACAGGACTAAACATTTTTGATCATACAAGCTTCTACTGGCGAAAACGTGTTTCGGTGTGATTCACAGGAGAGATACGACTTGGCGCTCAAAGTTTAATGATAAAAACATCAATTTTTTCAAATTAATAATATAGTCACTAACAAAGTAACAAAGATTGTTAAGGCAAAAAATTGATTAGTTTAAATAAAAATGTTTATTACTTTTTGATAAAGCAGCTTGCAAATGCTTTATTGTTATTAACTGTATTTATAATGAAACCCCTTCCTGATTTATAATATAACTGTCAGCTGCG
Organism: Cheiracanthium punctorium; assembly: GCA_038373885.1. Classification (NCBI taxonomy): domain Eukaryota; kingdom Metazoa; phylum Arthropoda; class Arachnida; order Araneae; family Cheiracanthiidae; genus Cheiracanthium; species Cheiracanthium punctorium. The sequence goes on along the minus strand of JAWZYV010004791.1, from coordinate 492,314 downwards.
TGATTGTGCAAAATCAACTTAAATACATGCTGTGCCCAGGTAGCACAGAAATATTGCCCAATATCAAAATTACAATATTGGGCAATATTAAATGGACCCCCCCCTAAATGATATTCCTGAATATTATTTTTTGACATTCAGAGATATCAGTTTAACATTTCTGAATATTGTTTTCAGATATCCAGGAATATCTTTTTTTGATATTTGTAAATATTATTTTTTGACATTGAGCAATATTAGTTTCCAACATTTCTGAATATTGTTTTCAGATATCCAGGAATATCTTTTTCTGATATTCCTAAATATTATTTTTTGACATTGAGCAATATTGGTTTCCAACATTTCTGAATATTGTTTTCATGTTTCTCCCATCATCAGCCCTATAAGCATCAGGTCAATATTGTATGCTTGGACTCCTATTTGTGAGGTAAAATATTGATTGCAAAAGAAATTGGGGGGGGGGGGAATTGACTAATTAATATTTCACATGCAGACATTTTTTTGGCTTGAAATTATAACTCGAAATAGAATTTTTTAATGCTTTAACATGAAATAAAGCATTAAAAAATTCTCTTTTGAGTTATAATTTCAAACCAAAAAAATGTCTACATGTGAAATATTAATTAGTCAAGTCCCCCCCCCCCAATTTCTTTTACAATCAAAATTTTTCCTCACAAACAGGAGTCCAAGCATACAATATTGACCTGATGCTTTAATAAGTTAGCGGTTTTTTTTTTTTTTAATGACTGGGAAAAAAAATTTTGTACGAGTTTGCATTTGATGGTGCTAAAAGATCGTTCTTCACATACATTCTTGACTCACCTTTTGGAGAACGTAAAGGCCTTTAATACTCAAATTTTGCAGCAATTTATATTGTAGAGTGCAATTAAAAGCTTGAACAAATAGTTGAAACTTTTACTATAGGCAGCTATTTTATAATCACCTATAGAATATAAAATTTACTTTGGATTTTATAGTAGCCACTACTCATAAAATCCACAAAGACAATATACTTTTAATTAATACAGCTCTGCTATAACAACCTCAGTGTTAAATCAAACTGCATACTCTTTTCTTTGGTCAACACAGTTTATCTAGAATTTTTCAGAAAGATTGTGGGAGTTATGACCAATTTCAAAGTATACAATAAATGTTTGCCATATGTGTAAAGGGAAAAGGGAGGGGGCAGGAAGTATAAATAGAGCTTTTCTTCGAGTAAAATAATAACTATTAAAGAAAAAAAAATTCCAGTAATATGCTCATATTTCTTTTTTTTTTACTCTGTACTTACCTTGAAACGTTTCCCACAAAATGTAATTTGCCATTGGAGGTTATTTCCCCCCCCCCCTAATTTATATTAATTTCAATGAAGCACTAATGCATCTTAGATACAATGAATTCATTTTCAATATATTTGTATTGAAAGTTAATCTCTTAAGCCTTTGGATTTCATTAAAAATTACAAGAGGGGTGAATGATAATTCCAGTTACGAGTGATTAAATACATTTCTTTATAATGTTTCAAAGTACAGTAGAACCTTGGTTATGCAATGCTCCATGATATTCAATGTGACACCTTGGTTAATGTAAAAGATTCATGATCAGACTTCGGATGATTACACATCCATCTGCAATTGATTACAAGAATTGATAAGGATTACGACTATGGCCAATTCCTAAAAGGATTATGACCGGTTACTGTTAAATTTGCAAAAAAGTAGTAATCTTGATCTTAGTGAAATCAAATATTCCGAAAATTCTGAAGTAATGCAATTTTATTACACTATTTCTGTAGAATTTATAAAATAGCATTCTTATAGCGAATTACATTTGACTGTAATCGTTTCGAAGTCTGGACATGATCTGCAGTATGTTTAAAACTGTAATTGTGATTATGATTGTCAGTGTTATCCGAGGCATGTTTGATTCTGACCACCTTGGATAATCAGGGTTCTACTGTAACTTGATCGAAAAGCAAATATTATTGGTTGTAAACAACAGCAGAAAATATTAAAATAAATAAATTTTGATTTGAAATAAATGGATTAAAATCTTTTTTGGGCTATATTTTAAGATTTTCATTAAATTGGAAATGCTATTAAAATTGAGTAATGCTTAAAATTGCACAATTGTGAATTTTAAAAACTAATTTAAGTTTTAATTCATGCAAAACAAAATGCGCTTTAAACAGCTTACTGGAAAAGGATTAACACTGGTAAAAAATTAGTACTGTACATTTTTAATATTTTAAATATCCCTAATTATAAACACACTTCAAATTAAGTTTTCTTTCCAAAAAATTACATGAAACAGATTTTCATATTTTATTTTTAAAAACAAAATTATCTTTATAAGTTTTCAGTATAGTTGTCCACAATATCAAATGTTAAGGAACAATCTGAAACATGAATCTTTTTTTTTATTCTAATCAGGTGCTTCAGCTAAACTTCGACCAAACATATTTGACAAAACCTCCTTGTCCTTCTCCTTAAACTTCAAAGCAGCAGCAGCTACAAAAGAAAGAAAAACGAAAGCTTTTCAGACATGTAATTGCTACACGATAAAATTAGCTAAAATATTTTAACCACATGGTTTGCTTAAAGGTTTAAATTATCAGAATGAAATTAGTAAGTTTCCCCCATCAAAATCAGGAAATTTTGCATTTTTATATTAATAATTAGCGGAAGAATCAGATTTGACTTTTTGTTACTCTCTTTTACTCTTAAAATAATTGACAGTAGAAAAAAAATAAAATTGATGAATATTTTAAACCATTGATATTGGAAAAACTATTAATTAAAAATACATTGCTCATTTCAAAACATATCAAAATGGTATAGTATGCTGTTTTATACTAGTTTTTTAATTAATTAATGAAACAATACTAACTAGCAAGTTTGATCCCCAGATCCAATAATTTTTAATTAGATTGGGTTTTAGTTTGAGTTAAGTATTATTAGTGGCACCAGGGGCGTAGCCAGAAATTTTTCATAGGGGGGGTTACGACTACTACAACTCATATATATGTATACGTGTAAAATTTTTCATGGGGGGGATGACCCCCCTACCTTCCCCCCTTGGCTACGCCCCTGAGTGGCACCCAAAATTTGCTTAGACTTGGTAGAGAAAAAAAAAGTAATAACAGATAACAGACTGTTAGTGATAAATTTTAGGGTACTTGCGTATTATCCCGGCAGTCCGCCAAGACGAGCAATTTTTTTGCCAAGAGAAATGCTGGACATATGAAATTATTAATGGTTTTGAATATGATTGGGGAACCAGTTTGGCAACTGGTTTGACGGAAAAATAGTTTGGCTGGAATGACCACCGGGATAATACGTAAGTACCAATTTTAGGTTGGCCATGGAAGGTAAATTTCCATAAAATTGTTTTTATAGGGAAATCTAGAATTTAAATATAAACAAATGACACTTTTATGGCATAACAGTGACTATTCACCACAAATGAATTCTCATCCCTAATGAATAAGCATATTGATTACTTTAGAAGTTAATTACCTTAATGTTATAAGTTTTTTTTTTCCTGATTACCTGTTTCAAATTTAAATCAGTTAGTAATAGCACAGGTTAATGCAATGTGTCATGATTTAAGAAAAACTGAAAAGCAACAAAATTCAAATTTAACATCTGAGTGTTTTCTCTTACATTAAAACTAATTTCATTGGGATATTGTTTTTTTTTTTGTGTGTGATTGTGGAATGCTACGTTAGGACTATCTGCCAAGGATGGGGGTGCCTTGGTAGGGGGACTTTATACGGGTTTCTAACGCTTATTCACATGTGATATTAGTAACAACTTGAATCAATTTAGTACTGTGGTACTATACTATATCTTTCATTCCTGATATAAAAAATATGTATTTGTTTACTAATTGGGGAATACTTAAATTTGTTTACTATTCGGTTGTCGAATATTTAAGTATTTGGCCGAACCGTCACGGTATACAATCGAATAGGTATACTGCCAGTATACCGAATATTCGGTGCATCCCTACATTGTACATTACCATACATAAAGAATTTGTTGATAGCTTCATTACAAAATGAGTAACACATGGTATACTCTTACTAAAATTAACACTTACATTATTGGGTCTTTCGGAAACCTATGATATTGGCGTTCAGGTTCTTTCACTCTAGCTGTGTCATAAAGGACACACGTAACATGGGAGGACTTCTTTTTTCTGTAGAAAGAAAAACTAATTAAAAAGGGGGTGAAGTCAAAACAGAAAGTTTTACAAATGACAATATTGAAGCAAAATAGCCCGTACATTAACATGAAATATTTTTACAAATAACTTATCCGCAATGTCTGTAACTAAGGGTAGAATCTTGTGTTTTGTTTTCTTTTTGTGCTGCCCCTTGGGCAATCTCTGAAATTATTTTGGTCGCCCCCAAGTACAGTTTGTTGCCCATGCAACTTTTGCTATACAATTTTTTTTTTTTTTTAATTGCGGCCGTTACTATGAAAAATGGATTTTTGACTACGTATGATTTGACTATGATGGCAGAATTCTCTTGACGGTGATCGGCTGCTTGTAAACAAATAGGAAACGAGCACACTGAAGATAAAACAATAGTAGTTTCTTTCTTTCTACTCTTTTTGATAATTACCATGAAAGAAAATTCTTTTCTTTTTGGTTGCCCAGAGGGCAACTGAATTCTTTGTTTTACTTGCCCGTTTAAAAATCTGACTGCCCTGGGTAAGCAGACAACCACAACTTTCGAGCGCTGTCTGTAACTGAGTTCGAATAATTTTAGATAATGCAATTCTCTGTTAATAGTGTCCACAAGGCTGCTTTTAATTACAGCAAAACTACAAAAGTTATCTGCGTAATGGGGGGATCAGGGGTGGCAAATAGGGGGTGCAGTTGCACAACCAAATGAAAAACTGAAATGCAACCCCTGTGGGGGGGGGGGAGAATGCCTTTGGACCGAGAAGGAATATTCACATTACAACAACTGGAGAAAACCACGGGAAAAATAACCATATTTCATTATATGATAGATCATCATTTCTCATCTCTCCTATACAGTCGAACTCTTATAGCAAACCCAGTATATAACGAACTAAGGCACGTATCCAGACTGGTGGTTAAGGCAACTGTAAGCCCCCCCCCCCGAATATCTGACTGTTTACTTAGCTTACAGACGAAACTTGGGTTACAATTTGATACACAGTCCTCAACAAAATAAAATCTTAGGTATGGCACTCCATATCAAAATATCTCGTGACCAACTTTTCTAAAATTATAAATTTGATAATCAAGATACAAGATATGTGTTACAAATTTCATTAACTAAAATTTGCTGTGGGTCATGATTGGGCTCCAGCAGAAAAAAAATTGAGATTTTTAAAGTAGTAAAAGTTATGCGATGGAAACAAATGATGCAGGGTTGGCTAGTTTTTGACAGTTTTAACCATGGTTTAAACCATCATGTCAAAAACCTCAAATATTGAGTGGAAAAAATAAACAATACTTTTAAGTGTTTTACTTTATTGCAAAATAGCTTGTACTTCAATATCTGTAATGAATTAATCAATTAATATTTAGAAAAATAAAGCACTATAATCAGTGAAAAATGCTTACTTTGTTTACATCTATCAGGTTTATTTATTTTTAAGAAGTAAGACCATTATGTACTTTGTAAAGATGTGCTTACTCATAGCATCCAAGTCCCAAAATTTTTTACTAATTCTATTTTGAATGGAAAACTTTAGTATACTGATAGTTAAAACGATCTGATCTTTATCTCTTTAGTCTAAATGAGTGAAATTGCTATGCTATTGGCTATTCCTTAAAGCCTTTTCAATTTAGATATTTAGATTAAACCAAAAATAAACTTGATGTTTCTTCTAGGAAATGTTTACCCATACTTTAGTTTGAAATTTTTGAAAAACTGCAGAATATTATTCATTAATTACATATATCAGTGGCGTAGCCAAGGGGGATAGGGGAGTCACAACCCCCTCCAATGAGGAATATTTTTTGTCATACAAGAAGTATATTCTTCGTCATACAAAAGGTATATTCTTCACTCCCGTATCACACACACACGTATACATATATGTGAGTTGCAGTAGTTGTAACCACACACACACACATGATAAATTTCTGGCTGTGCCACTGATATATACAATTTTTATATATAATATTGTATACATTAAATTTATAAATTTGTATTATATAAATGGTATTAAACTAATTATTCTTAGTGAGCACAACTTATGTGCTAGTATAATTATTATATTTTAATATAATTAATTTTAATTAGGCATTTAGTTTAATGCAATATACTGCATAATTAGTTTGCATATTGTTCTCTTTCTTTTATGGATTAGTTTTTGACGGTTTAAACCAGATTTTGATGCTTGTCATGTCGAAAACCAGTTTTTGAAGTCAAAAACCCAACCCTGAAATGATGGTATATCACATGCAAAATGAAACTCAAAGTACGCTGCGAACTAACTACTAGACTAACCACTAAACAATAAAAAAAATAACAATTTGTATTTCCTCCAATTTTCTTAGCTACTTAATATTGAATGTAATTCTTGTGTTTCTTCACATTAATTTTAAACACATGAAGTTGAGCTTTAAACGTTTCAAAAGCTCTATACTCGCCCCCCCCCCAAAAAAAAAAAAAAAATTAGAAATATGTTCCGAGACTAAATTAAAACTTCTGATATAAACTGCGATGAAGATAAACTTCTTTGCTTCTAAGAAGCTGAAATCACCCCCCCCCCCCAAAAGCTTCGATATTATATTTTTAGTGTGCACTATATCAAAAATAACTCAGTATTTTTTGTGCACTATAACAATCACAATAAAAATGTACAAGAATATTTCACATAATGGCCGCAACGGCAAATATATTTACGTTCTCTTTCAAAATATCGCTAACATAGAAAGTGCAGACAAAAACACCTTTCACGAAATATTTACACAATTGTAGAAAAAAAATACTGATTTGATGTGCAGCATATTCTTTGTTGCATCGTCATATAAACAAACAATACATAAATCAATATATAAAAAAAACACTGTAAATGACAGTTAAATAACATAAAAGATGTACTTACATTTTAGAAGATAATTCTATATCCTTTGCCATGACGATCAGTAAAATGTATCCTGAAATAAGTTCAATGGCGGCCTCCGACTTCCCACGTTGTTGATGTTTGGGAATTCCTGTTCCTCCCGCACGCCAAGAATAACGATTAGTACGCATGCGCGAGATGAATGTTGTAAACATAATATCATTTCTGTGATATTCCCAGATATTCACCAATGTTGTAAACAGAATATCATTTCTGCGATATTCCCTGATATTCACCAATGTTGTAAACAGAATATCATTTCTGCGATATTCCCTGATATTCACCAATGTTTAAAATAGTACATTGAAATGAGTATATCGCTAAAAAATTGGACTAAATGAAAAAAAAAAAACATTAGGATGTTATTTCTGAATGATAAGGTTATAAAATAATTGAAGAAATTCTCTTAAATGTTTTTAAAAAGGATTACCTTTAATTAATATCTGCCAATATCGGCAGATGTCGTAAATTCAATGTATGACATTCAGAGACTTTCAAAATATTGCCCGATATCGGTGGACATTCGTCAATATCTTTGTGCTACCTGGGATGCTAAGATTTGTTTACTTGTTATTCAAACAAAGAAACTTAACCACTGGAAAAGAGATCACTTGACAGCCATTTAACTTTCCATGATAAATTCAAATGTGTTCTGAACCCCCTATGCTCATGTTCAAATTCAAATTCTATTTTGCGAAACCTTCTGATCTGTTTTCTTCACTATTTCCGTGCCTTCCTGTATGTTAGAGATGGCCAATGATTCGATGAGTCGAATCAGTGATTCGAATCTTGCTACTGAGTGGCTCAGTCTTTACACTCACTCTCTACTGATTCGAATCTCAAGCCCTCAAGGGAAATACATTCCAAGTGCGAAGGGAAAAAAAACTTATTTTCCCTTTGCCGTTCCCAGAGATTTTCCCTTACTCTTTCAACTCTTTTCGACTCTTTACGACTCTTTTCGACTCTTTACGACTCTGAGTCGATAGATGATTTGAAACAGTAAATGAGTGGGTGTGGGTGAGTTGGTCACTGAGTTGGTGCAGCAACGAATCTTTACTGATTCAGTGTTTCGCTCTGTTTCGGTGATTGTATACTATCGTTGAGATTTAGTTTTTCGAATCTTCTATCGACTCAGAGTCGAAAGGAGCCGAAAAGAGTTGAAAGGATGTTTCATTTAATTGGAGGGGTTTTTTCGAATCTTCTATCGACTCAGAGTCGAAAGGAGTCGAAAAGAGTTGAAAGGATGTTTCATTTAATTGAAGTTTTTTTTTCGATTCTTTGGTGTTTCATTTCTTGGTTGGTGGTCGGATTTAAAGTTTTATCTGTCTGTGGGTGTGGAGTGGGTCGAACATCGTTTGCTTTTGGCGGGGGGCATAGGCGTTACTTCCTAAGGGCAAGAGGGGTCAATCTCCCCCCCGAAAAAAATTAAGAAAATCCCTCCTTCCAACTTGTCTGGCTGATTTAATATTTGTTTAAAATTTAATGAAACAACCCTTTTCAACTTTTAACTTCAATATATGTCCCCCTGCCCCCACCCTCAAAAAAAAAAAAAAAAAAAAAAAAACGGAATGTTACGTTTACATGGTGGCGGATTTTCATGTGAAGGGAAATAGAATGAAATAAAGTTAGGATTGTGCTTGTCACTTTTAATGAAGGATACATGGGCGGTATTAAGCGCTCTCACAAAAGGACTTTGTAGTAAGCAAAATAACATTTCGCTTTATTGCAGCATATTTCGTTTTTTTTTTTTTTTTTACCTTGTTTTTCGTTTAAGGGGAATGATTTTATTTTCTTTCGTAATTCAGAGAAATACAAAATAGGGTCTAAAGCAGTGGCGTAGTTAGTGTTATTGATAGTGGCGTAGCCAGGATTTTATTTCGGGGTGGGCTGGGTATCAAATTTAAAGATAAAGTTCAATTGTAAGCTAAGTAAAGGGTCCCATTTTTTTTTTGGGGGGGGCAGCAGCCCCTCAGTAGGACTGGGCCAAAAATCGACATATCGGTTTTACTTCAACATCAAATATCCGATATTCCCATTTTCATTTCAGTGAAATCTCGAATTCGATAAAGGGCAAAAATACAGGCCGGCCAGGGGCGTAGCCAGAAATTTTTCATGGGGGGGGGGGGTTATGACTACTGCAACTCATATATATGTATACGTGTGTATGATAATGTAGTGAAGAATATACATTTTGTATGGCAAAACATTTCTCATGGGGGGTTATGACCCCCCTAACCCCCCCTTGGCTACGCCTCTGAGGCCGGCGATAAGAAAATCCTGAGATCAATACCAGCTTGTGATGCTTTTGCTACTGCTTTCTCTCGGAAAGCTTCTTCTTCTCTCATCGCAGAAAAAACAGCTCCATGGTTTATTAGTCTAATTACCATAATTAATTAACGTATATCTCGGAACCTATCCACCGGAGCGCGTTTTTATTGATTCTCGACCCCCCCTAGACTCAACACCCCACCGATACTTAAAATTTCGAATGCTTTGACACCAAACTTAACCTTTTAATCTTACAGGCCTAGGGGTTCATACGAAGCTCCCCTATATTTTCAATTTGGGCATTTTAAACACTAGCCTCCTCCGGCGGCAACTCCAAAGTCTGGAAACCATCCCAGAGCCAATTTCTACATGTTTGCAGTCCTTTTAAGCCTCAATCATGGTTAATTAGTCTAATTACCATAATTAATTAACGTATATCTCGGAAACTATCCATCGGAGCGTGTTTCTATTGATTCTCGACCCCCCCCTAGACGTAAACCCCCATCGATACATAAAATTTCGAATACTTTGACACCAAACTTAACCTTTTAATCTTACAGGCCCAGGGGGTCATACGAAGCTCCCCTGTATTTTCATTTCGGGCAGTTTAAACACTAGTTTTATTGGAGCAAGGAGAGAGAGATGCTAACTGCCCGAGAACTCAGCGGAGAAGAAACCCGATGAATGGGTGAAGGGTGTTTAAATAGTACGGCTTTCGGCGCAGAGAGAGGGGAAATTTCTTTAGTTGTTTTATTGATTCAAGATTCGAATCACTGATTCGAATCATCGAAGTAGTGAGTGAGTTGAGATTCGAATCAGTAAAATGAGTCGAACCGCCCATCTCTACTGTATGTCCGTAGGTTGGCATTCTTGCTGCTGATCAAGGGTAGACTCTTTGTACAACCCGAAGGTTTCGTCTTTTTTTAAGTGTGTTGCTAACAAAGAATTTCAATTTTTATTTTACAAACCCAAAGTCACTCAATGTGTATAGAATATAACATTCAAGACATTCTCTGTTCACACACAGAAAGATGCATACAACCGTGAAAGATGCGTACAGCCTGTGACAGAATGCCCCAAATAATTGCGGATATTTTATAAATCAGATATATTTGCGGATATCTATATAAATAAAATTAGACTTTTGTCTGTACACTTCTTGGAATACAAAAATTTTGCGATTTCTATCCGTTTCAAGCACCCGGGAATCCAATGCGACCCTCAAAAAAAAGTTTGTCTGTCTGTCATTCTGTCATTCTGTCCATGACGCTTTTTTTGTTTAAGCATCACGTAAAAACGACTGAAGCGAATGATATGAAATTTGGTGTCATGATAGGTGGTCACTCAACTTAAAACATAGGCGTCGAATTTTTAAAAAATCTTGATTAGATTTTCAGATTTTGCGAATATCGTTTCAAACTGCGTAAATTTGTGTTCAAGCATCACGCAAAAACGACTAAAGCGAATGATATGAAATTGGGTGTCATGATAGGTGGTCACTTAACTTAAAACATAGGCGTCCAATTTTTAAAAAATCTTGATTGGATTTTGAGATTTTACGAAAATCCTTTCAAACTGCGTAAATTTGTGTTCAAGCATCACGTAAAAACGACTGAAGCGAATGATATGAAATTGGGTGTCATGATAGGTGGTCACTCAACTTAAAACATAGGCGTCCAATTTTTAAAAAATCTTGATTAGATTTTCAGATTTTGCGAAAATCGTTTCAAACTGCGTAAATTTGTGTTCAAGCATCACGCAAAAACGACTAAAGCGAATGATATGAAATTGGGTGTCATGATAGGTGGTCACTGAACTTAAAACATAGGCGTCCAATTTTTAAAAAATCTTGATTGGATTTTGAGATTTTGCGAAAATCCTTTCAAACTGCGTAAATTTGTGTTCAAGCATCACGCAAAAACGACTAAAGCGAATGATATGAAATTGGGTGTCATGATAGGTGGTCACTGAACTTAAAACATAGGCGTCCAATTTTTAAAAAATCTTGATTGGATTTTGAGATTTTGCGAAAATCCTTTCAAACTGCGTAAATTTGTGTTCAAGCATCACGTAAAAACGACTGAAGCGAATGATATGAAATTGAGTGACATGATAGGTGGTCACTCAACTTAAAACATAGGCGTCGAACTTTAAAAAAATCTTGATTGGATTTTGAGATTTTGCGAAAATCATTTCAAACTGCGTAAATTTGTGTTCGCACATCACGTAATAACTGCAAAGGTGAAAAAATGATATTTGGTGAAATGATAGGTGGTCACTCACCTTAAACTATAAGCATCTAATTAAAAAAAATCCATCAGATTTCGAGATTTTGTGAAAATCGTTTAAAACTGAGTGAATCTTTGTTCCCGTATTACGTAATAACGACTAAAGCGAATGATATGAAATTTGGTCACACGATAGATGGTTGCTCAACATAAACTATAGGAGTCCAATTTTTTAAACATTTTTATTAGATTTTGAGATTTTGTGAAAATTCTCTCAAAATATGTTTATATTTCTTCAAACATCACGTAATAACGACTAATACGAATGATACGAAATTGAGTGATATGATAGGTAGTTGCTAATCTTAATTTATAGGCGTTGAATTTTAAAAATATTTTGCTTACATTTTGAGATTTTTCGAAAGTCGTTTTAAAATGCTGAAAATTTGTTCCAGCATCACGAAATAAAGACTGCAGGGAATGAAACGAATTTGAGTGACATGATAGGTTTTCACTCAACTTAAATTCTAGGCTTCAAATTTTTCAAAAATGTTGATTAAATTTTGAGATTTTGCGAAAATTATTTCAATATGCGTAAATATTCGTTCGCGCATCCCATAATTACGACTAAAGCGAATGAAATGATATTACTTAGTTACTCTCTAACCTGTAATATTTTAACAATACATGAAAATTATAACTTTGCTTTCTTTACTTTGGCAACATACTACATCCATTCTGTGTATTCCTACAATGCTGACGAAAGTTCTTGCTTTTTGGAAATTTTCATTCACTAACCCGTCGAGGACGGGTACTTCAGCAAGTAATTTTATAAAAATGACTATGCAGTCAAAATGAACCTTGTCTGACCTCACCCATAAATCAGATTTGAAAGCAGCCGAAGCCAAGAAGGAGTGAAAATGGAGATACTCAATTGGATTATGATTTTCTTGGATTTACTACTATTCACATAAAAACTTAGTTTTATCAATAAAAAAATGGTTTATTTAGAATTATTACTGATGTTATAAAATATTTATATTTCAAACTTATATTCAATAAACTGAACAAACAAAATGCAAATTTGTATTTTTTCCCCTTAAATTGCAATCTGCCACTGTGTGTAAATTTTTATAAAAATCTCATTAAATTTGTAGGCAATGCGCGACCAAAAGATGTTGATGGAGGTAAGTAATGCTTCGTTATTTTTTGCGGTTCGAAAACACAAGATTTGAGCTATTATAGTCAAGAACAGGCTAGTTTAAAAATGTTAAAAATTACCTTAAAACGTGAATTTTTTCAAATTTCGGCAAACTTTAGAGCAGATGCGCGAATAGAAGATATAAACCTATTGTATTGGTTTGGCCCCCTTTTTGGGATCTAGTCACCCAAATTCGCAACTTTTCCACGGTATTAGGAGTTGAAAAAAAGAATGTGTTTTTTCGACCCACCTGACTGTGTACACATTAAAATACAAAATTTAATTGCGATGCGCGAACGGAAGATACAAACCGGTCCGCCGTATTACGAGTTTAAGAGAAGAAATCGTTTCCCCCCCCCCACCTTAGAGCGCATGCGCTGGGCTCTGCAGCACAGCATTAAAAAAAAACAAATCAGGAAGCAACGATGGGTACAGAAGGGAGGATCGCAGTCGTCGCATCCTTGCAACGATGTTAGCAAACAGAATGCTTCTTTCGTTGCTTCGATCTCGCAATGGAAATCTGCTCCCCCCTTTCAAGTGTCGCCCGTGGCACGTGCCCTACCAGCCATGCCCAAGATACTCCAACTGCCACCAAAGCAGTTACGATACTACTGCTTTTAATTCTTTGATACTGTCCATTTTTGGGGTTATGTTCTTTACCATCCTTCTGGCAAGAGTTAAATTAGCATAGATTTTTCGATTTGTTTCAAAAACTCGACTTTATCTATTGGCTTTTGTTATTTAACAAAGAAACCTTTCCTGTTAGATAAATGGTAAACAACTTTGCTCCAAGAACCTTCATGAACGGGAGGGAAAAAAAAATCTTTAAAAACAAAAGAGCCGTTTATCAGGACAAGTTGAAAAAATGTCGAACATATCTTTTCAGCAATCTTTATCAGCGGAAAGAATTCACACATTCTGAGTACTTTTCAGAAAATTTAGATACTTTTTAAATCAGGAAAATGTCAGAAGTTATATAAACTTGAAAGACCCGTCTGTCACAGGCAGGGGCAGATTAAAGGGGGGCGGAGGGGGCTACCGCCCCCCCCCTCCCGAGACAAAAGAAATTACTGTAAAAGATCCTATTTTACTTCCATAAAATGGACGTATATGTCAATCTTCTAACTAACCGTTCCCCCCAACAAACTTACATTAACCCTTTAACGCGCAGTGTTCCCGCTCTGGGAACACCAAACTCTGACGTTTTGACTGTTGCTAGTCACGAAGAATAGATTTGTTTTCTATAAAAATAGTTGCGGGTGACATAGCTCCACGGGAAACTTTTACTTTTTAGTACGTCCTTTCCCGTAAAAAAAAATGGTCACGATTATTTTTAATAGCACTGACATCTGCTGAAAAATGGAAGAAAGCGAGAACAGCTGGATAGATTGCCCAATGCTGAAAAAGGGCAGCCGTTGCCATCGCTCGACTTATCTACCAGCAAGATGGCACAGCCAGCTGTCGTCAAAAAAAGGGTCTCTAGATCTCTGGCAGGCGATGAACGTTTCGATCGTCCGTCTTGCTGGTAGATAAGTCGAGCGATGGCAACGGCTGCCCTTTTTTCAGCATTGGAAGAGGGTTACGCCTCAAAGAGTTAATCCGCCACTGGTCACAGGATGCGCGTGAATCGAAATCGATGGTCTGTCAATGAGTTACGATTTTTCCTTCTCATGCGACCTTCAATTAAATTATGTCCATTATTTCAAGTTCAGTGCAAGGTCGTAAAAACATTCTTAAAACAGTTCCTCCAGTTTAACCTGCCTTTTGGTAGTGTTTATATTGCACAATACTTCCATTTTCTTTTTAATTCAGTATTGCATTTTCCCAAACAACAGGAAAAGAAGTAAATTGCTGCTTCTGGTGGTTTTCACTTTAAGTTACAGGAAATGTCCTTCGGCTATTTCTTCTTTGGGTACATCTGGTGTAAGTTTCCACAGTTTCGCTCCTCCAGGCTGCCACAGGAAGAATAAACTGGCAGAGGAAGAGTTGACAGAGCAAAGGGTAAGCTTTCAAATTTTTGTATATCCAATATTCGTGCAGTAACAGTTATTAAAATTGCGGAAGTTGCCATCAAGAAATAATTGCATAGAATAGGCAATTCATATGCATATATATTTTCCATACAATAATATGGTTTATCTGCAACGAAAAAGTTTATATGTAACAAATTCCTTAAGCACTTTTTTTTTTTTTGTGTACAGTTTAAAAGATGGCGAAATTGCACCCTCTTCTGCTCTCAAAATCTATACAGGGTGTCCCCCAAAAGGTGATAATAGGCTTTAATTCTTTATCTATTAAAGATAAGTTGCAATGTAAATTGAAAAAACGTTCAAAATAAAGTAGAAAAAACGATTACACTCAGAAAAATTTTCTCTGGTCAATTTCCATAAACTGACCACCCCTGGAAAAAAAGGAAAGAAAAGGAAATCCTAATAACTAAAATGTGTTATACTTTAAAGCAAGAATTTTATGGATAACGTTTTCTTTTTTTCTTCTCTTTGAGATATGAAGGGAAAGGTGAGAAAGCTGTTTTACCCTCCTAGTCCCTACACCCTTTGGAATGTGAATTTAAAAATATTGCTTCTTAAATGATGTTTTCTGTAAAAAAAAAAATAAGCTTCTAAAATTTTATATCTAATATATATCTCTGGATAGAAAAGAATACTAGACATCTTCCTACTTATAAAATTTTAAACTTTTTTTTTTGGTGGGAGGGGCATGTTATTATTCATAAAAATTATGTGTTTATTATGCCAACTTTATGTAAGTTATTTAAAATCTTTGCTTTAGATTTTTCGAGAGAATTGGTATCTCATGTCCTCACAATTTCGTTCGGCGCACCAAATATTGTTTCGGATACTCTGAATAATGTCAAGATTTAAACATAGAAGACAATGCTAGCAAAGTAAATGATCACTTCATTAGCTTAAAAATGTTGGTCAATATTGATCTATCTAAATAGAAAAGATCATAAAAGGTTTATTTTTGCATAGTTTTGTGTTACAGACCCTTTTTCAATGGGAGACGCAAATGATAACTTTTAACACTATATCTGAAAACTAAATATGTTACTTAAAACTTTTTTAAACGTTCCAGGACACTAGTCCAGTCAAATTAGACCAAAAACAGCAAATGGGGGAAAAAATATATATTTTTTTGAAACTTGGGGAAAAACCTAATTGATTATGTAGTTGTATGAAACAGGAAAGTTCCCCCCTCTCGGGGTGCCGCGTCCCCCCTTTGGCCCCCCCAAAAGGTAACTTTTTTAGATTTTTACTTCTATCTCAAAAACCGTTCGTCTTAGCAAAAAAATGTCAGTTACAAAATGAAAGCTGATAAAATTTTCTACAAGATTGTATTTGGTTATTTTTTTCTATATGCAATAGCTTTCGAGATATGCTTTAGACAAAATCGCAACTTTTTGGAAAACGCTTCTTTCTATCCCCATTTTTAACCAATTTTGTCTTTTAACCCTCCAACCCTCAGTTTTACAGCAATTGTTTTCATAAAAAAGTTGTAGAGTATTCAATTATCTTTAAAGTGAGTTATTATTTGTAACTTTACCTTTAAATGATCAAAAGTTATTGCAATTTGAAATTTTCAATAAATTTAGCAAATTTGAATGAAAACTACATTGCGCGTCAAAGTATGAGAAAATCTAGGGAAAAAATTACAAAGTTTTGAAACTTTGGTAAAACATTGGTTGGGGATGTAGTTGTATGAAACAGAAAAGTTCCCCCCTCTCGAGGGGGCAAGTCCCCCCTTTAGCACCCCCCCCTAAAACAAGGTCCTTTTTGGGATTTTCACTTTTATCTCAAAAACAGTACGTCTTAGCAAAAAATTGTCAATTACAAAATGAAAGCTGATAAAATTTCCTACAAGATTGTAATTGGTTATTTTTTTCTATATGCAATAGCTTTCGAGATATGTTTTAGACAAAATCGCAAATTTTTGGAAAACGCTTCTTTTTATCTCGATTTTCAACCAATTTTGTCCTATAGCTCTTCAAATCTCAGTTTTATAGGAATTGTTTTCGAAAAAAAATTGTAGAGTATTCAATTACCTTTAAAGTGAGTTATTATTTGTAACTTTATCTTTAATGATCAAATGTTATTGTAAATTGAAATTTTCAATAAATTTAACAAATTCGAATGAAAACTACATTGCGCGTCAAAATACGACAAAATGTTGGAAAAAAAATTATACAGATTTGAAAGTAAGAAGCAAGATGGCTGACGAAACGTTCATCGCGTGCCACAGATCTAGAGACCCTTTTTCTTTGGCGGCAGCTGGCTGTGCCGGCACAGCCAGCCGGCACAGCCAGCTGCCGTCAAAGAAAAAGGGTCTCTAGATCTGTGGCACGCGATGAACATTTCGATCGTCCGCCATCTTGCTGGTAGTTAAGTCGAGCGATGGCAACGGCTGCCCTTTTTTCAGCATTGGGCAATCTCTGCAGATGTTCTCGCATTCTTCCATTTGTCAGTGGTGTTAAAAATAATCGTGACCATTTTTTTTACGGAAAATGACGTGCTAAAAAGTAAAGGATTCTCGTGGAGCTGTGTCACCCGCAACTATTTTTATAGAAATCAAATCTATTCTTCGTGACTGGCAACAGTCAGAAAGTCAGAGTTTGGTGTTCCCAGAGCGGGAACACTGCGCGTTAAAGGGTTAAATCGGCAAGGTTATCTGTATGCTTTACTTATTTTAGTTTCAGGTCAGACGCCCTCAGTAACATCGAACATCTCCTGAAAAGCACGGACACAGAGTTGCGCCATCATGAAGGTGTGTGTTGTCGGGGCGGGAGTTTGCGGGCTCGCAGCCATTAAAGGCTGCAAAGAGGAACAGATAGACGTGGACTGCTTCGAAGCTTCGGACAATTTCGGCGGATTGTGGCGCTTCCACGACGACTCCGACGGCCAGCAGCGACCTTCCGTGATGAAGTCTACAGTCATCAACACCAGCAAAGAACTCAGCGCGTTCAGCGATTTCCCACCCCCGAAGGAGTTCGCGAATTACATGCACAACACTTACATGCTGGAATATTTCAGGCTGTACGCTGAGCGTTTCGATCTCCTGAAGCACATAAGGTACAACTGCAAAGTCGTTGGGGTGGAAATGGCTGGTGATTACAAAGAAACGGGGAGGTGGACGGTCACGGTGCAAGATTTAGGGAAAAACGAAACGTTTACGAACATTTACGATGGAGTTATGCTTTGCATAGGCCACCACACGTTCCCCCACTATCCGCACTTCGAAGGCCTGGAAGATTTTCGAGGTACGGTGAGGCACACGAGTTCGCTGAAGACTAACAAAGGTTACGAAGACAAGAATGTTTTGGTTGTCGGAATCGGCAATTCTGGAGTGGATGCAGCGTCGGAGTTATCTCAAGTTACTAAAAAGGTGAGTTCACACGCCTTCTCATTTTAATTGACAGTTTCATGTTTCAGTTCAGTTTTGCTGAAAGTTAGAAAAGTTTATTTTTTTATCTCTTGAGTATTATCATTCTACCTGAAGCTTCGAGCTTTTCTGAAGGCAACTAAAATGAAAATAAAATAAAACAAAACAAACAACAACAACAACAACAAAAAACATGTTACAATGGTTTTATTTTCCAGAAGCGAGTAGACACGGACATGGGCGCCGGCAGCATAGGGCAAGGGGGCCCTGGATTTTTGTATTTAGTGTTTTCCCTTGCTTTTTTGCTCTTTCCAACATGGTAACCATACGTTGAAGTAGTCTTTGCCCCACCCCCCCTGGAGTAGTCTTTGCCTCCCCCTGGGAAATATTCTGCCGGCGCCCATGGACACGGAGGTTGTTACATATTATCGGATATCGATTGTCGGGGCAGACTGGTGTTGGTGAGAGTTCATTAGAGTTTTCCACAATTGGATACGCAATATATTTGATATTCGGGCAGGTTCCCATAAAAGATTGTCGGATGACATCTCATACTGTAAAAAATATTACCGTAAAAATTACGTCGAAATGTTAGCAACCCTATGCTGCCAACACTTAGCTGTAATATTTACGGCGACTCAATTTTTTTATCGCCGTATTCCTGACGCCAGTAAAATTTAAGGCGATTTCTTTTTATCGCAGTAATTTAAATTAGTTCGTAAAAAACAGCTAGGTGCTGCCCCTATCTAAAACGAATTTTTTGTTGACGCTCAGGTGAAGAATAACTTTTTTACAATACTTGATTCACTTACTTTTAAGCCGGACTCGAACTGGAGACGTTTGGATTTGAGATGACTGCTTAATTCCCTATGCCGAACAAGACTTGACAGCTTGCTTTAAAAGGCTTAATTTAAGAACAGCTAAAAGGACCCATTAAAATGTTAGTGGCTCTCTCTATGAATCGAAAAACTAACTAATGGGTGATTCAGATATTACATCAATCGCTTAGAACACGTCGTCAAATCTTGTTCCGTGTAGTGAATTAAGCTTTCATCATCATCTCATACCCGAACATCTCTAGTTTGAGCCTTTTTTAAGGGTAAGCGTATCATTGATTGTAAGTATTATAAAACTAGAAGTCAAAGCCCGTTGTGGAGGCAATTACAACGGGCGCTAGAAAAAACATTTGACGAAAATGTGTCAACACTATAGTTCATCTTCGTCCACCTAAAATAAATAAGTTCATAATCAATTTTTATTATATACCCAAATCGAATTTTATTCTCTTCTGGGAACTTCCAGAAACTTTTGCCATTCGAAAAATCTCGTTTTGTGTTTATATACATGCTGATAATTTATTTGTGAAAAAAATTAAACTATGTAATCTGAAAAAAAGAAAACGAATTGGAATCACGCTTTCCTTTCAAAGCCTGATGATCATGGTGAATAGGACGTCATATCGATTGCAACAGCTCATTTTGTCACGCTAATGAGTCATTTCTTTTTTTTTTTTTACTCTCGGAAATAAAATGGAGATGAAAATAGCAAAGAATCGCTTAAAAATGAGGAAACCGATGGATTTTCAGATTTTTAAAATAGCACAGATTTTTTTTTTTCATATTTTTATACATAACTAATTTTATACATGAAATTTTTATACATAACTAATTTTATACATGAAATTTTTCAAGCGGATCGTATGAACGGCGTAGATGATATTACGGTTTTTCTGCTTTTTAATCTTTTTGAACTTTTTAATCTTCTTGCAGTAATGGCGGTAAAATATTTATATTGAAGTGGTTTCCCGGAATGGTTACAGAGTGAGTCAGGGATCAGCGTAACTATACAGTAAGATAATTAATCCCTTGAACTCTGGATGACCTTATTTTTCAGATCCAGTTTTCTGATACGGTCTCACTGACCGATATCTCTCTCGGCTATGCAATATCTCTGGCATCATCATCATCATCGTAGCAAAACGACCGGGAAGATATTCATCAGCTATTCATGAACGAGGAAATCTAAACGTGTCTGGTTTCTCGTTGTATTTCCTCCCTTTGTATTAGTAGCGCGTGAGTGCTATTAATTTCGGACAAGGATTTTTTTGCGCGTACGCTGCGAATCTCTTTTTAAAGGTTGCCAAAGAGCGGAAGTTAAATAAAATGTCAAAAGTCGGCAAAGTTGGCCATGTTTGACGCCTAAAAATAAGTCCCCAAAACTGAACCCAGGATTGGCGGTAACTTCTATACATTTGACCTGAAATTGCTAACCCTGCTGTTTATTTAATGGGGACATTAATTAATGTCTATAATTTCTATATTCGTATTAGTAAAAATAAAGGTGAAGTATTGTTAAATATGTATGACGAAGATTGTAAAACAGTTGTAGTAGGCGCTTTTAATACAGATTTCAGTTCCAGAGAACTGTTTTATGGAACAAGGAAGACAAATACGGTACACTCAGGGATTATGATTCATTTTGAAACATAATGGAACGAGGAAGACAATTAGGGGAGACTCGTGGATTATGATGCGCTTTTTAATATATAGCACTGAGCGCGTATATAAAATGTGAAGGTGCTTCAGATTTTCTTTCTTTATTTTGCCCTGCTTTGCTTTTTCTGTACGTTTGCTTTTTCTTTACTTCCACTTTTATTATTTTTCATGCCTGAAATTCATTTTGCATGGATGGCACATGTTCTGAGTTTGCTAAAATTCTGAACTTCTTGGAAACTTACCTACAATTCAGAAGTACTTCTAAAGATTCTTTCTAAAAATTTCAAGGAGCTTCTCATATAAATTTTAAATATTAGGACACTTAAGAGTGCTTTTTTTAACACTTTAATTGCGTGAAATAAATATTTCAGGAAATGCACGCCAAGAATAAGCTATCAGGAGAAACTTACAGAGGCGGATCCAGGGAACTCCATCCCCCTTCCCCCGAAAAAGACAATGCTTAGGGGTTACATTTTGTTTCAGTGTACATTCTGTTTAACCCTTTAACGCGCAGTGTTCCCGCTCTGGGAACACCAAACTCTGATGTTTTCACTGTTGCCAGTCACGAAGAATAGATTTGATTTCCATAAAAATAGTTGCGGGTGACATAGCTCCACGAGAATCCTTTAGTTTTTATTAGCGCATCGATTCCCGTAAAAAAATTGCCAGGATTATTTTTAACAGCACTGACATCTGCTGAAAAATGGAAGAATGCGAGAACAGCTGGATAGATTGCCCAAAGCTGAAAAAAGGGCAGCCGTTGCCATCGCTCGACTTAACTACCAGCAAGATGGCGGACGATCGAAACGTTCATCGCGTGCCACAGATCTAGAGACCCTTTTTTGACGACAGCCAGCTGTGCCACGCGATGAACGTTTCGATCGTCCGCCATCTTGCTGGTAGTTAAGTCGAGCGATGGCAACGGCTGCCCTGTTTTCAGCATTGGGTAAGGGTTGCGCCTCAAAGGGCTAAACGGAGACAACTGCATTTTTTTTTATGTCTTGTCGAATGGAGTAGCAATCTATAGATTCTTGGTCGTGGTGACGAAAATTATGGGTGAAATAGAATTAATAATCTTGTGCCCCATCTCTCCATTTGTTACTATGGTAGAATCCTACTATGTAGTTATGCTGATCCCTGACTCATTGACTTACTCTCTAACAATTCCGGGTAACCACTCGAAGATACCGCCATTACTAAAAGAAGATTAAAAAGTTCAAAAAGATTAAAAAACACAAAAAGCGTAATAATATCTACACCATTTGTTCGATCGGCTTGAAAATTTTCATTATTATGCACAAAAATATAGAAAACAATCTGAGCTACTTTAAAAATATGAAAATACACTCGTTCCCTCATTTTTAAGCGATTTTTCACTCTTTTCAGCTCTATTTTATTTCCGAGATTAAAAAAGGTGAATCATTTGGATGACAAAATTAACTGTTTCAAGTGACAATGACGTCATACTGAAATCACGGTTATCAGGCTTTGAAGGGAAAATTGCGATTCTAATTCGTTTAAAATAATTTTCTCAGTTAGTTATTATTATTATTATTTTGAGTAAAATGATGAAAATGGGTTAGTTGCACCGGTCGGAGGGAGAAAAGGCGAGTTGCACCGCTGATGAATGTAATTCAAGGGCGAGTTGCACCCGTGAAATGGATACTATAGGATCCTACCTTCAGGAACGGCCTACCTATTTGGTTTAAAGTCTGTTTTAGTTCCTGAAGTCTCCTACTGAACCCTAACCACAGGCTCAGGTCCAGCAAGCAGCGGTTTTCCTCATTTTTATTTTTTTTTTTTACAGCACAATTTTTGGATTACAATTGGTAAAATACATCAGTGCATGGGCGCCGGCAGAATATTTCCCAGGGGGGGGGGCAAAGATTACTTCAACGTATGGTTACCATGTTGGAAAGAGCAAAACAGCGAGGGAAAACACTGCATACAAAAATCCCGGGGGGATTGCCCCCCCCTTGCCCTATGGTGCCGGCGCCCATGCATCGGTGTTATACAATATAAAAGCAGTTAGTTTACGTACAATGGTTTGCAATTGCTCACAATATTGTTCTTAGTAACATTTGAATATATATATATATATATATTTAACAGGTTGCTTTTTTTTTCTTTTTTTACAATTTTGAAAGTTCAAAAAAAAAAAAAAAATCTAAAAGTAAACAATAGGCTTGAGAATGATAAAATTTTAAAGTAATTTTGAAAAATTTAAGCATAAATAAATACATCTAATATTCAAAATTCTTCTTTAGAAAGAAGTTTTTTTTTTTTTTTTTAAATTTTGAAAGCATACATACATACATACATACATACATACATACATATATATATATATATATATATATATAATAACGTACTGAAAAATAAATTTAGGATTGGATATGAGAAGTGTTTTATTTTTTATTTTTTTAATTCTAACGAAATAAGAGCAGCAACAGAATTTCTATGTCAGGAAATATCCGTGAAATGGAGGGGAGGAATACAATCATAGGGAACACTGCTGTCTCGCAAAGGCGAGCGATTGTATTTTTTCAAGGATACCCCTACAGCGATGGCCGGACCTAGCAGGGGCGTAGCCAAGGGGGCGGTTAGGGGGGTCATAACCCCCCATGAGGAATTTTTTGCCATACAAAATGTATATTCTTCACTACATTGTCACTCCCACGTATACATATATATGAGTTGTAGTAGTCGTAACCTCCCCCATGAAAAATTTCTGGCTACGCCCCTGGCACCTAGTGATGTTTTTTAGGGGTCTCGCAAAGAAAACATGTTTAATTCTTTCTGTACGAAGAACGGGTGCGCAGCTAGTATAATTTAATAGACGTAGTATCAAGGAGGTCATGAGTTATTCATGTCTATATCAGATTGTTTTTAGTACACGTTTCTTGATATTACACTTCGTATACAAATGTTTGGATTTTTAATGGTTAAATAATCTAGCTTTGTAAGACTAAATATCCAATTTGACCTTAAAAAACACAATCACCATGTTTTTTTTTATTACTTTCAACTGCATGTATGTAATGTATGTATGAATGCCATGGAATCTAGTAATTCAATTTTCAACCACTTCCAAACTTAAAATTTTACGGACGCATAAAGAATCGAAAATAATATAGCGGCATTGAAAATGGTGTACTTAGTACTTATGATTCTTTTACAGGAGCACACAAAAGAATTCCAATACATTCCGCTCTATGAGCAGTCATTCTTTAAAGCGCATTTTAAAAACACGCATCTATTTCAAAGAAAATAAAATTGATATAAGATTACAATCTAAGATCACTCATCGAAAACAATTTACGTAGCAATTATATAGTTCTTTTACAGGATTGGTGAAAAGAATTCCAATATATTACGGACTATGGCAGTTTAGAGATATCTATTTTCAAGCACAATGCAATGTAAACGCTTATAAAAATTTAGTCATCACTTAAAGAATGGAAATATCATTTAAGCTTCTATTACAGAGCCGCGCAAAACTGCATTAATAGTTATGCACTTATAATGCAATAGCTAGTTTTTAGTTGTGTCCAGGGATACAGTCCTAAAATAAAAAGTAACACGGCACTATAAATAAAGCCCGTCGCATGCGAAATTTTTTAAAGAAGATAGATGTGGCCAACCTTTTCTTTTTTTTTTTATACAACAAAAGTAGGAAAAACAATTAATTTAGAACAATGACCACTGTTTCTCTTTTCCTTATTCGGTATAACTCGTGGAATACTCGTGACAGACATGTCGAAACTGGCTAACTTCAGCATTTCCGTGTCGGAGCAACTGCGTTTTTATAGAAGGTATTGTATCCCATTGTCGAAGTGGAGGACCATTAAGTTTAATAAACGTTGAAGATGACACATTTCTAAATGATGATGCGCTGGACAAATTTTTCAAACATCTGGCTCCATAAGTCCTGGGATTGAGTGCCTACAAAATTTAATACCACATCTTACTTTTAGAATTTTGGACATTTTTTTAAAAATTTGATATTTTATTAACCAGGGCGCCACCTCGCCTTTAAAAAAAAGTACCGGGGCTCGGCTCTGTTATGCCTTGGCCCCACTGCACCCCTGGTTGTGTCCAAAACGTCGCCAGGTTTGACGACGATGCAATTACAATTTTAGGCGTGCTTTAAAAATGCGTTTCTTTATTACTGGCCGCCAAGTTGGCCAGCTTCGCCGCCTCATACCTTACTGTTCTATATACCTAGTGAAGTGTTGGCTAAATTATCGGACTCATTTCAACGAAAATCATGTTTCTTTCTTTCAACAGTCATGATAAAAGCTGATGGTGGCCATGGAGCCAAAACCAAGTACTAACATTGCAAGATGTATGAAAAGATATAATTGGCGACATTTCCATTCATAAAATTATTATAAAAATACTATATCGGGTGATAACGTGTTGTACAATTCCTACAGAATTGCAACAACTGCGGGGTTAATGTGCCAAAGTTAGCAACCTGGTGTTAGTACGGGGGTGGTTTTCTCCGAAACTTCGCGTAAATTCGGGTTAGGACCCCTTAGAAAGTCCCCGACCGAGGGCAATCCTACCCCCGGCCTAGATCCCTAGAGTACATAATTGGCCGTAACTTCCATTTTCATTTCCATTTACACTACGGTTGCATTATTTAATACGTATCCTTGGTTATAAAAGTATAAAAGAAACAGAAAATTGCTAAAATATGCTTCAGCTCACTGCAAGGCAATTTTTTTTTTTAAATGTGCGATAAACGAGCTGTGGAAAGTTCCGAAAGATTTTGCTTTTTCGAATATGCATTGCTATTTTGTAATCTAGCTACTGCGTAACATATGTAACGAGTAACGAATAAATATGCTTGCTTCACTTGACGTCATTGTACTGTTAATTTGGATTTGTGCGCGTGTGTTATTGTTACTACGCTAATGTTTACATCTAGTTGTTGCCGCTCCCAGTATAGAAACATCGTCGATTTTGGAACCGCCTGCGTTAGCGTATTATATAAGTCGATTTTTAGGGAGTTTTTGCACACTATTTCTTCATACGTTAACCCTTTAACGTGCAGTGTTCCCGCTCTGGGAACACCAAACTCTGACGTTTTGACTGTTGCCAGTCACGAGGAATAGATTTGATTTCTATAAAAATAGTTGTGGGTGACGTAGCTCCACGAGAATCCTTTACTTTTTAGCACGTCATTTCCCGTAAAATTGTCACGATTATTTTTAACAGCACTGACATCTGCTGAAAAATGGAAGAATGCGAGAACAGCTGGATACATTGCCCACTGCTGGCGCACAGCCAGCTGTCGTCAAAAAAAGGGGTCTCTAGATCTGTGGCACGCGATGAACGTTTCAATCGTCCGCCA
The DNA here is from genome assembly GCA_038373885.1 of Cheiracanthium punctorium. Taxonomy (NCBI): domain Eukaryota; kingdom Metazoa; phylum Arthropoda; class Arachnida; order Araneae; family Cheiracanthiidae; genus Cheiracanthium; species Cheiracanthium punctorium. Next base: position 466,242 of record JAWZYV010004791.1, on the reverse strand, counting down.
TCTTGCTGGTAGTTAAGTCGAGCGATGGCAGCGGCTGCCCTTTTTTCAGCATTGGGAAAGGGTTAACGCTAATGCTATCCGCTATTCGGTGTAACCACCAATCAGGTTTCGGAATTTATTCGTGCGCTTGCGCTGTATACTGTCCAACGGCATTTAACGTTAACGTTAGCGAAACCGCTATGCAAAAAAAAAGGAGTTTGTGCAGGCCCGGTTTCATTCACGGTAACGCTAACGTTAAATGACATTGGACAATAAAGCGCATGCGCACACATAAAATGCGAAACATGGTTGGTCAAAATACTCCGTACATAGGCGTAGAGTTATATGGGCCCGTGGGGCTCGAGCCCCCCCAATAAATTGTGAATAGGGGCTGAGCCCACCCAATAATTTATCACTAAATACAGAAAACTAATTTATACTAACATAAAAAAAGTATTCACGCCATTTACAAACGTTTTAAAAAAAACTTTACTTTTAAAAATTTTCTTCTTTTGATTTCAATCATGATTTAGTATTCATTGTGACGCCATGTAACACACAATGTTACTATAAGCTGCCCTCGCCAGGCTCTGGTTAATTAAAATCAGATTATGCAATGTAAAGTATGAAAAGTATGAAATGAAGAAAAGTTCATATGTGTCTAAAATGCACTATCTCATCGAAAATATTTTTTTTTTCCTCCGTTGGATTTTTTACTTTGCTTCTATTTTTAACTTTTAACATGGTAGGAAGATACCAACATGGATACTTACTTTACATTGGTGTAGAATTCTATGGACCCATAGAGCTCGAGCGCTTCCAATAATTTACACTTATATATAGTAAGTCAAAGCTACCAACTACTACGGAATATAATTAACCACTTTTTGTAAGCAGTATATTTTTAAATTATTTTTTTCAAAATAGTAACCAGTTCGCGCGCGCAGCACAAAAATTTTGCTATATTTTAAGCCGAAAAATCATGTAGAAAAAATGGTTAAATATATTCCGTAGTAGTTGGCAGCTATGAGTAAGTTATATATACGTGAATCAGGGGCGTAGCCAGAAATTTTTCAGGGGGGGGGGTGCGACTTCTGCAACTCACATATATGTATACGGATGTATGATAAGGGAGTGAGGAATTTACATTTTGTATGGCAAAAAATTCCTCATGGGGGTGGTTATGACCCCCCTAACCCCCTCCCTTGGCTACGCCACTGACGTGAATATATGTGGTTGTGGGGCCCGCCCCCCCCAATAATTTTGAAAACTCTACGCTTATGACTCCGTATAGCGGATAGCGTTAGCGTTGGCGTAGGAAGAAACGGTATGTACAAACTCCCTAATAACTCCTTATTATCATTTACTATAACATATATTTCTTTTTCTTCAGCTGTACCTAAGCACACGCCGAGGCAGCTGGGTGTTCACGAAACTCCTGTTCGGCGGCATCCCTTACGACCTGTTCTTCTTGCGGCGCTGGCTGCTGCAGCCCTACCTCATGTTCAGCTTCAACCTGGGAAGCGCCTTCACGGAGTTCATCCTCAACCTGAAGTTCGACCACGAGAAGTTCGGCCTCAAGCCCGGGCACAGGGTGCTCTCCGCCCACACCACCGTCAGCGATGCCCTGCCCAACTGCATCCTGAGCGGGAAGGTGGTCGTGAAGCAGAACGTGGAGACGTTCACGAAGAACGGGGTCGTGTTCGAAGGCGAGAAAGAAGCGACGCCCGTCGACGACGTGATCCTGGCGACAGGCTATGAAATAAAGTACGATTTCCTGTCCGAGGGCGTATTCAGGGTAAGAAAAATGTTCATCCCCCCCCCCCTGTAAAGAAGTTAATTAGTAGGGCTGTTTTAAATTATGAAGACTTGCGTTGTGACAGAGGAAAATCCAGGTTCGATACACTTAGTTGCCAGGGCCGGCCCGAGGAGGGTGCGAATGTAGGCGATCGCCTAAGGCCCCGCGCTTATAGAAGCCCTGCTCCTGGGCCATTTTATTGCTATCTCATAAGAGATGATAGAGAAGAGGCCCCGCTCTTGCGCTTCGCCTGGGGCCCTGCACGCACCTCGGGCCGTCTCTGTAGTTGCAATATAATAAAAAGACGTTAAATACTTAAAAAATAATTTATTAAAAATATACGATTGAAATATAAACTTATTACAACGGATGGTGGTGGCCCAGCGAAATAAAAAAATACGTCCTATTTAGACAGTGAAATTAAGGTGGAATGACTTAAAAATTACGCCAGCACAGAATTACACATTGGCGAGAACAAACACCTGGCTGAGATTAATAACGCCAATTCCAGAGTAACCCTAACAGTTAATCCAATAGAATTAAAAAGAAGTAATCGCGAGCAAATAATTTTAAAGACAAGGCATGGCGACAAAAAATAAAAACGCCAACACCAAGCCAAAGGAGGGGAATACAAAAAGTACGTTGATTTTGCAAACGGAGGCAAAGTAATCTATTTTTACCTCATAACGCCGCCACCGGGTCTCATTTCGAGAAACAAACAAATAAGAATAATGCATGCGGGAAAAGCGAAAATACAGATTTAAAAGCCGAAATGGCAGAAAAATGAAAACAGAAGTGATATCGAATTCTTGAATTTGGGTAGATTACATTAAAGAAAGCCAAAGTAAATGATTATTAAATTAGATATGTGATTTCCATCACACCCCCCTTCCGGATTGCAACATTGTGAATAACCTAAGAATTATCTGGCAATGCAGAAGAGAAAGTCCAGCGACAACTTTTGCAAGGTTCTCTAGATTTTTAATGACAAGGATTTTTTTTTTTCAACATAAGTTTATGAAATTAGTAGTAAATTGATAGATTTTATCTAACTTTAAATTTAAGTGGGTTTTTTTTTTGTGTGTAAGCATGCAAAGCACTCAATGGCGCACACAAGGGGGGGGGGTCCAGTGTGTCCGTACCCCCCCCCCCCCCATCGGCTTTGATTTTTTTTTCGAGTGATTATTATCCTATATCTATAGTAAATAAAATAATTCCAAAAAAGGTAGAATAGTTTCAGTTCTATTTTTTTTTTCTCGTTTTCCTCAACTTTCAAAAACGAACTGAAAGCTAACATAAAACACCATTTTGTTTTCAAAACTGAACTATTACTTTCCTTCCTATTATACTGTGTAGTATATCCTTGGGGAACTGGATGGGACGAGTTTTGATGAATTCCATCTAATGAAAACGAGCTCTTTCATCACTGATTTTTAACAATCTGAAACATCCCTAAAATTTGGACACCCCCCCCCAGCCAAAAATCCTGTGTGCGCCCCTGAAAGCACTTATATGAATAGCAAAATTTTAATCAATATTTGATTTAATATTAGAAAATGTAAGCAGTATACATACGTATGTCAGAATGAAAGAATATTTTTCCAGGGATGGGAAATATGATTTTGTATTAATACATAAAGTTTCTGCCCAACGAAAACCCCCAATGCATTTTGAATAATTATTTAAAATATGCAATAGGATTTACTCCTTTCACCAGGCTGCGTTTTTTCAAACCCTTACGTGTTTACGTACTTGCCTGTAAAACTGCTTTTTCTACAGAAAGAGTTAAAATGCAGGGAAATATAAACCCCAACATACACACAATCAAATGATATTAGCTAATATTTGTAGGTCATTTGTTACAAACAAGATATTTGATGAGACAAATTTATTTTTAAAATGACTTTTTTTAAAAAATCAGTCATCGAATTGAAGCTACTTTATGAACTTTCTTGACTCAAAATATTCTTTTCAGCATAAAGAGATATGATGCAATGAAATATATGTAGTCATTGCTGTCTTCCTAATGTTATCTTTCATACCGTTCATGTTTGCTCTCTCAAATAAGAATTTTTTTGAGTTAAACTGTCATTTTGAGCTTTTTAAGGTTTATACGTTTCTAGATATTTGCTTTTAGCACCAGTGAATGACAGTAATTTTATTACTTATAATTAGACTTGATATCTGTTGACTCTCATAGCCATTGAACGTTTTATGAAATCTAACCGTTTCTTATTCATAGATTTTGTGCACAAAAAATTTAATCTACTGAAAATACACAGTTGATGATATGAATTGCCTTCTTATATTTACTAGCACAGACAATAATTTCAATATTTGTTCTACATTTTTAAATTTTAATAGAATTTATACGTTTATAGGTATTTAAATATTTACAGTAGAGCGCCGATAGTCAGGATATATTATGACAGGACCCTGTCGGGATTGTCAGAATGTCCGGATTTTCGAAAAGAAAAAAAAAAAAAAAAGGTTGAGTTCATAACAAAAAGAAAACTTGCTAAAACCGTTAATAATTCACTTTTGAGGTTAAATAATTGGAACGCATAAATAAAACCGTTAATTAATATGAACTTATAATGTATTTTAATGGATGTATATACATGTGCAATGTACAATATGTAAATACATATGTACTTATAGAATACTCTACAGTTTATACATTGCCATAATTTAATGCAATTTAAACAATATAAGAAATATTTTTTTGATCAAGATAATTATAATTAAAAAAACGCTTAATAAAACTTGCTTTGAAGTAGAATATATTTTATGTGTTTGCTTTTGTTAGCACAAAATATAGGTATGAACAAAAAACAAAAATTATGTAATAAAAGAAAGCAGACAGCTGTTTTAGGTCTACTCAAGAAACCCTTTGTGCGTGAGGACGGCAACAAAATAAGAGGTTGAAAAAAATTGATTTAAAATTTTTCACCAGTAGACACGCTGGCAATGGCTTCCCTTATATTTATCTATCACTTCAAAATTTTCCACTATATCTATATTGTAAAAGAATGTGAATAGCACTATTTTGGTTATCGTTTATTCGAAAAACGATCACCGTGTACATTTCACCATTTTAACTCTTCATGCAGAAAAAGTAGTTTTACAGGCAAGTGCGTGAGTGCATCAGGGTTTGAAAAAACGCCCTCCCCGCAACACCTTTGGGAAAGGAGAGGTCAAGTCAGCTTTTGATCCCTGCAGGGCTGAGAACACTTTTTAACTTTCAAAATAGTAAAAACACAACAACCTTTAAAAACTTACTAAATAGTGATCACATGAAAAATAATTTTGCTCGCGTACGAATACACCTACGCACATATGCGTGTGCGTATTAATATATATATACAGGGTGACTGCTAATTCGTGGTACAAACTTTGAGGGCTGGTACAGGACATTGTAACAATCACATTTTGTATAGGAATGTATGGTCAAAAGTGAAGCGTCGAAGCAGAAACACAGGGAAGAACAAATGCAGGAGACGGAGGATAAACGGAGTTAGTAGTTGCTTCCGTTGCCGGTAGATGGCCAGTCGGGCGTTGATTTGGGGAAGAGAGGCCATTCTCGTTTGAGTTTTCGTCCATTCACCATTAGAAACCGCATGTGGTTTCAGCATGATGGGGCGCCAGCACACTTCACCCTAGGGCCTGTTCGATAATTCACCGGTTGGTTATGCACTGGTACTACCGGTTGCGGTCATTCTTTGGTTAAGTGGCGTCACGGTCGTCAACCGGTTTCGGTCAACCTCACCACATCCGATGCCAAGCCAAGAAAACGTAAATAAACACTGGCAACACTTCTCTAATAACCGGAATAACCCACCTTGCTAGCATGGTCATTCTGGTTGCGCTCTGGTCACGGTGAGCAGACAATCACTACATGACCGAAATGTTTTCAAACTCGGTTATTTTTAGAGCTCCGCCCAACGCCCCGCCTTTTCGAGGTGCATGCTCTGGTCATGCACCGGTGAATTATCGAACGCGACCCTAGAGGTTCGTTAATACTTGAATGCGACATTTGGCATGCGATAGATTGGACGTGGTGGATCTATCTCTTGACCCCCCCCCCTCGATTTCTTTTTATGGGGACATTTGGAGAATGACGTTTATGCCCCTCCAGTAGACTCCGATGAAGATCTCGTTATCCGTCGCTGCTGTATCTTTGAAAGTGTTCGTCAATCGCTGCACCGACGCTGCCAAGCATGTATCAATGCTGGACGCAATTTTGAACACTTATTGTAAATTTCTGTATTTAGTAAATGGTTTACAATGACTATGCTTTCTATTACTATGGGAGAAAATAGCATCACAGTAAATAGTTTTTTAAGAAAATATTTTCTTCATCTCTCTTCAAAAATTCCAGTTGTAATACATGAGGTCGACTGGGGATAAAATGGCCATAAATCTAGCTGTCTTACACTTTCCTAATCAACACATCTAAAAAGATACAACACATTTAAATTCCTTTGACAATTACTTTACGTTCAGAGACGGCCCGAGGGGCGTGCGGAGCCCCAGGCGAAGCGCAAGAGCGGGGCCTCTTCTCTATCATGTCTTATGAGATAGCAATAAAATGGCCCAGGAGCGGGGCCTTAGGCGATCGCCTACATTCGCACCCCCCTTGAGCCGGCCCTGTTACGTTACACTCTCTTGAAGCTGCTACAATTTTTTGTTTGCTTCTTTTTAAGCACTTGGGTGCTATTGTTTTCAAGTCCGGATTTTGTATTGAATCACTTCGCTAATTTATTAGCACTTTAGTACTATTAATCTCATGCTAGAATTAATAGGTGAGATCACTTTACAAATTCAACAGAAAGAGAAATTTTGCCGATGCACAGATTATTAAATACTCTCTAACATAATGAAACAAGAAAGACAAATCAGGCCAAGGCTTGTTTATGATACACTTTCCAACATAAAAAAAAAGGAGAGCATTCAAATGCGTAGTTAATCTCAAGGATTTTTTTTTTTTTTTTTAGTATTAAAATTGTTTAATCAGTGCTTTTCCTGGCATCATAATTTTACCTCATAGTTGGAAAAAATGAAGTAACTTTAAAAAATCATGTTCTATAAATGAGATCAACTATAAAATAGATGACAATTTTTATGTAAATAGATTCCTTTTTAAATGTCTAAGGAAATTTTGATATTTGATTTCTCTCTATTCTAAAAAAAAAGTAAAGACCGCTGTCGCTGTCAAAGCTTATGGACCTATCTCCTCCTAAACCGTAGGGGATTTGAGTTTCGACTAAGGTGCCCACAGATCCGAAAAATTCCGAGGAACCTGCTAAGCTGACTTAAATTTCGAAAATCGAAATATTTTAGTAGATATTAATAAAAAACTGAAAAAATAAGCCGAATGGTTGCCAGATTTGGCATAAAATCATTCATTCCTTTGCAACAAAGCGTTTCCAAGTACCTAGAATCGCGTGAAATTTATAAACATGAGTTAGAATTAGACCCATTTTACGCCAAAATAAAAACTATATGAAATAAGTAACTCAAAATGTGTTCCACAAAGTTGACAATTTTCAAATAGTAAGTTCGCTTAGACAACAGGAGTTTAGAATTACCGATTATTCGTTTTCCCAAAACAGAATAACTAATATCTTGAAAATGAAAAATAATTAAAATGCAGATTATTTTAAAGCCGGTTCTCGTCCAGCTGGATTATTTGCTACCAGTAGAAATATTTGGCGGCGTTAACTATGCCATTGTAGCACACTTTGGATATTTGCTATAGCGCGACGAGATGGTATAATTCGTGGTTTTAAGTACGCCAATTTGCAAACGATTATGTAAATGAAAATATGAATAACGGTTTTCCGGTAACCTTAAATGAACAGTAAATATAGGTTCCCTACAAGCAACAATTCCCAGTTTCTGCTCGGCCAACCTAGGGCATTCATCGCAACTCATCGGTCACCGAAATGCGGTACTCGGCCCAGACACGGAATTCCATCTAAAAACGATGATTGTTATGTGTGCGGCAGACACTGATCGGTCCGGTACCCATAAAACGATGCTCGGAACGATATCCGGCCTGAGTTATCGGGCCACATGCCTAAATTTGATCAAAATACGCTGAACTGAAAAGAAATTTCGGCCCGCATAACGGCCGAGCGGCATTCAGCCGATGAAAATTGGCGCATGCGCTCTGTTCATGCAACAATCGAGCGATGGCAACATCCGAGTATCTACCGGCAGGCGCCATGTTTGTTTTCATAAGAATGGGAGACGAAAAAAACTGAAGAAGTTTTTTGATGGTGATTAGTCAATATTGGTACGTATAACTATCATTTGTAGCAAATTTTTGACATTTTTAATATAGTGTTAGTCTAATGTAAGTAAAGTATAAGTTCAAATATCTGTAATTATTTTTTCTCTCTTGATACTGTTATATAACACTAATGGAATAACACTACTTCTTATTAGTATCTATTTCCTATCTTTACACGGCGTACAGTGTGTAATTGTAATAGTTCATACAGTTAATTGTTTTTTAGTTTTAAAATACACGGGTAAATTCTTCATTAAAACTAATAAAAAAAATCATACTTCCGACCAAAACAAGCTTATTTGGTACTTATGTATTTTACAGTCAGTCAGCCAAAAAGAGCGATTTCGTGTGCGTGTGGAATACTTCAGAGACATTGCTACAATGTAGTGCATTGCAATCCTTTGGCGAAAAAAGTTGTTGGCGTGAATTATCGACGATAAAATAAGTACCAATTATTTGCATCCGTTGACCATAAAAAAAAAGGCCAACCGATGCGATTACTCGCCAATATAGTTTCCAAAGGCATAAAGCGCAGATTCTTAGGGTTATGGAAATGAGAAGCTGTACAGCATTGATTTGATATTCAACCGACTTTTTTGTTTCGCTTTATAAACTTCGAAACCCGCGTTGATGATTTTAGATTAGCTTAGAAATAGTATACGTAAATACAGTGATTTTTTTTTTTAAAGCAGAACACTGGTTAATGATGATTTCAGAACCTGTAGATACTATAAACCAGACTGATACAGGGTGTCCCAAAAAGGTGGTAACGGGCTTTAATTCTTTATCTATTATAGATAAGTGGGCAGTATAAATTGAAAAAATGTTCAAAATGAGGTCGGAAGTAAGACTCCGTTAAAAAAATTCCTCTCGTTAATTTTCAAAAAGTTACACTTACATTTTTATATGACCCCCGTACAAAAAAATTCCCATGCACTAATGAGGTGATTTACAAAATTTGAGAATTTTATTTTTAAAAATTACATTTTAAGCGTTGCATCACAACACAAACAAACAAACTCACATGAAATAATACTTCAGAGGGTTCAAAAGTTGAAAAAAGAAGGGATACTTAAAAATCCGTCTTTGGGGTCATTCTCTGCACCCTGCAGTCTGAATCATGGTAAATTCTGCAAACGCAGAGCATGAAAATTGTTATTGTTGCTTCGAAACCCCTCTGGTCAACTGCAGAGCGGGATCAGATCCTTAGTATAAAACGATAATGGCCTTAATTGGGCAGCTTCCTTTTTATTGATCCCCAGTGAGGGGAATACCGACTTATCCCGGGTCTCCCTCCTAAATTTTGAACCAATTTCAGATGAGAGCTGAATGACCTGAGCTGGATTGGTACCCCAAAGAGATATGGATTGAACATGGAAAACATTGAAGTCATAACACATTTTTCGTGCATTAGTTCCCTACAGCGTACACGGTTTACATCAGCCTCAGGCGAAAAAGGAGTTTACCCTTCTAGGCACTGGCGAAGCAGGTGCTGTTTCCCTTTCGGTGTTCCAATGGGAACCGAGTTTAACCAACTGTTCTACTGCCGGACACATGAAAAACTTCTTTCACTTAATGTTCTGCTGTCTTTGCGAGTGCATTTGGAAAATCTTTCGAGATACCGATGTGTTGGAAATAAAAGTAGGGGTCTATTCAGATAAAACGTTTTCTAGGGAGTTGAAGTAATAAAAAAAGTAGGAAATCCCTGATATAGAAATTATGTAAATGAACATATGAAGCAGACTTACTCTGCATTTTCTATTCTTTGTGTAAATTAAGTTCTAAAAATTTTCTTTTTTTCTCCTAGAAGCTGCTGATAAAATAAGATGTTTGAAGATGATGCTGCAAAACTCAAAGAAAATACTTCTTTTGTAAATAATGTGTATGATATATTTTGTGTAGAATAATTTCAATAAAAATGTTTGGAATTTATTTTAAAAGTTATTATAGCAATCTTATGTCTTATGGTCTATGCTTTTTTTTTAAAAAAAACCTATTTTTCAAAGCTGTAAGCTAGTTCCATAGGTTCCAGTGGTCAAAAATCTTTTTTAAATTGTAAGCTAATTCAAGAAAGTTCGGAAAGTCGATTTCCTATCACAAAAAAATAGTCCTGATGTGAACTACACAATTTTCTTGTATGGCTGTTAAACTTTACGCATTCTTGATGCACTCTATTTAAATGTATTGGAAACTGAAAAGCGATACTTCAATATCTCGTTAAGCTTAAGAGATATGACCAAGATGAGATTTCAGCATTGAAAACTTATTCCTGGCTGAAAAATTGGCATTTTTTTTTCTTCGTCAACTTGGCGACAAACGGAGAGATTATAAGTATGACCCAAATAGTGACCCTAGCCTGTGGATTGTAATCAAAAATGAAAGTGCAAAAACAAATGTTACGGCAGTCTTAAATACAAAATTTCAATATTTTATGGCTAATAGTTTTTATTTTTATTCGAGATACGTACTTTAGTGCCAAAATTTGTAATATTACCCCTAAATTTACCAATCTTGGGGACAGTTCGCAATATTTTGGGCATGAGCTAAACAGAGATAGTTCAGGGATTTTTAATGTGAAAGGCATGTCCATAACTTTAATGCACCGAAAGTCTTTTATATAACTCTGTATATAAACTACAACTACTCAGACAATTGGAATCAAAAAGGGAAATTCACAACTATGTTTTAAAGCAGTCCTAAATTTGAAATTTCTTCGGCTATTCCTCTTTGAGTCAATCGAATTACACAAGAACATAATACATAAATACATGCATACGAGCAGATGTCCCTCAAATTTAATCAAACTAGATCGAAAATGCAGCATGCGTACGCACAGACATTACCAAAATACCAGTTAAAGCGAGTTCCGGGATTAAAGCCAATTACCTACACGAGGGATCTAGGCCTGTGGATGGGGTGCCCTCCGTGGGGGTCTTTCTAAGGTGTCCTAACCCGTATTTACGCTAAATTTCGGTGGAAACCACGGAAAACTCCGAACAGTTAGGTCGGCGGACGCGACCTGGTTCTGAACCACACACCTTCTGTCTTCCAGTTCAGAGCGCTATGCGCTCGGACTAGTTAAAACAAATCGAACATGTAATATACGTATATAATTTCATACGTAGATGGAGTATACGACTATAGTGCGTTAAAGTATAGTAGAGTTACGTATATAGTACCACTATATACGTAAATAGATGGAGTATACGACGTACTTACATGCATGCATATGCGTCGCGTAGTAAAAGTGTATTTCTTCTATACTGTATTGCTTCTGCACTGCATTATCATATAAGAAAAATGCGATTACAAATACATTTCAAAAATAAAAGAAATCTGTAAAACACTTGTGAATGTTATCATTCGAATTGCATCGTAGGGACGGAAAGGGTTAAATTCATGTCAACATCACATAAGAACTTAACGAAAAGTGATACTCACCCTGGTGTTTGGCCAACCTGACGCATAAAGTGAACGGGCCGTTCCCTAAATCCGTGTCCAACCCGATGAAAACTCATCGGTTAGACTACTTCGGACGTTTCCACGTCCGAGGGGAGATGAACTGCGTGTATCCGAGCAGTTTCAGAGTGAACGGCCCGATTCCTTCTCATCGGCTCAAGGCTACGTGGCCGGTGAAGGCCCGAGCAAAATTGCTAGTAGGGTTGTGAGAATGCGTAAATCGCCAAATAATGAAAAGTCGCCATTGGTGGCAGGCTATTCTATCTGTTCCGTAGCTTTTATTAACTTTACATACGCAATTGGATGTACGCAAGTCGCCAAATAATGAAAAATCGACATGGGCGGCAAATTCACAAGGTGTCCAATAGATTTTGCATTATTAAAAATAAAGCTGAAACATATGTTCTGATTTTATTACGCTTTAGCTCCTAATTAATAAAACTTTTGAATGGTAACATTAAATATCATTGTGTTTCTGAGGAGTGCAAATAATTTTTCCAGTGATTATAAGCGGAGTCCGCACTCCAGGTGGAGTATAGCTCAGGACCCGTACAACACGGATTCCCATAACAAAATATCTTCCGTGTTATGAGGGGGAGGGGGTCTACTGTAGTGTGGAGTTTAAATTTTTATGTACCAATGAAGATGCAAGAACCAAGCAATGTGTAGCTTAGCTCAGTAACATTCTATCTGATCCAATCTTCGGGTTTTGTCTGTTGAAATTATGTCTTTTTTACGAATAAGCCTGATTAGGGGCGGAATGCCTCATACGAAAAGCGAGCGTAGCGAGTCTGGAGGCCTTGGCCCCTAGTTAATGTAAAAAATAATATTCTCTGCTATCGAACTTTGGTTCATCAAGATTTTTTTTATGATCGTCAGGGATGAATACAATTTCCAAATGGAAATATAGCTAGATATTTTGCTTTTAAATTCTTCGAGCCAAGAGAAGCAACAGTTTCTTTTGAAAAAGTATAAAAAATGCATCACGTTATTTTAGGACTGAGGCAGTTTAGCTCCCTTTGAAGTTGAATGACACTGAAGACGACACTACTTTATTTTAACTGCCCTAAAATAAAAGTATACAGCTTATTTAGATAGAGAAATAAATTTTTAAGAAAAACAGTAACCTATGCGAAATCGAATTTTAAAGATTCTCAGAGAAAGTCAAACATAAAGCTCTAAATTCTGTCATTTCAAACTTTAAAAAAAGTTGTCAGTTCAAATAAGTTAGTTTAAAAACATTACTTATTATGTAAAAAGATTTGAAAAATGATTTGACATTTGCTGTCTGTATATTTTACCTCACTTGACTCCTATATTCATTTTTTTTTTTTTTTTTTGTATGTAAATATTCACAAACCTTTTAATCTTATTTCTGCAGGTAAAAAGCAACTCAATGGACTTATACAAGTTGGTATTTCCACCACACCTTCCGCATCCATCTCTAGCATTTATTGGTCTTATACAGCCAATGGGTTCAATTTTTCCGATTGCAGAAGCACAAAGCCGGTGGTACGCTCAACTTATGGTAGGAAATCTCAAGCTACCATCATCTGAAGAAATGAAAAAAGAGGTCAGAGACCGTCACGACAAATCATCAAAACGATTTGTGAATTCTCCACGTCATACAATACAAGTGGATTATGTATTTTACATGGATGAAATATGTTCGGAATTCGGTTCCAAGCCAAACTTCTGGAAAATGGCACTAACTGATCCAGTGTTGCTTTATGCGTGTTTAGCAAAGCCTTGTGTTCCCTACCAGTATCGTTTGCAAGGTCCACATCCTTGGGTTGGTGCCAGGGATGCTATACTGCAATTAGATGAAAGATTAGAAGCTCCTTTACAAACACGCAAGAAATCGTAAAAGCTGCATGCTCTTATTCCATCCATACATTCGAGAAAGTTTAACTGATTCAGTGGTGCACCCACGGATTTTCTCTTGGAGGGGGCCCACCCCATACAGCTCTGACACCAACCACCTGAAAAAATTAAGAATTTTTTTCCCCTATCTTTTGCAAAGTCTTCCAGCCCTTCAAAATACTTGCATCCTTTTGAATTATGTGTTTTTACTTACTTATCTTACTGCCAAAAATAAGAAGCATATTAAAATGTCAAAAACTACATGGTGATTTAACGAAGCTAAGTTGATAATTCTTTTGGGTGGTGTCCAGACCCCCTGGACCCCCTCCCTTGCGTGCTTCAATGAACTGATTTCAACATTTTTGCTTTCTGTTTTTGGTTGAATGATGTGCGGCACATTTATATATTAAATAGGATGGGTTTTCATTGAACTAAATACTGTATTTAAAACTACCAATATTCCACAATATTTAGAGTGTAAAAAAATGATGTGATTTGTAAATAATTCATGGACCATGCTAGGAGCGTATCGTAAAGCCCCTCAACAACCGCATTGCCGAGGGGGGGGGGGGCTCAGCTGAAGACAATGAATTACTTAAAACATAAAATGAAATACTTGAATATGTGAATTTTCAGTTTTCGTTTTTTGAGGTAATATAACAGCAGAGCATAAAGATAAAAACTTTGTTTTTCAACACCTTACAAACTAGCAGGAAAATATAGATAGAAGGCATTCAAAATTTAGTGTGATTTTTCCTAACGCTTACTCCTTTTCTCACTTAACTCCCAATTCCCTCCTTACCTTAAATACCATATTCCTTGATTTACTGATGTGACACTTTGAATATTTTTATGCTTCTGATAAAGTAGTGGAATGTTGTGCTTGTCAGATGTATAAATATGAAAGTTTGATGAAAAATACAAAACACTGTCTGATCGATCGGCTTGAGAATTTGCATAGATTTGTAAAGCGGTGTGGAAAAGGCCATAGGCGACATTATAATTTCGAAGTTCTCCGATTTTTAGGAAAATTTTCCGAATGGTCACGTTTAAGGCCCCTTCAGTGATCCAGAGACATGTCGCGGGTCGCTAGCAGTAGGGTGCCAATAGCGGAACCAATTCTTCAATAGTGTAACCATTTCCTTTAAAAAGGTGGTGATACTCCGGTTTTAAACCAACAAAAGATAATTGGGGACCGTGAATAATATTGCGATTTCGCACATTCCCCCTCTATTGTTCGGTAGAGGACACCCCAAGTGTCGCCGCTAGTCGCAGCTTCCTAACCATGTCAAATTTCCCCGTTCAAATACATTGTAGCCGCGACATGTCTCTGGATCACTGAAGGGGCCTTTAAAGAGCTTTCCGATACCTATTAAATAAATAGTGACCCATACGATTTTTTTTTTAATTGCTACAATATAAGAAAAAACCATGCTAAATTACAGCACAGTGTGCTGGTAATCATAACGCCAACACATGTGCTGTAAATAGTGACCCATACGATTTTTTTTTTTAAACTTGCTACAGCAAGTGAGATCGATGTCATTCTGATGTCAAGAGTTTAAAATGACTTAGAAACTCAGTTATGTTAACAGAGTGTAATGAAAAAATGACATTAGACTTCGAATAATTCCTTAATTTCTCAAATTCTGATTAGCATAGAATAGTTATTTTTATATATTTATTTATTATATTCGTGAGCTATGTATTATTAGACAGGGCTTCTTCATTTTCTGTAGAAGGTATAGTTTACTTTTAAATTTCAAACAAGACTGAATATGTCTTGCGTCACGATTTTAAAACATCCGTATAGATAACAGTTTATTTATTTATTTACTAAAGTTTGTAATTTTTGTGTTATATTACCCAATTTCACCAAAATCGACATATGAAGCAATTTACATGCAACAAAATGTCAATTTACAGTATTTAAGTTTTGAACATTCTTTTTAACTTGAATTTAAGCTTAAACAATATGCAATCTTTCCGAAACTTCACAATGTTTAAATCTAAAACAATACAACCCCCCTACGAAGCGGTGAAATTTACACAAACACCGACTCCTTCTTCCTACTAAATCTTGTGCGTACCCACTTACTCGTTATGCTTAAATTTTTTATTGATACAGTGTTCAGCAAAATTTTGTCTCATCTAAAAGTTTCATAAAAAGTTTTATTATGTTCAAAGAAAGTTAATAAAATAAAGCGATTCTCACCGTGCGAAGAAAAGCGATTTGCTAGTTCGAAAAAAAAAAAAAAAAAAAAATGTGTGCTCAACTATTAACAAAATACTTGATGAGTAAAAAAAAAAAGTCTTTATTTATATTTTTAAGTAATGGTACATTTTAGACAAATTTGAATTTACAAATATAGCATTTATTAGAATTTTTGATTTCGAATCTTTACAATAAATAATATTCATTCATTTTGTTCCGAATCTTTAGAATAATTAACATTCATTCATTATTTATTAAAAATGAAAGGGATTTTATAAAAAACTGGTAATTATATAAATATCTCAAAAGGGCCCCAGAAAACTGTTTGCGGGGTGGGGGTTCGGACTCTTGCGGTACACCACTGGTCCATGCGGATTACTCCTAATGTCACGAGACTGCAAGCACATATAGGAATCCCTTAGTATACACCTTTGCTTGAGCTGTGTGCTTTCTTCAATTAGAACTTGTGTATATACAGCAGAGATCTCAAATATGTATATTCATTCGACTTCCGTTAATTATATAGTTATTAAGTACTACGAACCTGAACTCAAGATTCATGAACAGTGGCGGATCCAGAAAAAAATTCAGAAGGGGAAACAAAATATTTTTGTCTTCTTTCTCTCAAAAATCATTCGAATTTACAAAATAAGTCAATTTTCTATTGTGTACGGCTTATCTTAGTACGGCTGGGTGGAGGCACGTGCCCCTGCCCAGACAGCACATAAGCTTAAATCAAGCTTGACATTTCTTTGAATTTGACGTATTAATACAAGTTTGACAGTTCAACTCATTTTAAGTTGGCAGCAAGCTTGCAGGAGTCAAGTTGAATTGTCAAGCTGGAATACAGCTTGATTTTTCCTTTCGAAAGCGAGCGTTGATGGCGCCATCTGTGAAAGAGAATGGACATTAATTGTCTAGCGTTTCTCAAATTTGCTCAATAAAGAAAAGTTCGTAAAAGTTGTGTTTTATTTTACTATCGCACAAAACCTGGACATTAGAACACGCAAGGAGAAGGAATGAATGGGATAAGCCCCTCTGAAGTGTAACACGAGCGGAGTTTTAGTTTTATTTACATCTAATTAACATTAGCAATTCCATTAACTAATTAATTAGCCCTAAAAATAAATTTTAATATAATTAACACAATTTAGTTAGTTAATATACTTCACTTTATGGGTGGTAGAATGAGGCGTAATCCGGCCTCCACAAAATAATTAATCAGTCATAAATGTACTTGACCATAGAATTTAAAAAAAAATTCTATATTTCCAAATATGGAAATTCTTCAAAATAAAATACAATTATACTACGAAATTGATTTCAAAATCAGTCGTTTGCGATATTGAAAGTTTTAAAACGTGTCCTGCTTTTAAGTTTATATTATGCTTATTTCCCTATTAGTAGAGTCTATAAATCACACATAACATTATTTAAATTTTGATTCACCCCATGGAAAAATAAAAGAAACTTATCAGCATCGCCCATACTTATCGATCTGGCCAGAAAACGACGTGACAACAGTCACTTCAAAATTTAGTCATAGCTGCCCGAGGCATAATGGCGGAACGGTTAGCACGCGGGCCTCCCAGCCCATAGTTCCCGTGATCGAACCCAGCCGCCGACGTTTGATGGAAACAGATTAAAAAAACTTAAAATTTCAGCATAGAGGGAAAATGCACGGAAAAATAAAGTATGTGGGGCGCGGGCGCCCCGTGTATTTAGAAAATTTTTTAAGCTTGAAATTAAGCTTGCTATGTCAATTCTAAAAGGTAGTCTAAGATTCTAAAAGGTTTATCGGGAACTGGCCCTGTCCTCTTTCATCTGAAACAAGGTCTTCTACCTGAATTTGTTCTAACCCATTACATTAGCGCCTTTTTTCGAGAAGACAATTAAATTTTACTACTTTAACGTTAGTCGACTTCCCCCTCTTAATTTCGGGAAGAATAAATTTGATTTCTACAAGTTGCTTAGGGATAGCTAAGTGACAAATGCGAATCTTTTATACTATTTTATTCATATTACGCAGAAAAATAAAGAAATTCTTCATAACACTGATGTTAATTTATTTATCATCAACAGAATAAAATTACAGAATTTTCAGCACAAACAGGAGAATTTAATGAAAATGATCTGACGCTAATAGGTTAATTGAAATCAAGAACACTTTGGACAGGCCACTACAATATGATACGTTAATAAAGTAGAACAGCAAGATTATACTAACAGCTACGTTAATAAATTTCCTAGTTCAATAGTCGAAGGTCAGTTTTATTTTTTCATACTTCAACTTTTCACAACGAAAACAGGGTTCCTTTGGATGAACTTGAATATTAGTCGTTTGCATAGTTTCTTTCTTGTTTTTTTCCTCGTTAAGTTTGTTTCTTTAAGTTTTGTCTAAGAGTTTGTGGTTGTAATTGCTACAATGTTTACGAAGAATAAATTTTATTGAGAAAAATAAATCAACTTTTATAGCACTAGGGTGCTACTTCGCTCAATACCAGAATTTTGTCTAAGCATTTTTGTCTGCGCGATCTTGTCGACAAGTTTAGTAGATATGAATTGTCATGGTGAAGGTCTTTTCAAATGTAGTGTCTGCCAGATAACGTGGAGATGCGGGGGGAGGGGCGTTAATAAAATGTTGAAAGTCGCACAAGGCTTGCAATTTTGATAAATGTTCGCTAAATTTGCTGCCAAAACGCGACGACTTATTATAAATATATTACGAGTATACTTAGAAAACGCCTGGCGAAAATTGTAAAATAGTTTTAATAGGCGATTTTAATATAGATTTTAATTCCGAAGAAGTGCTTTATAGAACAAAGACAAATACGGTACACTCATAGATCATGATGTCCATTCCAAACAGTATTTAAAATGGCGAAGTATAGTTGGAATATGCCTGGCGAAGATTGTAAAACAGCTCCAGTAGGAGATTTTAAGATAGATTTCGGTTTCAAAGATGTGCTTTATGGTACAAGAAAGAGTTGATTCCTATTTTAACGCCCCCACTCTCGCCAACCTAAAAAATCCCCGCACTCTGCAGTCATGGGTCTCTAGGAGTTATGCACAAGTTTCAATGCTCTCAAAAGAACTAGATGAAAACAAAAGTGAACAAATTAGCGATAAACGCACCAGTTAAGGAATTTGAAGACACTTAATTATTAAAACTACATTAATTGGCAACCCAAAATAAATAAAAATGTAACGGAATTCTGTTACAGGTTGTTCCAAATTGCTAAATTAATTCTTAAATTACGATTGCCACATAAATACACAAAATCGTCATGGTTACTGCAGTGGCGGTGTAACGTTAAGTGGGGCCTGGGGCGGTCTGTGAGTTTGGGGCCCACCTTTTAAGATTATATTTTTTAACCGAAAATTACATTTTAAAGCTAACATTCATAACTGAAAAAAAATCTGGAAAAATCTATTAAGCTTTTTTTTTTTTTTTTTTTTTACATTTCGGTAAAATCGAAAAATAGTCTGCTTCGACTGGTGCGTAGAAAATTAGTACGCGTGAAACTAAATTAATTTGATTTTGATTTTGCTGCTACCGGCTTGTCCAAAGCATATTGGAATAATGATAACTTAACTCAGTACATTTAAAACTTTTAACTACTTACACTTCGCATATTAAAACATACCTAAACCACTGAACCTTAAACTTAAATTTGTTTTGAAAGGAAATCGTTCATTCTGTTGAAGACACTTTTATTCAACGGAAACCTGTTTTTAGAGGAAAAATATTTCGGTGCCTTTCGACTCCGTTTAAATCCACCTTGTGACCCCAGGTATATTTTTTGCAACCCTATTTGAGGTAGAAATTCAAAGATTAATAACCATTAGATTAGAGAATTACCAAATAATAATAATAGAACACTGATTTAAACATTTAAAAAATAAAAAAAGTCACGCTCAAGGTAAACTTATTTCCATTTTTAGTAAATTGCTTTTTAGTTCCTGGAACTTTTATGTGATTAGTTCTAAGGTAGAATTTTTTCTCTTTACATTTTGTATATTTCAGTTTTTCTTCAAATTGCAATATTCTTTAAATTATAAGCACTTCTGATGAAGTTAATTGACAAAAACTTTCATATTGATCTATTAAATATTATTATATTTTTAGTCAAAGAACGACGATTTAGGTCTGATTTACACAAAAATGCATTATTAAAGAGAGAAACTATATACATTCAATAGTTCTTAAAATTAAAGAATTACATTTATATTCAAAGAATGAAGGCAAAGAATGAGATTGATGTCTGATTTACACAAAAATGCACCCCCCCCATAAACATGTAGAGAAACTATATACATTCAATATTTCTTACAATTAAAGAATTACATTGATATTGGAAGAAGTTGTTTTTAAATAAATATAAAATTTTAAAGCATAAATTTCCATAAGTCTAAAATAAAAAATCATTAAGTCTAAAATAAAAAATCTACATATATCAAATTGTTTTTGAAACAGCAAAAGAAATGCTTATTTAAGCATTTCTTCATCAAAAAGAAGACACCTAATTTTACAGATTTTGCAGTATTTAACTAATAATTGATGTTTACAATGAGATTCCAAAAACCTTATTTACATCTCGAAATTCTAAGACATTGCATAAGCGTATACAGTTACATGTAAAAGTTGTTATAATAAATATAAACATAAAATACAGTACAGATTTAGATAACTACTGATTTGAAAAAAATGTAATTCTAGCAGTTTCTTTCCAACAGTTAATACAAGAGTAAAAATACTTAGAAAAAGTATTTTTTAAAAGACATAGGTCAAAATGCAATGAAGAATTGTGGGGGGCACAAGACATTGTTGAATATTGAAAAGTAGTCAATTTTGATTCATTTAAATTACAATACAATACTACAAATTTACTAGACAATTAATCATAATCTATGAATTATGTAAATATTTCTGTAAAATTAAAGCTATAAATTATCAAAGGCAGAAATAAGCAAATATGATCAAATTTATCTAAGTGAATTTTATTTTTATAAAATGTAATACTATATTATGACAGAAATTGCAACCGAATTGCCAAAATGACTGCAAATAGATTCTTTGCCTATGTTTGACGCCATTATTGGCATACTTTCGTAGCTATGCAAGAGTTGCTATTTGTCATGTACATTTATAGTAAATAAACATCTTTCTCATAGATTTTTTTTAAACTTCATCTGACAAATAAAGTATCACCTTAAAACAGTATACTTATGCAATTGAAAGGGTATTAATTAAAATATTTAATTAAAAACAAAACAAATATTTGAAGTATATTAATTTAACTCAGAAAATGATTTACGGAAATTAAAAAAAATAAAATAATTAAAACTGTGTACTCATAAAGATAAAATATGTTTGCACGCTTCCGCTTTGCTTTATATGTCGATGACATCATCAAAGTCAACAGCAGCAGCTACTTTTCTTTCTATGAACAAAATAGCCAAATTTGATAATTTTCCTTCGCTCATTGCCGATCTTAGATGATTTTTAATTAGTTTAAGTTTCGAGAAACTTCTTTCGCATGAGGACACAGAAACACAGGTAGTTAAAAAATATTACAAAATTGAAAATAAATTTGGTATTGACTCTATAAGTCCCATTTAAAAATAAATTTTAAAATTTCTTTAAAGGTCCACGTTTCTGCTTCTCTCTTACAATTAGCAGCTCCTACATGTAGACGAAGTCGTTTTACTTCTCCATAAACTTGATATTTGTCAAACTCACCATGCACAATAATTAAATTTTGTACAGCCAGTTCTAGCTCGTTGACTGGTCGTTATCCTCACTGGCTTAACAAGGGTAAACGTATCTTACTTTTTGCATAGCATCGGACCGTTTTGATAGTTCTTCCGAAAATCTATCTATGCACTGGAACATTGACCTACGTATGTCTTCAACCTTCGTCTTTGGATAACTCTCCATCTAATCTATTCTTAAACTTTCTTCTACTGTGTCTTTCAGTATCAATATTCATGGACTTTTCGAATACCGAATTGTATGGCTTTGTCTACGACTGCATTTCTTTCTTCGATCAAAAATTCTTTAAGGGATTTTATTTTTACTAATGCCACATCTAAAGTGATATTTGGTGATTGTAGATATTTTTGAACAGTGTCAATCTCACGTAGAACATTGTACCATAGCTCTAAATAACAGAAGAATGTGAAGTCACGCAGAGCTGGTATTATAGTGCTTGTTGCAGATCTAGTATCTAGATTTTCTTCCGATGGATCGCACATTTCTTGCAGCGTAGATATTAATTTCTCTATATTTTCTCTGACTACTTTGATACGAATCTTGATGAGAGCTCCAGCGAGTATCGGATAATCGTTTTAAACCACTACTGATATTTTGCAAAAGTGAACCCCACCTTTGAGTGGAGGCAGAAAAAGAAACGCATATAGTCACTAGAATTTTTCAGATTAAAACTTTAACTCTCTTAATAATCCTGGGCCTGGGCCCATGGTAA
The DNA here is from genome assembly GCA_038373885.1 of Cheiracanthium punctorium. Classification (NCBI taxonomy): domain Eukaryota; kingdom Metazoa; phylum Arthropoda; class Arachnida; order Araneae; family Cheiracanthiidae; genus Cheiracanthium; species Cheiracanthium punctorium. Next base: position 444,142 of record JAWZYV010004791.1, on the reverse strand, counting down.
AAAATTTTTATTTTTAGGGAGAGGGGGGGGGGACTTCAAAGAAATTTTTTAGAGCGTGGCAAATTTCACACTTGTAACAATTTCATTTCTGATTTTGCTTTTTGGTGCAGTTTTGTTAACATCCTAGACAATACACTAAGACTCTAGGGGGGGAGGGGGCAAGCGACCTACCTAGACCCCCACTTTATGGGCGTATTTGTAGGGGCCCCTAGGCTGAGGTTCCTTATACAGTCTACCTCGCTGACGCATTTATGTATAGTCACTAGAATTTTTCAGACTAAAAATCTCTTAATAATCCTGGGCTCCAGCTTCGTCTCTTGACATTTCGGTATAATCTTGACCATTAACATTCTTCTACAGCCGTCCAGGTGGTGTAGCGAGGGTGGAATGAGGTTTATCGGTGTGACGTCATTTTTCCACCAACACGTGACCTTTCGGCTGTGTTGATGAGTAGCCCTGTAATCTGATTGGCTGAAGTGTATATTTTCCAGCGACACGTGGCTGAAATAGCCTCGTCTCAGTATAAGTTTTAATATATTAGCACTTTTTAATGGGAATCTTTGGAGAGATATCTTTTTGCAATCATGTACAGGTTCCAGAGAGTTATTGAAACATTCGTAGGCAGCACAATACAGAGGCATAATTATTATTTTTTGATTTTGCGCTTATTACCCGGAGTCCAGCACATAAATTTATGGAGAAATGATTGTTTGTTTTCCACCGTCACATGACTTTTATAGCCTCGAACCCAAGGAGGCGATATCCTCCATTCTCCCCCGGTGGTTTCCGAAATCGTCGGTGGTTAGCTGCCGACTGGGCAGAACCAGTTGTTTGGTTATCGACTGCGCTAACGATTCCGAAGGCCATCGGGGGGTCTTTTAGCCAATCACAATAACCCCTTGACGCTCCTCCTTAAAACTCCACCTAAAGTGACCTCAATGCGGGGCAAAGTTAACGACTGCGAAAAATTAGCGACGAGGGGAGAATCCAGCTCCAATCTATTACGCCTTGGGTCTGGCGTAATAGATTGGGCATGGATTTTAATTTGTACATCCCTTCATAGGGGTAATGCTATCCGCCCCCATAATAAAATGGACAGGAATTCGGGCCTTTGTAGTGGCGAATGCTTGATGAGCAAGTGTCGTTACATTAAAGTAGGAGGGGAGGGGAAAAAAACGTTTTTCTTTAAAAAATTTGAAACTGGAATTTAAAATTTTCTTACAATTTCGGGGCCCGGGGCGGACCGCCCCACACTTAATCCGCTACTGAGTTACTGCATATGTTTAATGATCGCCACCTTGTTTAGTAGGCGATTTTAAGATAGATTTCGATTCAAAGATGGGTTTTATGAAACAAGGAAGCAAATTACGGCACATTCATGAATAATGATACACTTTCCAACTTAATAAGGAAGAAAAATAGGGACGACGCATAAATTATGAAACGCTGTTAATATGTAGCACTATAGTGCATATTTAAAATCTGAAAGTGTTTCAGATTTTCTTCCTTTTATTTATTTTTGAGAAACCACTTTGTAGGGTTCTTGAATTTTTTTCAATAATAATTTTTTAATACGAGGAAAAAAAAAAGCGAGAATCTCGCGCTCCAGTGAAAACACTGCGAATGATGTTTCTGATAATGAAGACGAGGTTTCATTTTGGCCAGTAGCAGAAATGGAGAACCTACGGATGATTGTAAAATATGATGACAAAATTTAATGGCATTATTACTGACATAGATGATGAAAATCACCAAGTAAAATGTTTATTACCTACAAAAGTTAAAGAAGTTTACAAGTTTGAACCTGAAGACCACATTATCTGGTGCAAAAGAAACCAAATCGTGGCTAAAACTGATGCTCCTACATATAGGTCAAAATTAAAAAATTTTAATGATAGCAAATGGCTACCAAGAGCAATGACAAATGGTAGCCATATTTCAAAAACTGGTAGCCATTTGCTAATATTGTAAAATTACCTAATTACTATACCAAAAATGATAAAATAATGCTCAATACTTACATTTGCATACATATCCTTACTTTCAGCAACTAATATATATGAATTGAAAAACTTCAGAGAAAAAAGTAAACATTTAGAAATACCAAAAACACTTTAATATTTGCAAAAAAATGAAAACATTAAAGTAAAAAATCTTGCGGCCTGGAACGTCCAAAGTCTGTTGAGCTCTTCCACCACAAATTAATTGCACCGTTAAAATTTGATAACAAAGGTCATCTCCACTAGAGAAAATCGGTCTAAAAGTTGTTCGGCCAGGAAGTTGCTCGTATTTTAAGCTCTATTGTGATAACCCTATAAAACACCAAATAATCGAAGCGAGTTCAGTCAAGGATGCTTTGGGCGACACTTACCAGCAAAATGTCCCTACTCATTGTTCTCTAAGAGCAGGAGTCCTAGATCAGACCCACGACCGAGCCGTATCCAGCTTCGAAATTCCCAGCCATTTCACACAAAAAACGGTTTGACAATCAAAACTCGATTCGTCCGAACTGATTCGGAGGGTTTGAGACCACTTACTAATGTGGTTGGATGCCCCCATGCACGTGGTAAAGCATAGTATGTTCACTAAGTTACGTAGATTTATTGCACAATCGATTGGGATTATGAGAAAATATCCCCACAAAGTTTAATTTTTCAAAATACATTGAAACTTTTGGTAGCCACAATGGCGATCACCACAAAAAATAATGGTCGCCGAAGTTTTAAATGGTCGCATTTGGTGACTGGCGACCGCTAAATTTGAGGTATACTCCTACATTATTAAATTCTCATGAGTACTACAAATTCTAATTTTTTTTCTTTTCTAATTTTCAGTTCCTTTTTGCATTCCCCCCCCCTTAGTCATTCATCATTAAAAAGTTATTTCTATAAAAAATAATTGTATTAACATATGTTTGCAGAAATTCAATTCTTTAGAAAAGCAGCTGTAATAAATTCATTTATCAAAAGATAATTTTAACTATTTTGCCTTTTGAAGAGCAATAGTTACTCTGCTATATCTATCAATTTTAGATTTTTATTCCTAGGATTTCAACCTCAAACCCAAATTTTCAATAATGCAACTCCCAGTGGTCACAAGAGTAGCAAAATTTTATTTCCTTGGCAAATAAAACTCTTGCTGTTGAAAACTAGCTATGTTTTATGCAGAAGAATGCATGTAATGTTTTTTTTTTTTTTAACTATCAATTTTATTCCAAACATATTTAGTAATGTAAAAACAGGAATTATATCTGAAAATTTGCTCTGGCAGTCACAAGAGTAACAATGGACGTACCCTTATGCAAATATGCTTACATCAAAATAGATTACTTTATTAAATCTAAACATCCACCCTTTTATGGTATAATACTGCATGCAGAACCTAACAGATGTTTTTAATTTTTTTTTTATCATTTGAATAATTATTAACGGTTACTGGTTCGTATGTATTGTCATTGTTATTAAAAAGTAAACACCGAAAATATTTTCGACGGCTTTGATTCTCACCAAGATCGTTGGCCTAAGTTTTGCTCTTGGCGCTTAACTCAAGGACCAATGAAATCGCTCTCTCCACTCGTTACCTTTACAGCCCAAGGTCTAGTGCAATCATCCAGGGTTGCCAGATTTGGCTAATATTAGCCAATTTGGCTATTTTTGATCACTCTTGGCTAGAAAGTTTATATAAAAAATAGCCAACCTGATTTTGGCTAATTCTTGGCTATTTTTATTGAGGTTTCTATAAACTGGCTAATATTAACTAATTTGATCTTTTTTTTTTTTTTTAAGCATATTTGACTTGATAAGTTTTTTGAAGCAACTGTCTAATTTTTTTAGCCTTAGTAGGAAGGAAAATTACGTTACCTCAACCAACTCTAGCACTGAGACTGAGAGAGGGACGTGGGGTCAGAGCTTTTGAAAGGATGGTGATAGTATTGTAGTGGGATGCAAGAAAGCGATGAACACAAGTAGACTGGGAACCATTCGAATTCCAATTCGTTTTTAAAGAAGGGAGAGTAGCCTACCGCAAAGCATTTATATAGACAATCCTTTGAGCGGCACTGCATTACTTAGCCAGTAACGTAGCCAGGATTTAATTTCGAAGGGGGGGTGAGTAATAAATTTTACGTTAACAATAAGTAAGAGTATTCAAGAACAATCAGTTAATTTAGTTCGCCAAAAAAAGAAAGGGGCCAGAGTGGCGTAGCCAGGATTTCTTTTCGGGGAAGGGGGTCCAAAATTTTCTCGTCTATGAATCAATTACAATAAAATAAGTGAAAAAATGCCCTTACCCGTGTGTGTCTCCAGATGTCGATCCAGAAATGATTTCTAGGGTCCCTTTTTTTTAAAAATTGCTTATTTTTGTAAATTTCAATACTTAATTTTGTGAATTTCAACACTTATTTTTATGAATTTTCATGCCAATTTTTAGTGAAAGTCAGTTTTTTTTTTGTTAAAATAATTGATAAAACACATTAAAATGTAGGGTAAAATGCCAATGAAGGGCCGTTTTAATCCATAACATTTTTGTGAAAGGGCCTTTTCAATCGATTATATTTTTGTGAAGGGGTTGCAAAACGGATCCAATTTTCGTCTGCATTGATCCCTGTTCTCTCTAGTTACGGGAGGGAGCAGGGCCCGATTATGAGAAAACAGGGTCCTGGGGAAGAAGTCTGAATGGGGGTCCCCCACATGTTGTTACTGTGTCTGACAATTACGTAGTTGTATTTTTTCTGTGCTCGCATATGAATCTTTGTCATAATTAAATGTATCTAACATGAAGTATGCAAATACTAGATAAATGAGAATGCTTATAAACATATATGAAACATCAACATTATGAAATTATTATTAAAAATGAAGACTTAAAAAATAGAACTAAAAGCCTGACTTTTTCATTATATTAATAATCATTATCGGCAAATTTATATTTATGGGAGCCTCATTCTCGCTGGGTAGCCACTTATAAAACTTCAGTGGGTCCGGCAACTTACTGCGTAATAACTTAAAATCAAGCAGCTATCCTAGTTACTACTTCTTTTTTCAGAAATCATTAATCTGCTGTGATATTTTTTCTTAAGAGAGGGGGGAATTAAGAAGAAAAAAAAAGATTTTTGTAATTTGTGTGTAAATTCATAACTGAAAAACTAGGCATTTACTACATTGGAAATAAAACCCCTTAAACTAAATTCATATACTGTAATTATTTAGGGGCCCCTTTTAATCGGGGCCCTGGGGCACATGCCCCTCTTGCCCCTGCAATAATCAGTGCCTGGGTGGGTGCCCCCCTTGGCTACGCAACTGGGAGGGGCTGCAGATCCCCACCTTCAAAATAAAATCATGTCAATGTTACTAATATAAACAGAATTTCTCATTCCATTCGTATTTATTATACAGTATGAGGGATTGTTCATTGAATTATTAGGTACCTATTTTGTTCATTTGCCTTATGACCGATTTTGTTTTCTTTGGGGGGGCTGAACATGTACGGAATTCAAGAGCAGAAAATAGAAGTGTCTCTTTGAATTATTAAATAAAGGTTTTAAAAGATTTTGTGAGAATATCGTCGTCGTCCCCCCACACCCCCCCCCTTATGTAAGACTACTACTCTATTCCAATTTTAAATTCTGCTTTAAAAGTGTAATTAAAAATCCGAAAGATGGCACTGAAATCGCCGGTTTGGCTATTTTTGGCTAATTTTCAGAAGCCATTTGGCTATTTTCATAAATTTTGATCTGGCAACCCTGCAATCATCTCAGATTTGAACTCATGCAGGGTTGTTAAAAACCCGGGTTTTTTCAGAAGAAGGGATGCAGTTTCAGAATGGAAAAAACACTCAAAATACTGGTGTTAAACAATAAAGTAAATAAAAAACTTTGTAAAAAAAACACACATAAGATGTTATAGGTAAGAAGATACGTACGTTTCGACCAAAAATTGTTTTGGTCTTCGTCAGTCAAAGCCCTTCGTCACAAGGAACTGAAAAGAGATAAACAAGCAAGCCCATCAAGTAAAACAGTCTGGCCGCCTTTATCAGCTTTAGTAATGAGTAAATTAGGGTTATAATTAAGTTCTTTGAGAGCAGTTTTTTGAGAACGAGAAAGGTTAGATTTGGCATGCATATTATTTGAAGAGATAGTATTAGCAATAAGATATCGCAAAGTATCAAGTTGGTTAGAAGAGAGTTTACTATTTTTAAAGGAGTTTTCCATATGCAACTTGAAGCAACTAATTGATTACAAAAATCAATTATAAATAAAAAATGGTTAAATTAATAGTTAATAACTGATTACAATTATTAATCATGCATGAAAACATGCATAAATCAATAACAATAACAACCCCAATCATGGTTTGCTCTTAGATAAATTGACTATTAGTAATAATCTTAACAGTGATATACTAGTGCTTAATTAGAACTTTTTAAACTAATGATATTCACTTTAATAGAGATAAGTATAAAAATTTACTCTAGAAAGTTTTTATGCCTATGTGAAGTCTAATTTTTTCCCCTCCTTAGATAGTAGTGGTGGTGTGTGTGTGTGTGTAGGGGGGGGGGGGTAGGGAGCTGTTTATAAACTTTACAAGTGGTGTACTGATATTAAGCAATGTATTATCTACGTAATTAAAGTTGAAATTTTGAAAAAACCTAGTTGGGTTTTTTCAAGTGGGCTTTTTCGGGTTGGGCAAAATCATAACAAGCCTGCACTCATGACGTAAACATTTCGTCATGATTCAAATAAATTTTCATTTTTTGAGATTCCGCATCACTAGGTTTGATTCCATTTATATGTGTAAGGAAAATATTCTTTTTCTACCATGAGAAGAACAGGTATGCAGCTAGTATATTATGAAAAGTTGGGTTTTTGTATTTATTATTGTAATTTTTTAATTCATTAATTTATTATGAGTACTTATGTTAGTTCTCAGTATATAATTCTGAGCCAAATGTAGTGCCAGATATTTAATATTCGGCTACTGCGAACTATCCACAGGGTTTTCATTGCAGGAAAAAAAAAAAAAGAAAGAAAAAAAAAAAAAAAACGAGTGAGAATTTCTCTCCCGTTCCCCGAAACCGAGTGAGATTTTTTATAAAATGGGTGAGAATTTTTCACTAATAGATTTGGGTTGGGTAAATATCCAGTGGGTAGGGTATTTATGATTTTTAGTTATTTTTATTGAGTGTAACTGGACCTCCAAGTCTAAATCAAGCGCACTTAGATGCAATAAAAGTAACCCAGTTTAAGATCCCTTCAGGATCAGAATGTGTGTGTGTTCCCAGGAACCCCCATCCCCGTTTCTTTTTTTTTTTTTTCTTTCATAGACTTTAGCTCTTGAGAATCCACTTTTACACTCTGTGTTCTTCTTTGAGAAACCGATTTGTAGGTGCGCGAATTTCTCACAGTAATAATTTTTTAATGCGAGAAAAAGAAAAAAAAATACGAGATTCTCGCGTTCTAGTGAAAACACTGATCCATGATATTGGCCAGATGCAATGTTACCAGGTAGAGATAAATACTGCATCCTTAGTGCTTGTTAATTTTTAAGATATGCAGAATTTTTTAAATAAAATTAAACATGAAGTAATTTAAATGCATCAAATTTCTCTATTTACTGGAAAATACAGGGTGGCTACAGAATTTCAGAAATAAAGTTCCCTGATCGTGGCACACCCAGTGACGTTAAAATTATTGTGGCAGTAGAGAACTTCAGAGTGGAATAAGGATACAAGGGTCACTATGCCACGAAATTCCACCCTCTTGGTAAAAAAGGCAATCACCAATCGACCACCAGGGGTAACGAATCATTACTTTTCAATATAATTTGTTACTGAATCGCCCAAATACAGAAGTTCTGACCAAAAATGAGTGCATCGTACTTGCATTCAAGATGTCTGATTAATTCACATTTCTATATGAATCGTATGTCTGGTTTCTTTTATGATCCGTATCTTGGTAGGAGTCCAAATACCTGTGGTTTTGGACTCATACAGTGCCTACATTACTCAAATCTTGGATTTGTAAAGTATCTGCATAAGTTGAATATTGAATGATCAGTGAGTCAGGTGCAACCAAGGACAGTGTTTTTCACTACACAAAAACAAAAAGTTCCCAGATTTTTGGATATTTTTATGAAATTCCTCGATATTTCCAGATGGATAAAGTACTCTCATTTTTCCATGATCTGACACCACCCTGAAATAACATATACAATGAATAATAAAACATTAAACAGTGGTTGAACTGTCGACTGCCAACATCGCAAATTGCAAAGATAAAATTAGTTTGGGGAAAGAAAGTATGTTTTAGCAAAAATGCTGGTGATTGTAATTCTTAATGATGTCCAGCAATATCAAATTTGCCCCACCCCCCTCCAAAAAAAAAAAAAGGCCATGGAAACCCCTGCATTAAACATATCAAACTGGCATGCTTAAACTTTTCCTTTGAGGAAATAAGAATTTATTGAAAATATTCATTTTATATTTAACTTCAAAACTGATACTTTAAACTAGAAAAAAAAAAAAAAAAAGATAAATGAAACAGAAAAAGCAGTGAAAAAAGTTCCATCACACAAATACATTATGGAAGCTTTTTAATTCTTTGAAAGAAGAAAAGAAAAGAATTCTTACTTCATATTTATTCCTCACCTAATTCTCTGGTTAAAATGTGATTCAATTATTAATTTTGTAAAAATTTATCCAAAAATACATTTTTCTATGAAATATTTTTTATTATTGAAAGTAGGGATGTAACGGATATCCGGCGAGTATCCGGCTGATTTTTCAATATCCGAATCACAACTACCGGATATCCGGCCATATACTACTAAAGTTCTATCTATAATATGCATGGAACAGGATGAAAAATTATGCTTGAACATTCTTGATAAAGTGATACATAAAACAGATGGAAATATTTTTTGATTGATGCCTTATGCAATCAAATTGATTTGCAATATCAGGTCTCTACCCAAGATTGAATTAGTGGGTGGGACTGAAAATAACCTGGGTAGGCATTATTTTTGAATAAAATTTATGGATTTCAAAGAGCTTTAGATAAAATAAAAGTAAAGGAAAACTATTGTTTAACTCATCGACCATAACAATAATTCATTGACAAAAAATGTAACCCATAATTGTAGTTTCAAGGCAACCAAAAGAAAGTAAACTGCAACTAATTTAATTTTTTGAATTCATCTTGCATGTATTAGAGGCAAGTTGGTTACGGAATTCTGAAGTGGGGTGAGTATGTATCTTGTAGGCGCACACGTAACTACAGGTCTGTGCAATATCATTATGACTGACAATTCTGGATAACATACAATTTTATGTCAATTTTTAAAAATCAGTTCAGCATTAAGAACATACTAATTGCTTTGAGATTGCAAGTTTTCATCAAATTAGGAAAAGGAATCGACAGTATTTTTACACAATACAAAAATTAAGTTTTATAGATTCTTATCTCAAAGATTATTAATGTGCTTCTTAATAAAATTCTTAAAATTGAGTTATTTATTAAAAATAAAAATTTAGGAAACTTTTTTATTAGCAAATTAAAAAAAAAAAATTCTTTCCTCCAGAGAAAGCAAAACCACAACTACAGTTTCAAAAGCAATTTATGAAGATTCCCTTTATCAAAACATATAAGTATATTTAAAAAATATTGTTGAGATTCAACTTACTCTCTGAAGGAAATATAAATTTTTTAATCTATTAACTGTTTTAAAAGGAGAGAACAAAAAAAAAAACCTTTTTTGTAAAAGTTACTTATTAATATTTTCTTAAATATTATCATGACATACAGTTTAAGTTTTTAAAAACTATATTCCATTGTGATTTTCTTTGGAGCTATACATCACAAACAATGAGAAGAGCAGTTTTGGTTTGAATTTAATGGGGGGAATCAGAACTAAAAGCATTTCTCCAGTTTCAAGTAAAAGCTTACTTTAGTTTCACCAGGAGTTTCAAATGCCATGCTTTTTATGTTCATGATCAGTTCTAAGATGCGCGCCTAATTGATGATGCTTTATAAAAAAAACATTTGCAATTTTTGGGGAAAACAGTTTTCTCTGAAGGGTTTTTTTTTGTGTGCATCTTATTGTGTTACATTCTGATGTTGTTGGTTTTTTTTAAATATATATATATATGTATTTTCCATGCTCAGTATCTCTCATGTAACGATTAAGTCGGAAAGTATATCAGGGTGTCTACCAAATTTCTGAAAGTCAATTTCCTGACTTTTGGGAGGTCCCGGGAAAAAAATTCCTGACCAATGCATTTTACTTTGGGGAATTGCACAATGCCCTCTCCCTTGTATTTATATTTGCATATTTTGTACAACTTCTTGAAATACAGGAATAAGCTTTCATCAATTAAAAGAAACAGAAGTAGTCGCAATTTATGATAGAAATAACTAACTGTTCTTGGAAAGACGGTCCTAACCCATAAGTTACCAAGTAAGATAATTTGTCTTTTACCCTCCCATCACGATTAATGAGCCCCCATTTTTCCCTCCTTATACAAACACATCGCTTGATACTTTCGCGGTCCGTTGCAGTTACTTTCGGTTCCAGTTTGACAATTAAAGAGGAAGGGTAAAAAAAAGTATACGAAAAAAAAATTGATTCTTTTGGTGAATTTTCCGGACCCATTACCCAATTTCCCGGTTTTTTCCAGACTTTCCGGACCCATTTTCCAATTTCCCGGCTTTTTCCAGACTTTCCGGAGCGGTAGACACCCTGTATATACTATAATTAATTTATTTTCACCATGCAACAAAGTATTACTTAATCTGCAGTTTAATGCTACTTTCTCACTAAAAATGAAAAAAATTAGACTCAAAATTATATCAATAATATTTAGTGGCAATGATAAAGTTGAAAATATAATGTAATGTACAAGACAGTAATAAATGAACTTCCCCTGAATAGGGTTTTACCAGTAAAATGGTTGAACAGATAGTAACCAAATTTGTTTTATAGACTATACATGAAAAGTGCTTAGGAAATTTTGGTTAAAAATGTTCAAGTTGCTATTAAACATGAAAAAACAACAAATTTAACACTGGAAATGGATTACTCAAAATAAACACACAATTTCAACATTTGTTCAGTAGTTTTTGAGCACATTTATAACTAGTTAGGCTCATATCATGCTGCAAAGTGCTGCTTAGCGGACCTTTTCTGAACTTAAAAAGAAAAAAAAAAATTAAGCACATCTCATGTAGTGTCCATGTGCAAATTTGGAGGTGACTTGTCATCCTTTTCAGCTGTAGACTACTGTTTATAGGGGAAGTTTAATGACAAGAACTGTGTAGTATCATTTGAAAAATATGTGCATTCATTATACGCAGTTTCTCTCATTTTAATACCAAAAATGATGTAATAATGTAATTTTACACTCTCTCCCCATCGAGTTTCACCAATATTTTTTATTTGCTCCAGAAATCGGATAATGAACAAAGAACTCCGATTATTCTATCTTCAAAATTTATTTATAGCAGCAGGGAGAAATTTATTTATTTTTTTATGAATTTGCCCTCCCCTTTTTTTGTGCCATATAAGTTTTAGTACTAGAGCCGGATTAAGACAGCGCGGGGCCCGTAGCAAATGTTACCAAGGGGCCCCCTGCTCAGTGATGCACCCATATATATATATATATATTTAGGGGGAGGAGTTCACCCTCACATTAAAGTACTAGAGCTAAATTAAATGAGAAAATAAATAGTGCTAATTATATTACAATTTATGTTTAGTACTAATTAATGGTATTACTAATGCTAATTAGATGTAAACAAAACTGAAAGGTGTAGCGAAATCTCGCTATCCAGCAGAGGGCGTGAGCAAGCACTCTCTAACTAGTTGTCGATGTGAGAGAACGACAGACGAGTTTCGATTGTACTTCGATAAGCGCACACATGCGCATTCGTTTTGTAAAACTTCAATGTAAATATTATGTACATTTAATTAAATAGATTTAGTCAAGACTACCTCTCTTCGAGTCATTCATTTGAATATTTCGATTGACCACCTTCGATGAACCACCGACGTTAGTTTTGAATTGCTTTTCGAAAGTGCCCCTTTTGTCGCCATGGTGCATAGCGGCCGGTAAGGGCCGAATGCTCTTTATCTGTGATCAACTACATTGTTCGAGATTCTAGTAAGGGAGGTAAGTCCGCATTTTGATTTCGATATGAATCTTGACAAGTTGAAAAAAAAGAGATCGACCCAAAAGGGTCTTATAACGAAGTTGTTTGGAAAAATTGATGAAAGTTTGAAATCGGAAGTAGATCCGAAAAAACTAAAACTTTTGTTAAATCAATTGATAGAAAAAACTGATCATATTAAATTGGTCGATTCTGAAATTTTGAACGAAATTGATGTCAAGGAAGTAGAAACGGAAGTGGAAGCTTCCGAAGAGTATTTGGATAATTTGATAGCTTATAAATGTAAACTGTGCGATAGGATTGAAGAATTAGATCGTGATATAGTTCATGTTCCAAATTCAAGTGCCAACGGTAAAGTAACAACTTCGTCGATCGCTTCAAATCAAACCTTTGAAGTTACTAACTCGATAAAACTGCCAAAGCTGACAGTAAATAAATTTTTCGGTGATACATCACTCTGGCTAGAATTTATAGGCCAATTTGAAAACACAATTGATAAAAACCCAAATCTGAATAAAATTGATCTATTTGAAAAATTGTCTTGTAGGATCTGCTGCCAAAGCTGTTTCGGGCTTAGCATTGAAAGATGAAAATTATGACGCTGCTTTGAAAATTTTACGTTCGAGGTTTGGACAAAATAATCTGTTAATCAACTCTCATTTGGGAAAACTGTTAAATATCCCCCCTGTCAGAGATTCGAGCGATACTACAGGTTTGAGAAAACTGTTTGACCGTGCCGAAATCCAAGTTAATAATCTTGAGTCATTGGGAATTGATTCAAAATCATATGGAAACCTCCTAGTACCAATCCTTTTAAAAATATTGCCACCCGATCTGACATTAGAGTATAGCAGATCAAATAAGTCAGAAAGTTGGAATCTTGAAGCTCTTTTGAAATTTTTGGAAGACGAAATCCTTAGCCGCGAAAGAGCACTTGCTGTTTATTCGGGTAGAAATCCCGTGCGCGCAGATAGACTGGGTCAAGGTCGTGAGTTCCGAGTTCGAAGCGCTGATTCACCGAAATATAGAAACAGCGTTTCGAAGACTCCGACTTACGCTCACGAACTGCTAACCAATATTAATTCGAAATGCATCTTCTGCAAAAACCAGCATGACTCAGAGAGCTGTGGGGAGGGTACCGTTGAAGCTAGGAGAGAGCTTTTGAAAAGAGAAGCCAGATGCCTAAATTGCTTAATTCCATCACACCGGGCTAATGAATGTCGCCAGAGAGACGGTTGCTCCTTCTGCGGGAATAAATATAAACATTCGAAAGCCATTTGTTATCGGTTTCATAATAAAACAAAAAGGAAAATCCCATAGACGCCAATTCGCTTCCAGAGGCGTCCGCTCCGCATGATACGGCCGTCTCGATCCCATAGACGCCAATTCGCTTCCAGAGACGTCCGCTCCGCATGATACGGCCGTCTCGTCCTGTCAAATTGAGAAAAATAGCAACAGTAAGAGAATTTTTCTCCAAACGGCGGCTGTCTCCGCACGTAATAAAAATAATCTTTTCGAAAATGTAAGATTGTTATTCGACAGTGGCTCCATGCCACGGTTGCCAGATTTGGCTAATATTAGCCAATTTGGCTATTTTTGATCACACTTGGCTAGAAAATTTATAAAGAAAATAGCCAACCTGATTTTGGCTAATTTTTGGCTATTTTTATTGTGGTTGCTAGACACTGGCCAATATTAACTAATTTGGTTTTTTTTTTTTTTTTTTTTTAGCACATTAGACTCGGTAAGTTTTTTGGAGAAATTGTCTAACTTTTTTAGTCTTAGCAGGAAGGAAAATTCAGTTACCTCAACCAATTCTATTACTGAGACTGAGAGAGGGACGTGGGGTCAGAGCTTAGGAAAGGATGGGGATAGCTTTGGTGATAATATTGTAGCGGGATGCAAGGAAGTGATGAACGTAAGTAGACTGAGAACCATACGCGTTCGAATTCTTTGTTTTTAAATGGGGAGTAGTCTAACGCAAAGCGTTTATATACTCAATTGTTCGAGCGGCATTGCATTACTTAGCCAGTAGCCTAGCCAGGATTTTATTTCGTGGGAGGATGAGTGTAAAATTTTAAGCTAAAAAAGAGTATTCAAGAACAATAAGTTAATTTAGTTAATCAAAAAAGAGAGGGGTCAAATTTTGGGGGAGGGGCCAGTGGTGTAGCCAAGATTTCTTTTCGGGGGAGGGGTCCAAAATTTTCTCATCTATATATCAATTAGAATAAAATAAGTGAAAAAATGCCTTTATCCGTGTCTGTCTCCAAGGGTCAATCCAGGAATTTTTTCTAGGGTCCATTTTTGTGAAAACTGCTTATTTTTGTGAATTTCAATACTTAATTTTGTGAATTTCAACATTTATTTTTGTGAATTTTCATACCAATTTTTAATGAAAGTCAGGTTTTTTTTTTTTTTTGTAAAAATAATTGATAAAACACATTAAAATGTAGGGTAAAATGCCAATGAAGCGGCGTTTTAATCCATTATATTTTTGTGAAAGGGTTGCTTCAATCCTTTATATTTTTGTGAAGGGGCGTTTTAATCGACTGCATCGATATGCTGGGGTTGCAAAACGAACCCAATTTTTGTCTGCATCGACCCCTGTTCTCTCTAGTTTCGGGTGGGGTGGGAGCTGACTCCCCCTGATCCCCCTTGGCTACGCCACAGGGAGGGGCTGCAGATCCCCATCTTCAAAATAAAATCCTGTCTATGTTACTAACGTAAACAAAATTCCTCAGTCCATTCGTATTTAATGTAAAGTACGAGGGATTGTTCATTAAATTATCAGGAACCTATTTCAGGGTTGCAACTCAATTTCTGAAAGAAAATTCTCAGACTTTTCTAGGTTTTCCAAACTTTTTTTGCAATAAAAATCCGTACTATTTTTTACGTTTAGGACGTAAACTTTGGATACCTTCTCAAATATTTCCAGCTTCCCCAAAGTAAGGTTAAACGTTGATATTGTTTACAAACACAGATTTCTGATAATTTTCCAGGTTTCGGATTAAATTTTACAATTTTCCCCGACTTTTTTTGCCAAAATGAAAATACCTGACTTTTCCAGGTTTTCCATGTTCTCCCTGACCGGTAGCAATCCTGTTTTTTTTTTTTTTTTTTTTTTTTTTTTTCATTTGCCCTATGACCGATTTTTTTTTATTTATTTTTTTTTTTTTTTTTTTTTTTTTTTGACGGCTGAACATGTACGGAATTCAAGAGCAGAAAATAGAAGTTTCTCTTTGATTTTTTAAACAAATGTTTTAAAAAATCCGCCCCTGTGTAAGGAAAGTCCCCAGTTTCAAATTCTGCAAAGTTTAATTGAAAATCCAAAAGATGGCGCTGCAATCGCCTGTTTGGCTATATTTGGCTAATTTTCAGAAGCCATTTGGATATTTTCACAAATTTTGATCTGGCAACCCTGCTCCATGCGCAGTTTCATAACGAAAGATGTTTCTAGAAAGTTAAAACTTCCTTTCATTCGCAAAGAGTTGCTTTCGGTCCATTCCTTTGGTGGTGAAACACCTATGGAAAAGTCCTTTGATGTTGTCCGGGTCAAATTAGAAAATAGAAATGACCCGAATCTAAACGTATAGGTCGAGGTGTTAGAAATCGAAGAAATTTCATCAGCACAAATTTCTCCTCCGGATGTTGATCTAATAAATAAAATCAAAGATTTGAGGAGTCTGAAATTGTCGGACACTTACACAGAAAACGGAAATGCTAAAATCTCAATTCTAATTGGGGCAGACTATTATTACTCTCTAATTTCGGGAAGAATAAAACGGATTAATAAACAGCTAGTCGCAACCGAAACTTTGTTCGGATGGTGTTTGTTGGGGAAAGGTGAAACTAAGTCCATGGATTCCTTGGCGATGAAAGTTATAGTTGAAGAAAGCAATATCTCTGAAGATATTAAAAAATTCTGGCAGTTGGAAAGCCTCGGAATTGAATCTGAAATTGAAACTTCTGATCCACTTAGTGACAGAAGCTTGAAAAAATATGAATCTAGTGTCGTACACCAAAATAAAACATATAAAGTACGATTACCTTGGAAATCTGAAAAGGGACATCTGTTACAAAACAATCGTGAAATCGCTCTTGAAAGATTTTCTAGACTCTGTTCGAAGTTTCGAAATGACCGAACTTTGTTTTCAGAATATAAAAATCTGATGTGTCCAACACATGACTTCCTTGCACGTCCATTAGATCAAAAATATTTTCGACGCACTTCCTCTAAATTTATTTGTTTGAAAGAGATAAAATATCAATAATAGTAAGGTTTAGCGATTTCTAGCCAAATATTTCGATATCGCCAAGCTGAGTTCAATTTGAAAGATTTCCTTCTGACACTTTATTTGGCGATATTTCACCAAAAGCCGACAAACTTGAGATAGTCAGCGAGATTTTGGGGATAGCCAAAGTAGTCATTGACCACAGACTTTCAATGAATTGAATGCATCTATACACCTCAATGTATTCAAAGTCATTTGGCTCACCATGTAAATAAATTCTCAGTCGATTGCTGTCAAAAAAGATATTGAAAACAGTTAGATATTACAATAGTTCTAAATACAAAGTTAAAAAATCTACGGGTTAAAGTTTTAGAGTTATACAAAATAGGAAATAATTTTTGGCGCCAAATTTGGCGATATTTCTGCGAAACTCGTCAATGTCGACGACATTTGGCGAGATTTTAAGCATAAACCGAACAATGAGAGATTATCGCCAAATTTGGTGATATTTCGCCAAAACTCGCAAGGTCGAGGACAGACGGCGAGATTTTGGGCATGTACCAAACAATGACTGTCTACAGTTGTATTATAATGAAGATGTCCATAGACATTAAGGTACTGAAATTCTTTTCGGTGGTCCTGTAAATAAACTCTCCAGTAGATTGGAACCAAAAATCGAGATGCACAACTAGATGTTACAGCATTCTTATATATGAAATTTCATATATAGTTTTTGAGATTTGAGAGTTAAATATGCACACACGTACACCAAAAGTCGCCAAGCTTGGCGACTTTTGGCATAGTTCTTGAGGGAGGCACGTGACCGTGGTCAGACCATTACCTAACTTATGTGGTAGGACGGTATTGTGCTTGAAATGGATGAATGCCCCTAAAATTGCTATTGACCGTAATGTATTGGAAATCTTTTGAGTGTTCCTGTAGCAGAACTATAAATGATAAAGACACTTTTTTTAATGGAGAAATTCATTTTCTAACTCTTTACAGCATATATCACTTCTGAGTCGTTTGAAATAGCCCAATACCTCTAAAAAACGCTTTGATGAATTTCGGCTCATAGAGCGTAATGTATTTCGAATCTTTTGGGCGGTCCTGTAGATAAACTATTCAGTCGAATGGAACCGAAAGGGAAGGTGCACAACTAGATGTTACAACAATCCTAAATATAAAGTTTCAACATTCAACGCCTAACAGTTTTTGAGATATGCGAGTTTAATGAATTTCGGCCCATTGAGTGTAATGTATTTCGAATGTTTTGGGCAGTCCTGTAGATAAACTATCCAGTCGAATGGAACCAAAAGGGGAGGTGCACAACTAGATGTTACAACTATCCAAAATATGAAGTTTCGACATTCTACGCCTAATAGCTTTTGCGTTAGGCGAGTTTAATGAATTTCGGCCCATAGAGCGTAATGTATTTCGAATCTTTTGGGCGGTCCTGTACATAAACTATCCATTCGATTGCTACCAAAAGGGGAGGTGCACAACTAGATCATAGAACAATCCTAAATATCAAATCTCAACATTCTACGACCAATAGTTTTTGAGATATGCGAGTTACATACATACGTACGTACGTACAGACGGCATGGAAAAACTGGCCACAGTAGACTCGCCACTGGTCAAAATGAGTTGCAGACGCGTCAATATGATCGTGCATGCTAGCCTACGATGTGATGCATCGAAAAAAAATTTTAAATTAAATTTAGAGGTAGTCAAAATCGGTTTTTATGTCGAAATTTGGCCCCCAAAATTTTTCGGGATCACATTACTTCCTTATACTACGTACAAGGAAGTAAAAAGGTCATTGATGATTACCTCACCCAAAACATCATCGAGCCGGTTTATGAAAATGCCGAACCTGAAGTTAAACATCCAGAGTTTTATTTGCCCCACAGAGCTGTAATACGCGAAGATCGAGAAACAAGCAGACTCAGAGTAGTTTTCGATGCGTCGAGTCATAGTAAAGGAAACTTATCATTGAATGACTGCTTGGAAATAGGGCCTAACCTCTACCCCGACCTGTTTGAACTTTTACTCAAGTTTAGAGAATACCTTTACGACCGATATCAAACAAGCCTTTCTCAGAATTGAAATCGACGAAAGGGATAGAGATGTCACAAAATTTTTTTGGTCGGATTCACCTAGTTTCGAATCTCAATCCCCACACGTATATCGATTCACTCGAGTGTTATTTGGACTAAATTGTTCCCCGTTTTTACTCGGTGCCACGATTAAACATCATTTGAGAAAGTTTGCCGACAAATTTCCCGACACTTGTGAATTACTAAATGAATCTTGCTATGTCGATGACATTATTGCGGGATCTAGTGACGCCGACAGTGCATTTGCTACTAGCAAAGAATGTATCAGGATTTTTGAAGAGGCAAATATGCAATTACATAAATGGAAAACCAATTCGGAAATTTTAAGGAAACTTTGGCAAGACGATGGCATATCTGTAGAAACAACTGGAGACGTTTTAGGACAGACTGGTATAACTTCTAAAGTTTTGGGTATCGCGTGGGATACTGAAAAGGATGGCTTTTATTTTGATACGCATAACTTGCAGGAGTTCCTCCGAAAGCAAATAAATTCGAAACGTTTTCTGCTACAAGTAGCTGGGCGTATATTCGATCCTGTAGGATTCATTACCCCATTTGTAATAAGAATCAAATTTCTAATTCAGCAAGTTTGGCAATTAGGTCTTCAATGGGATGAACTATTGCCCCTTGAATTTCGAGAAAAGTTTAATAAATGGTGCGAAGAACTGTCTAGCCTTGAAGCCATTCTCGTTCCTCGGTGTTATCTTACACAAAATAATTTCGATGAAGTCCAGTTACATTGTTTCTCAGACGCCTCGAAAATAGCCTATGGGACAGTTGCTTACTTGAGAATTAAAAATTCAGACAAGACCTTTCACACTAGCTTTGTGGCGTCCAGGAGTCGAGTCGCTCCTTTGAAGATTCTTTCCTTGCCTCCACTAGAGCTCATGGGAGCACTTTTGTCGGCTAGATTATGTCGCAAGATTCTGAAAACACTAAAGTTCGTAAAGTCTTGCCATTTTTGGACAGACTCTTCTATCGTATACCATTGGATTAGAAACAATCCATTAAAATTTAAGCCGTTTGTGCAGCATAGAGTGGAAGAGATTCATAAATTGTCCGAACCCTCGAACTGGTTCCATTGTCCAAGAAAACTGAACCCTGCTGATTTGATCACAAGAGGATCTTCTATCGAAAAACTGAGAGGAAATGATATGTGGTGGCTTGGGCCAGTATTCTTAAGGCAGCCAACTAACTGCTGGCCTCGAGACGAAAAGTGTCCGATGAACAACGAGGAGTTAGAATTGAGGAGCAGATTTAAACACACTATTCAGAACAAATGTTCCGTAGAACCAAATGAAAAATTATTAGACCTGAAGAAGTTCAGTAACCTGACCAAACTACTTAGAGTTACTTCATATGTTCTAAGATTCGTATTCAACGTTAGACATACGACCAAAAGAAATGGAACCCTTTCCGCAGAAGAAATACAATTAGCCGAAGACTTTTGGATTCGAGATTCGCAAAGAGAATTTTTTGGTTCGGAAATTGCGAACTTGAAAAATAATCAAGGAATAAGATCTGATTCGTCGATTTACTCTTTAGCACCATTTTTGGACTCTAAGAAAATACTCAGGATCAAAGGTCGATTCGCTGAGTCAGATTTCTCTCTAGACGAAAAACAACCGATCCTCCTTGCTAAAATGTCGAGATTCACGGAGTTGTTGGTAAGAAAGGAACACGAAAAGGTAATGCATAGCGGAGTATCCCTAACGTTGACGAAAATGAGAAAGAAATTCTGGATTCCTAAGGGACGACAATTAATAAAGAAGATTATCAGTATATGTTTGATTTGCACGAAGTATTCAGCAAAACCTGCAGGCCAGATAACAGCTCCCTTACCCAAAGATAGAATGTCTCAAACGCCTCCTTTTAATGTTTGCGGCGTTGATTTTGCTGGACCAATTTATGTTAAGAATGGTACGGGAACTATGAAATCTTATATAGCACTTTTCACTTGCGCGGTCACAAGAGCGATACATTTAGAGTTAGTTACAACAATGTCGACGAAATGCTTTTTGTTAGCCTTTAGGAGATTTGTGGCCAGACGAGGAAATTGTACTATTATATATTCGGATAATGCAAAGGCCTTTAAAAAGGCCAGTAGAGAACTAGAACACATCTCCGAAATATTGTTGAGTCATCAGTTGAAAGATTACATTTCTTCCCAAGGCATCACTTGGAAATTCATTGCTGAAAAATCCCCATGGTGGGGAGGATTCTATGAACGTTTAGTAAAGTCAGTGAAGGATCCGTTGCGAAAAATATTAGGTCGTGCACTGTTGAATTTTGAAGAGTTATCCACCTTACTGACTGAAATAGAAATGATTGTGAACATGAGACCGCTGACGTACGTTAACAACTCCCTGGACGAACCCTCGCCTTTGACGCCTTCTCATTTCTTAAACTTTGGAAGAAATGAAACAGAATTTCCAATAAGTTTGGTAGAACTTGAAGATACGTCTAGAGAATCTTTAACTCGAAGAAAGATGTACCAAACACAAAAGCAAGTCTGGAAGAAGTGGAGGAATCAATACTTACTAAATTTAAAAACTGCGTACCATCTTAAAACTCCTGAATCCTCCAAAGACATGAAAATTGGACAAGTCGTACTGATAGACGGAACATCAAAGTCGGAACTACTGTGGGACTTGGGTATTATTCAGTAATCATTCACTGGAAGAGATGGACATTTTCGAGCTTGTTTAGTGAAAACTTCAAAGGGACTATTTAGGAAGCCCGTGCAACTCTTGTACCCACTTGAAGTGACTGATGAACTTTAAAGACAAGACTATATCCTTTTATGACAATAATCATTAACTTTTCTCATAATCTAGTATTCAGTGTTAATCTATTTGCATCCTTTAAAGTTTAATTTTAGGAATTAACTAATTTGCATCCTTTAAAGTTTATGTTTAGATTATTATTTACGTGGAGAATTCAAAATTTAAGTTCGATTGTTTGACATATGATTTAGTAGTTATGTTTGTTTATTCCTTACCAGACATTTGTATTGTATTTTCTTTCAAATTAGATTTGTGTAGGTGAACTCTCTTGAAGAGTTCAGGTGGGGAGTGTAGCGAAATCTCGCTCTCCAGCAGAGGGCGTGAGCAAGCACTCTCTAACTAGTTGTCGATGTGAGAGAACGACAGACGAGTTTCGATTGTACTTCGATAAGCGCACACATGCGCATTCGTTTTGTAAAACTTCAATGTAAATATTATGTACATTTAATTAAATAGATTTAGTCAAGACTACCTCTCTTCGAGTCATTCATTTGAATATTTCGATTGACCACCTTCGATGAACCACCGACGTTAGTTTTGAATTGCTTTTCGAAAGTGCCCCTTTTGTCGTCAAAAGGTCCCACGTGTTATATTCGCGAGAGGTTTATCCCAGCCCTTCCTCCACCTTGGGTGAGATAATCTGTAGGTTCTGTGCGATAATAAAATAAAACACAACTTTTACGAATTCCCTTGATTCAAAATGAACAAATTTGAGTTAACACTAGACAAATCAATTTCTCCAAGTAATTTGGTGTGTGGAAAAAATGCCCGTCAAAATAAAGTGTGGGGGTGGGGCTAAATAGATAGTGAGACTGGCGATGTTTAAAGTTATTTATTCGTACAACTCAGGTTTTTTTTATGAATGTTAATGTTCATGGATATATATTTGGAATTTCTAACACTTCCCACCTTTCCCATATGCAAACATATAACTAGACAAGTTTACACACATAAAACAATAATTGTTTCTGTAAAATTTTTAGAACCTTCTAAAATACATGCTTGTAAAATTATTTCATTATCTGGACGGTCTTTACTAATAATAGGTTACATATTTTTAACTTCTTTTAATTTATTTAATGGGTTAATTCATAAGAAATCGAACTGGGGATAGATAGATCTAGCACAATAATACCTCCGCCATTCAAAATATACTGCATGCACGGAGGGCATTTAAACTGTACATGCTTGTACAGGAGGACTGTTACTTCCACATACCGCTTGGAGCACTGCTAAAGGCCATTTCGTTAGTGTTCTACAAGCATATGCGCATTACTTTTCAACTTATCCTCGTTAAAATGATGTAAAATATTTTGTTCAAAAAATCTTTATAAGAGGATTGTATCTTTTATAAATAGAATAATCTATATAATAAATATTAAAAAATTCGGATAAAACATTCATTATCGAATTACGTTCAAATGTTTTTGCAAGCCATAATAATCTTAAATGTGACAAGTAATTTGTGAGTTTCTTTGTGGATCAAGAGTATCCGAAAATTCTTTTTGTTTTCAGTTTGCCTGGGGTTATGGCTTCTCGGATACCTCGACCGTCTTGTCTTTGTGCGAAGATCCTCTCGGTTATTTTATTATATTTTATTTGAACGAATGTACTGGCATTCGCGCTCTTGACCTGTGGTTTCGACTGGCCAAAAATCAATTCTTTTATATTTAACGTGGTTAATTTCCAAGATTAATAAGATAATTTCCAAGATTAATAAGATAGTGGATTCCCCAACTATAAAAAATGACTTACATTCTATGTATTATTATTATTTCAAAAAATATTCGCCTTTGTTTAAATATTGTAAAATGTAAAATAAATAATTAAGTAAAAACAAAGCAAGCCAACTACCAAAAGCCTTCTAAGATGGTTTACACCCTAGTACACCTTCGATTCATATTTACTGCAAAACAAAAAAACTTTATGTCCAATATTTAAATAAAAATTATTGTTTCGTGGGGGATTATTATAGATTATGGGGCGCGTTTTTCCTACAATCTTAATCCTATGGATCTCAGCTCTCGGGGAAATGCAGAAGGTCAACTCGCGTTCCAGAGAACATCTTCAGAAATAGCCACAAATATTTCCGTTCTATTGAGTCATTTTGAAAAGTTTGATTACAACTTCATTAAAAAATTCATTCGACTTGTTACTGAAAAGTCCCTGAAATGATCGGGACAGATAGACTACAGCCTAATGAATAATCCGGCCCACTGACGGATTAATAAAATTTTGTGGTGGAGGCTTGGATGGAAGATTCACATACATATATATAAATTTTATGGAAGTAAGTTGGGATTGTTTACATTAATTTCATTTTTCTCGGAAGGGGCGGTCACCTCCTCCGACCCCCTCCCTTTAATCCGCCCTTGATCAGACCCTGAGTCTGTTTTTTTTTTTTTTTTTCGGCACTTAGTTTTCTTTCTATATTTTGTTTATTTCTGGATTCATTCTTCAAATAAAGACAAAAATGTAACATTATTGGTAAGGAATCCATTTTCTAAAGGCCATAGGTGGGTGGTGCAAGGATCTGGATACCCCTTACTCCGTTTGTCTGAGTTTCGCTTTAAGTCAACAAAAAGATAATGATACAGCCTTTCTTTCTGTCTTTCTTTTATTTCCCCCCTTTTGGATGCTCCCTGAAATATTTTTCTGAGAACTGTGTTTTTGTTCCACAGCATTGTTAAATATACTCTTGTGTGTGTCCTTATTGCTGACTTTAGAATACTCATTCAGTTTCGCCTAGGTAATGAGTTGACTAAATAATGCAGGCATGCAACAGCCACATTAAATGTATTAATGACTATGTCATTTTATCTCTCACCCCCTTTTGAAAATGTGACATAAAAATGAGACACGAAAATGCGTTATGAAAACGCGACATAAAAGTATAGGAATAATGTTATGTGCGCGACATAAAAGTATAGGAATAATGTTAAATGTTAATATGTGTTACGTAAACCACCGATTTCTATAAGCTCAGTAAGGTTGCATTTATTTGATAAAATGATTGTTTAAAAATTTCATCCGTTTATTTAAATACTATTAGTTCACAACAGCTTTAATCTATCGTTATACTATTTCGTAAGCTGTAGAATATACATCACATATATATTTTACATATATTTAAATACTATTAGTTCACAACAGCTTTAATCTATTGTTACAATATTTACTAAGCTGTAGAATGTGCATCCAATGTATTTTTCTATAAATAGGTTACAATCCTAAAAATTTCAACATACGGTTACCAGGTGAAATACACGATAGATGAGAGATAAAATGACATAGTCACTTAATATTGTTTTAATATGGCGGGGTTCAGGGGGTCTCCTATTGACGAGGCTCGAACAGCCGAGTTATACATATATTCTTTCAATGAGTTGTCTACAACTGATTTACAGTTCCTCTATATAGAGCTTCAGAAATTGTCTTATCAAAAAAAAAAAAAAAAAAGAAAGAAAGAAAGAAAAAAAGAATTACAAGATTTATCTGTTGCCTTAAAAAATCAAGAAAGGTAAATCATGCCAAGCTCATAGATTATAAAACACTTTCCAATACAACAATATTTTTGCGACAAATCTGCGTTGTATTTTAGTTAAAACTGCCGAGATTTCGTAGATAAAAAAAATGTTGTATTATCACTATAAATGCAATTTTATGAGACCCTGTAAAAGACCTTTAATTTTTTTTAGCGTTTAACTGAAGAATATAAAAATTTTATACTCATTGTCTTGTGCTAAAAATGTATTAGTGTATTTCAAATGCCACAGACTGCAATGTATGGGAATTCTTTTGGGTGATCCTGTAGAACTATTAATAATACGGACGTTATTTTCAATGGAGAGCATCATTTTGAGAGCCTTATTAATATATATGCCAACTTTGTTTTCTTTCAAAAATCGAATATCTCTAAAATATGTTTTCAAGAATGACTGTTGATTCAGTCATTCCTGTATCAACAGATACAGGTGGAGACCCCTCTGAACCCCCCCTAATTTTTTAGTTCTGTTTTTTTGACTGTGCTATACATTGGATTTTTTTTTCTCCTGTAAAAGAACTAACTATAAATGCTACATACACCATTTTCAATATGGTACATGGTACTGTACATAGAAAAAACATAAATTTCGCACAAATCGATGTATAACCACAGCAGTTAGAACTCTGGATGGGTGGACATCAAATCAGACAAATAACCGAAATCATAAGGACTTCTTAAACTTGCTGGTAAGTTAAAAGTGTATAAATAATCCTTTTATACATCATAATGACATCGGACGAACACAGAGAGCGATAAATTTATTCTTTTAAGGGTTAACAGTCTCAAATTAATTTTCCACGCGCTAAAGAATCAGTTTGCAATTTTGTTCCATGTAAATCCGTTAACCCGTTTTGGGTTCTAATGCATTAACAGTTTTTCGTCGGTCAGAGACCCCCTCCTACTACAGATGAGACGGGCTCAGCCCGAACCGGGCTCGGGCTCATGAAAAATTTCTCCTTTATTGAACATACTGCTTGAAACAGATTTTAAAAAGCGATTCGTGAGGAAAATAAAAGTACTTATAAAAGATAAATAAATAAATAAACAAATAAAAATAGCGGCACGGGCGCCTAGAAGGTGCGTGAAGCTCTTTGGGTATTCTAGAACGGCGGTTTATATTCCTTAGTTAGTCATTCGATCCTACATTTTTTGATAAAAGATGGATACAAAGAATTAGAAAGTGCATTGGGAGTTTGCAACTAGTATATTTGTCTTTGATTTGCACAAACGGCAAAATTTATTGTATTCTATCAATGAAGTAATTGAATTTTTTTTAATCTTTAGCTGAAATTTCGGGCTCGGGCTCCGACTTAAATAATATTGCTCGGGCTCGGGCGGCCTCGGATGAAAAGTCGTCGAACTCATCTCCACCTCCTACTCCTAGGCAGATAGCCCTTAACAAAGAACAATGCAATAAATCAGTTAATCACAGTGCGAGTAACGAATTTTCAAAATTCCCAAAGAAATCGTCATAGCTTAATATAATCACATTAGACATTTTTGGAGGTACTTACATATTATCCCGGCGATCCGCCAAGACGAGCAACTTTTTCTCCAAGATAAATGCGGGACACATGAAATTATTGATGGTTCGGAATACGATTGCCAACAGTTTGCCAGCAATTTTGAGGAAAAAATAGTTTGGCGTTAATGACCGCCGGGATAATACGTAAATACTTTTTTCGATTTATCGTAAAATAATAAAAATATCGCCAAGTTCGGTTCATTTTTCAAAGCATTTTTTTCGCACCCTATTTGGCAATTTCTCGCAAAAGTCGCCAACATTGCCGAATTTTGGTGCAAATTTTGAAGGAGGCACACGATCGTAGTCGGATTATTAGCTAGTAAGATAGTATTATATGCTTAAAATAGATGCCTGTCTCTGAACTGCCATTGACCGTATTGTATTGAAATTATTTTGAGTGCTCCCGTACAGAAAAACTTTTAACTATACAGACACTATTTTCGATGCAAAGCTTCATTTTGTAATCCTTAATAACATCCAATTTTGTTTCATTTCAAAGAGCAGAATATCTCTAAAACTAGAAGTCATAAGCCTTTTGTGGAGGCAATTACAACGGGCGAGAGAAAAAACATTTTAAGGAAATTTGTCTTTCATTCAATATATTTAATTTTCATCCACCTAAAGTAAATAAGTTCATCTGAAAAATTATGTGTGTTTTTTACAAAGTTTTTTAATTACTTTAAATAAGTTCATATTCAATTTTTATTACATACCCAAATCGAATTTCATGCTCATCTTTTCGCAGTCGAAAGCTTTCGTTTTGTATACGTAAACATTCGAATATCCAGCAGACGATTTATTTGTGGGGGAAAAAATAATAATAAACTGTGTAATCGGGAGAAATTATTTTAAACGTATTGCTATCCCCCAATTGTATGACGTCATTTTAACTTAAAATAGGTCATTTTGTCACGCAAATGATTCACTTTTTTTGACTCTCGGAAAAGAAATAGTGCTGAAAATAGCGAAAAATCGCTTAAAAATGAGGGAACGGGTGGATTTTCAGATTTTTAAAATTAACAGATTGTTTTCTATATTTTTTTACAAAGTTGTGAAAATTTTCAAGCGGATCGTACAAACGAAGTTGTTAGGCTTTAGATGTAGAAGTTGTTAGGCTTTTTGTCCTTGACTTTGTAATCTTTTTGAAGTCATGGAGGAAAAAGTTTTATCTTGAAGTCAGGGTTCAGAGCAATTACAAGGGGTGATCAAATGAAAAGGTACGAAACGTCGCAACAACCTAACCGTTATCATATTGTCCATGAGGCTATGAGAGCACGTAGCGAGACATCTAGGAATGCGATTGGAGCCTTTTGTGTGGATAGGAACATGCGGGGGCACGCAGGAGAGAGCAGAAGCTCTTGTAAAAAGCACCCTCCTACGTCCAATTGACCCGGCAGTGCGTGTGAGGACAGGATGGCGTTCACATTGCAAAATTCGGCGATTTAGGGGCAGCGAGGCGTTATTCGATTTCGACAGCGGAAGGTGTTAAACCGGACACTATTCATCGCAGGATGATGACCGTATACTGGGAAGGCTGTGTGTCCCGCAAGTCAATGAGAAAATGGAATGTCCGTTTTCGCCAAGGAACTGGCGAAGTTCAAGTGGGAGACGTTGGACCATCCGCCCTACATTCCGGACATGTCGCCCTGCGATTTCCATGTGTTGGGTCCACTGAAGAAACCACCTGAAAGGGAAGTGCTTCCACTCGGACGACGTACTCAAGGACGCTGTGACGGACTGGGTCTCGTCACGGCCACAGGAATTCTGGGAACAACGAATCCTGCGGCAGGTTCGTCAGTGGGATCGTTGTGCTCAGGCCTATGGTGTATATTTTGAATAAAGTCTACATTTGTACCCACCGTGTCGTTTCGTACCTTTTCATTTGATCACCCCTTGTAGTTAGTAGGATGATACGCTTTAAAGAATAACTTTCCATAGAGCGCAATGTATTGCGACTATTTTGAGTGCTCCTGTAGAAAAAATCTATAAATGCTGCATAGATCTTTACAATAGGGTACATGGTACTGCAGATAAGAATAGCATATATAAATTTCATAGAAATCTATGCCTATTGACGCGAGTTATATCAAGCACGGACAGACAGACAAATCGAAATCTTAAACACTTTTCTACCTTGTTGAAAAGGTGAAAAAAGCTAGATCTTGAGGGGAAAGACGAAAACTTTCAAGGTAAAGGCGCGGGGCCCGTAGCATTTGCTACATCTGCTATATTGTTAATCCGGCACTGTTTAGTACTGTGAAAGAATGCTCATATATTTTAGAAACTACACAATTAAGAGGCATTGCAGGGGCAAATCGGGCAGGGCGTTCCCATCACCATCTCAGAATTTCATGATTTTATTTTATTGTGTTGTCTTACCCAAGAAAAGAACAAATCTGAAATATTTTTGATTTACCTCTTTTAGTTTTGGAGTTATGGGGGGGTCAAAGTACCCCAGAGGAGCAACGCCGAATTAATTTAGGGCCATTTTTGCCAGTTTATTGTCTCGACTGTGACTGGCTCAGAGGTGCGTCAGAGAATTTTTTCATTTTATCTTATTCCTATAATATACCTTGTATATTAACATCTCAAATTGAAAATTCATTCGAAAATTGTCAGAGCCCCAAATTAGGGCCCCCCAAAATACCCCCAATTTCATAAAAAATAGTTTTAAGAATGCTTTAAATCTTGGCTCTGACGCGATACAGAAAAAATTTTTGCACAGTGCAGTTATATATCTTCATATAAAGTGAATCCAATGTTAAAAATTTTTGAAGGGCACCAGGGCCACCCTGTACGGGACCCCAAACATGGTCCTTAGCGCTAATTTACGCAATTTCGAAACATTGGTACAGCTGAAGCCGACTTCCCACAGGAGAACTATTGACATGGAGATGTAGTATCAACATAGTAGTTTGATATTATGAAAAAACATTTCTTGAAGGTTCAACTATTTCCAAGAAAAATCCCTAAAAGTACCTTCCTATTTGGGACATTCCACTGACACGCATGGAGGGCATTTCGGCGTTACTTTTAGAAGTTTAATCGACAGTGGCAATATTGAAAATTAACTTATTCTTCATATATCACAAATAGTTATTTTACAGGGGCACTCATAAGAATTACATTACGCTGCATGGGGAATCTTTGTAACTACTGAACCGATTCGAAAATTTTTTTCACTGATGGAAATCTACACTATTCCTGAGTAATATAGGCTACCTTTCAGCATGCAGCATAACTAGTTCTTTTACAGGGACACTCAAAAATTCTAGCACATGACGCAATATGGACATCTCTGTAACTACTGAATCGATTCTAAAGATCTTTTCACTGAAAGCAACACTATTCCTGAATAGCATAGGCTAACATTCATGCATGCAGCATAATTTACAAGAACACTCAAAATAATTCGTAAACATTGACGTAACTGTCTCCATTCGTCATTCAAATTTATTCAAATTTTATTATTAAACTCCATTCAAATTTTTGAACAGTGATTCTAAAGATCTTTTGACTGAAAGCTACACTATTCCTGAATAACATAGGTTAAAATTCATGCATGTAGCATAATTTACAGGAACACTCAAAATAATTCGTAAACATTGCAGTAACTGTCTCCATTCGCCAATCAAATTTATTTAAATTTTTAACAGTGCAATTATATATCTTCATATAAATTGAATCCAATGTTAAATATTTTTGAAAGCTCCCAGCTTTGCAGCCTCTACCTTCCAGTCATTTTAAGAGACATCGCAAGGGCAAATCAGGTAAAAAAAAAAAACAAAGGAAGAAAGTTTCAATCACCATCTCAGAATCTCATGAATTTTTTTTTTCTTGTGGGACCTTACCCAAGGAAAGAACACATCTGAAATATTTTTGATTTAGCTCTTTTAGTTTTGGAGTTATGGGGGGGGGGTCAAAGTACCCTAGAGGAGTGACGAATATAGGGCTATTTTTGCCATTTTACTCTCTCGACTGTGATTTGCTCTGAGATGCTTCAGAGAATTTTTTTTAATCTAATATACCTTGAATATTAACATCTACAACTGGAAATTCATTTGAAAATAGGCAGAGCCCCCCCAAAAAAGCCCCCCCCCCCATAATATCCCCAATTTCATAAAAAATACAGTTTTAAAGAATGATTTAAATCTTGGCTCTGACGTGAAACAGAAAAAAAAAAAAAAAAAAAATTCCTGGACCCCTCGATACGGGGCCCCAAACATGGTCCTTAGTGCCAATTTATGCACTTTCGAAGCAAGAGCCGTTGCTTTTGCAACGGCTCTTAAACAGATTTATTTTTGTTTTTTAACTTCGTTTTTTTTATTAAAGAAATTTAATGCATAAGCTGAAAAATCTTTTTTATAAATATTTAAAAGGGATTTACTTTTTATTTAACTTAAAATAAAACTAAAAATCACTTAATGCAAATTAATATTAGATGAATAAAACAACAACAAAAAAAAAAAAACATTAAACCCACGTTTGATAAAAAAAATAACTCATCTACCAAAGGTATCTTATCAAAATAGATATCTTATTCTTAAATAAATAAAGTATGCATTTCTTTTTGAAAATAATCTGCAATTACAAGTATTTTAATAAATGTGCCATGGTTAAATTCCATGGTGTCCTTCATTGTGTCATGGTATTTCCTTCTGCCAGCACTGTATACATAAAAACAATATTTTAACTGTTTACATTTTAAGTAACATTTTTTATGTACATATATTTAAAGATATTTAGATTTTGTAAATTATAAGTCAATTATTAAAAAATACTTAAATGATGCGTTAAACATGTTTACAATTTATTGTTCCGATGTCATTACATTAAAAAAATGAAAAACACACTGAATAACTAAATACACATTTAGTGCCGGATATCTGTATCCGACAATCAAAGGAGCTTTGGATATTCGGTATCCGGCAAAATCAATATCCATTAGATCCCTAATTGAAAGGTATAAGGACAAAATAATAGTTCAACTCACCAATAATAATTTCTTTATTGAATCAATAAAAAGTATGTACAGGTAATATATTTAACATAATATTAATCTATTTGTATTATTAAATTTATCAGTTTTGATAAAAAATATGAATGATAAAATCTTTTGACACATTAAAATAAGCATACAATAAAATTCTAAATCAAAAAAGGTAAACCCAACTTTCCTCTAGCTGGAGTTAATTTCGAAGTGTCAATTTTCTTTCGAAATGATTTTCGAGTAGATTTATTAACACTTTTTCGTTTACTCTTGTTTACTGATATTCGCGTTCCAACAATCTTTCTGGATGACAAAACAGAACTCCGATGAGCAATTCTGGATGATCTTTCCAATTTTTCAGCAAAATCTGTGTAAGTTGTAGAATCAAGACTCCCAGAAGCACCAGAATTTTCATTTTTATCTTTTAACACCTTCCTTTCAGTCTTTTTGACAGAGTTTATCTGCATTTTGTTATTCTTTGCACGTGCAACAGTACTTGGTACTTGTTTTGAAGTTGCCAAACTTGGAGTTCTATAGATAGAATGCCCAACAGAAGACTTGAATAATTTGCTGGGAGCAGATTTTGGAGTCATTCCCACAAACGGTCTCTTACCAGTCGCTTGCTGTCCTCTTTCATTTACAATAAGATTTGTACGGATTTTCTGACGCGTTAACTTTTCATTTTCTTTCTGACTGTTTCTTTCAGTCCATTGCTTTTCCATGAAGTCTTCAAATTTTTCACCGAAGTAAAGAAAAGGCTTCCCTGATTGCTCTTCATAATTTTTAATATCATGTAATATATTTTCTTCTAATTCAGGCAGGAGTTTCTGTAACTGTTTTCGTTGGCGTTCTTCTCGTAATAAATTCCCACCTCTGTTTTTGAATCTGTTTGGGTCATTGGCTTTGTTTTCAAAAGCTATCACTTGGTCCCACAATTTCTGCCTTTCATTAATCTTTTTAATAATATGTTCAGTGTCTTTATAGTACTTTCTCCATTTTGAGACTTCATTATCATAACTTTCTAAAATGCTCTCATTGATATCATCATCTATTCGAGGCAGCATGCTTTGAGATTGTGATATAAAGCACTTATCCCACAGAGACATAAGCTCCTCTTTCAAAGCATCGATGTAATTTGAAATGTTTTCTCTTTTAATTTTCTCACATCGAGTGATTTCTTCCTTGATGGCATTCAAATTTGAAACACGACAATCAGTATGCTTGGACAAAAAATTTTCCCTTTCTTTTTCATCTACTTTAAGTCTATCCCAGAGAACAGTGAGTTTGTCCATCAAAACAGCCTTCTCCTTTTCCAAATTAGCTTTCTTGCTTTTTGTTTTGATTACGATTTGCTCCAGCAATTTAAAAGTTTCTGTAGAAAGAGAAAGGGTATCTTCCTTCTGCAACAAAATCTCTTTTTCAAGGAGTGTTTCAGGAGTTAGCTCAGTTATCTCTAAGATTGTGGTAAGTTCTTTTTTCAGCCTATAGAATCTTTGCTGGCGGCTTTCTTTCTCTTCCTGCAGCATAAGTACATGCTGTTTCAATTCATAAATATCTTGCTCAGTTGGAACTCCAGTAGTAGAGGAAAGATTGAGGGGTGGCATGCCCAGAATTTTACAGAACTTCATTTCTTGAACATGAAGCTCTTGAAATTCTTTAACTCTTTGATGTTTTATGTTTGATAATTCATCTAGTTGCTGTCGAAGAGTTTCTTCTTTCACTATAAGGGTACCAACAACTTCTTCAGCTGGAGGTAACTGCAACTCCTCCAACAATGATGATATTTTCTTTTCATAATTTTTTACTCTCTCTTTATAGTCCTCATATAATTCAGTTTCTTCAACAACAATATCATTCAGCACATCAAACAGATATGCCCAGACTTGAGTTGCCCGACTGACTTTTTGCTCATCATCAACACCAACATCATTCCAAATGACATACAACCTTTGCAGCATTTCCGACATTTTTGAAGTATTTTCTCCTTCAAGCTGCATCAAACGCTGGCTTATTAAACCTTGCATGACTTCATTCGATTCCATCATACACAGTCAATGGAAGAACTACAAAGGGAAGAAAAAAACAGAAAATTAAAAATAATGGGGAACAGTAACAAATAAATGAAGCAATACTTTAAGTATTTATAATTCACATTTAGTTCTCATGTCAATATCAATGCTCATGACTATTTTTAACAGGGTTAGCATTTTTGCCAGGACAGTGGTAAAAATTGGAAAAAACGAGCAAAATTGGAAAAAAGCTTACTGTTCTTAAATAATGTGCAGTAAGGTCTACAATTTACTAAAGGTTACAATGAGATTAATAATTAATTCCCTGCACTATTAAATTTCTTACATTTAACTTCCTAATTAATAAATTTTATTAATTAAAACAACTATTCAATGAAGGCCTAATATACAAATAAAGAAATATTTAAAATGAATTCAAAATTACATATTGAAAAAACTTCTGTTATGTTCTTATATGGTGACTAGATTTATTGGCACTTGTGTATTATACCGTCGACATGACAAGCAAAGAGATTACTCACCAAGGGTTTGTACTCTGCAGTTCCGTTGCTATGAGCACGCGATAATGCGCATCAAAATACTGTATGTTCTGCTATGGATAAAATGAATCGTGTTTCTTTTAAAACTTATACATTTTTATGTGTGCGGTTGATTTTTAAAATTGAATTATGACTTAACAAAGCATTATAATGGGAATAACATTATGAAGTGTGTTATTAACTGCGGAGTTTACATTAAGCGGAACTGTTATGTGCAGGCCGCCAAGGCGCGATTTGATGAACTGTGTTTGTGTTGTACTTATTTTAAAATGTTTGTGTGTGTATTTAAAAAAAATGTTTTGTATGTCTTGATGGAATTTAAGTATTTATTAAATAGGTTTATGTTTATAATACCAAAATTTTTGTGTTTTATAAACTGAGTATTTCATTCAACTAGAGGCATGATGTCAGTACTTTATGTAGGTGCTATTTCAGAATAATACGTTGGTGTTTAAGTTAAATATGAATGACTTCATTTAATTTGAATCCAGTGCAGTTTGCTAGAAATCATGGATTGCATTTAGAATTGCAACGAAAATGTCTTCATTAGAATGTAGACGTCTCCACATAAACCCAGCCAAATATGAGTCGAGACGTTGTCTGGCTGTTCCACAGTGCTTTTTGTGTCTCCATTTGACTGATCCCCACACTCTTTCAATGTGTTGTGTGTGAGCACCGGTCTTTGGATCGACGAAGTTGTATCTGTGATTTACCTTAAAGTGGTTGAAATGCCCGGCTTCCAAATAGTCAGTTTTATATCCTTTCTAGGAATCTGAGTAATGGTAGTTCCTTCTTTAATATTTTTTTTTAAATTTCATTCAACAGTGTTACAGCCTTTTTGTTGGGCACACATATTATAAAGCATTTGTTAGTTTCCTTACAGATTCCCCCGAAAATCCACTGCTCAGGTAAAATTCTTCCGCAGTGGTCTTTTCGTCTGAAAAATAGACTCTCCTCTATCTTGCCAATTTTCCTGGGCCCACCAATTTTTTTCTTTTCTCTGGCCAGGAGATTTAAACCTTCAAAAGGACTTAACAAACATAATTTCTTTTTTACATAACAGATCGGTGATAGTGGATTGGCAACATTATGAATATTTGCATCACCTTTCAAAAAGTTGTCCACAGGGCTCGTGCTTTGGGCCCCTTTTTTTTTTTTTGGAAGGTACTATTAAACTCATTGCTAATAGATTTTAAATTACCAGGTGTTACTCTGGTGGCCTTTGCTGACAATCTTTTTGTGGTTGGTGAAGGTTCATCAAGGGCGGCTTTGGAGAGAACAATAAATAATAGTTTAGATTTTATAAATACTTGGTCAAACAAAAACAGTCTTGCAATATCCACAGATAAGTGTACTTCTAAATCAATAGCAGGGGCGTAGCCAGAAATTTTTCATGGCGGGGGGGAGTTACTCTACAACTCATATATATGTATAGGTGTATGTGATAATGTAGGGAATATATATTTTGTATGGCAAAAAATTTCTCATGTGGGGGGGGGGTTATGACCCCCCTAGGCTACGCCCCTAATCAATAGGTAAACCATGACAACTAAAAAGAAGACTGTATTTTAAAATTAATAAAGTTATAATACCATATGATACCAAATTTAATTACTTCAGAGTTGTAATAGATAATAAACTGTCTTGGATACCTCATCTGAAATATATAAGTAATAAAATAGACAAAATACTACAACAGCTTTTTTAATTTTCCTCATCAAAAAATGGAATGAGTAAAAATATATTGAAAATATGGTATAAAGCTATTCTAGAAAGATCAATAGTTTATGTTTCCACATGTTGGTATGAATCGTTAAATATACACGGAAGACGGTTGCTTCAATCAATACAACGCAAAATTCTATTACTCATATCAAGATCATACAGGACAACCCCAACATCAGGCCTCCAAATTTTAACAGGTATTGCACCGGTCCATTTAACTATTCTCAAAGAAATTAAATATGCATTTATTTCAAGACTAAAATCCCAAGTTACAATAAATAGTACAGTACACAACTACTCTGATTATGACATTCCTATAATGAAATCATTGTTGGATCCCTTGCTTCCCCCAGCTCAATTTTTTGATAATATCAATACAGACCTTCAAATTTATACTGATGGCTCTAAAATGAAAGAAGGTTGCGGAGCGGCATACTGTGTTTTACAAGATATATTCTGATAAAAAGTAATCAATTTAAACTCAACAGCAACAACTCCATTTTTCAGGCAGAATTATACGCAATATATGGATCATTAAAATGGTTTTCAACAATGTCATATAATTGATGCTTAATCTTATCTGACAGCAACTCAAGTATTCAAATTCTACAAAATAATATAACTACAAATAAAATAGCACATAAAATATTAGTTCTCCTTACAAAAATACCTAAAACAGTAAGATTTAAATGGATAAAAGCACACTCTATGATTATGGGAAATGAGCTATCAGACGGATTAGCAAAACAAGCAAAGCCATCTACAATAATAATTTTATCACTCTAAACAAAAATGGTAATCGCCTCCAAGAAATACAAAGCATTTCACTTCCAAGCCCACTATCTTATCTAAAATACATTATTAAAAAAGGACAAACTAGAAAAATGGAAAATATCATGGGATACAGAAGTTACAGGCAGGTATACTTACTAATACTTTTAAAAAAACATCTGAGGATTTTCTTTTAGAACACAGGAACCTTTACCTTTTTTTTTACCAATCATGGACCATTCCCAGAATATTTTTAAAAAATAAACAGAACCTCCTCTGATCATAGTAAATGCAATATGCATGGAAATTCATTACATTATTTCACTAATTGTACATTATTAAAACAATACAGTTTTAAAATCACCTCCACAAAGTAATGAGCAGTGGGCTGCATATGTATTAAAAAATAAAAACTTCTGCAACAAAATAAAAGGAATTGAACTACAAAATAATCAACCCAAGTATATTCATTCAATTGAAATAAGACCCCATACACCACAAAGCGATTCAGATTAAATAAATACAAGAATTTCAGTTGACAAAAACCACGTGAAAACTCTAAATAGAACAATTTTTTTTTAATTATGGATTTACTTGCATTATTTCTTGACATAAAATTTCTGTTTCTGCTCTTATTTCATTAGAAAAAAATATATATATATAAAAAAACACTTCTCATATTCGAGCCTAAATTTATTTTTCAGTACATTATATATGTATTGTTCAAATGAGATTTCCATGTGCTCAAGATCTGGTATGTAGATTTATAATTGCTATTTCTAATTTTTGTTATCTTTTTGATTTCTTCTTTCCTTTATATCGTAGGGTGGGCCCAAAACGTGCGGAGTTAATATCTCTTTTGATATGCCACACAACCGAAACCCTACTATTTTGTTTTGCTTTTAATTATAATCCACTGTTTGTGATCCCTGAAGATGGTGACAGTGGTTATAATTTCCGCTCCATTCTATTTTCACATTAATTCTTGCACTTTATTTGGCTTAACTTTTTATTTATTTTCTTTTAAAAATGTGGTTTTTATTTCTTGCCTCAAGCTGTTATATTTGTATGCGAAATATGTCTTATTTGCAGTATGTTTTGTGTTTTACTTATTAGTTATTTATATATATATATATATTATGTATGCTTTCAAAAAAAAAAAAAAAAAACTTTCTAAAGCCCAATTTTGTATATTTAGAGCTCACAACAGAATTTCAAGGCCAATTCCGGGTAAAAAAGGAGCTATTTTAATCATAAAAAGGACCAAAAAGGAGCTGTTTTGTCTGAAAAGGGGACCA
The DNA here is from genome assembly GCA_038373885.1 of Cheiracanthium punctorium. Lineage (NCBI taxonomy): Eukaryota > Metazoa > Arthropoda > Arachnida > Araneae > Cheiracanthiidae > Cheiracanthium > Cheiracanthium punctorium. The sequence continues at coordinate 406,416 of JAWZYV010004791.1, read as the reverse complement.
AAAAGGGACCAGTTCTGTTTGAAAAAAAGCTCATACACAAGAAGGAAATTGTTTATAAACTGACGCACATATAACTATATATCTTAAAAAAATTAAATAACAGAAACACTTCAGTTTTTCTAACTAGAAACCAGACTAATTCATAGCAGTTATAATTTGTATACACATAAAATATCTGCTTGTATCAGGGATGAGATTGACAAAAAGGAAAAAGTCTGAAAGAATGTAGGAACAACATTTAAGCAATAAAATTTTGAATTTCAAGTTCAATAAATATTGTAATTGCTTTTTTTTCCATCTACAAAACCATTTGATTCCTGAAGCTTTAGTTCTGGCACATTTACATTTTTCCATGAATCTTTCCTGAATCAAGAAACAACTTTCAAAAAACGGGCCTGCATGATCAGCAATTCTTAGTAAGAAATTGTGCTCCATTAAAAATTCTGTATAAAGGGATTTAGCATTTGTAACAGATATGTTGAATTGAAATCTCTTTCCTAAAAAAGATTCAACTTGTATTTATGAAATAAATTTGGACACCCCATCACAATCATGTTTCTTTACCAAAACTAACACATTTAATTTGAATCATAAAAAAAAAGAGCAAAGAGTTTGCAGAAATTAAATGTAATTCTTGAATTTTTATTAAACAAATCAAAAGTAAAGCCTTTGAGTTATGATAAGGCGACAAACACATTAAAGTGAAGCTTTTTGCCTTAAACAGTTCAGACAATGCAATATTTCATAAATTAACAGGGAAGAAGATGACAGCATATAAAATCACATGTGAAAACATTTCATCGTCCAATAGATAAAAAGTTTGTAATAGAGTGACTTCTGAATGACTAGAATCCACAGCTAGCACCATGAAAAAGGGAAAAAAGGGACCATTTCTGCAAAAAAAGGACTTCTAAGGACCTTGAACAAAAAAAAGGACTTCAAGGGGAAAAAAGGACCATTTGTGAGGCATGTATATTAGATATATTTATTTATGTAAAAATTTTTCAAAATTACTTTTAAAGTTTATCATTCTCAAGCCTATTGTTTACTTTTAGATATTTATTTACTTTTTTTTAAACTTACAAAATTGTAAAAAAAGAAAAAATGGAACATGTTAAATATACAGGGCTGTTAACTCCAACACTCGATTTGGGAGCACCCCGGGAGCAGAAAAAATTTCATTTGGGAGCACCTCGGGAGCAGAAAAATTCCATTTGGGAGCACCTCGGGAGCACAAAAAAATAGTTTCCGAGAGGAAAACTAAGATTCGAGATCAGAATTAACATGATTTTGGAGCATAAAATTGAAGATTAAGGAACACAATAAATGCATACAAGAAAAGCAAAGTTTGCGAGCAAACACCATTTGCTAAAAGCAAAACACTATTTGAAAGCACTTTAGGAAAGCTGTGGAAAAAAAAAAGGGTGCATACAGGCTATGCTATCAGCAACTTGGTAAAAACAATACATATCAGGAGTCAGCAACCTTTCTGTGGTTAAGTCATTTTTTTCCTACTCAAGAACCATGAGTATGATTTGTATGCGGCTTGCGAGCCACAGGTTGCCAATCCCTGTCCCTTTTTTTTTTCTTTTTTAGAATTATTTAGGGAATCTTCCTCTGGAAAAAGAGAGCACAAATAAAATGAAAACTAAATTTTAAAACAAAAGCTTCTATCTCATTCTTTGGTTCTATTACAAATCACAAGTAGTACTAAATGGAGATTTTTGAAAACCTAAATATTATACCTCTTATACAACAACACGTAATTGGTAAGCAGTATCGAAAACAAAATAAATTTGATGGTTAGAATAATTAAATGTGTGTACTTTTAATAGCATATGCTTTTGTATCAGTAATTTAACCTCATCTAATATTTACATATTCATCTATAATACTTGAACACAATATACAAAGCAAATGTAAACAAAAAATATTTAATGACTGTTGAGAGAAATTAAGAATTATGGGAAGTTAAAAATTAAGATTATGAGAAATTAATAATGAGATTACAAATTAAGTATCATAAGTTATCTAGTTTTCTATTTATTCTTTTTTTTATTTTTATTAATTTCTTCTTGAGCGTTTTCATTATCTTCTAATAGTTGTAATGGTATTGCAAGTCTATCCTTCCCTTCCGTTAATAGAATCTGTCCACTTTCTATAACAGCCAGTAGCGGCTCGGACCTGCTTCAGTGGTGGGCCCGAAAAAAATAGTGCCAGTTCAAATCGGGAAAATACATATACATAGAGCTGTGGCGGATCTTTACCCATTTCAGAGGAGGGGGCTTTTTTTTTTTAAGCTCGAAAGGGTAAAACATATGAATCACTTTTGTAAACAGTGTGAATACATAAAAACTTTTCGAATAACAAGTTATGAAAGGCGTATTGATTTCTCCTTTAAGTTTTCATTTAAAGACAGCAGATTTATTTTGCACCAAAAAAACATTTTCCTCCATTTTTCTTTCTCAAAAAGGTACAATATCAATTAAAAAAAAAAAAAAAAAAAAAAAAAAAAAACAATGCATGTGTACATGTTGAAAAACGAATTGGTCCATAATGTTTCATCTCCAAATAGCAAATCGTGCCCCTTCATAAACAAAAAACGGTGCCCGTTGCGATGATTACCGTAATTTATGGAAGAAACGCCGCACCCACGAAAATGAGCTTAGTTAGCTAGAAAATCGTCAAAAACGCCGCAGCCGCGATCGTTGGTGTGTGTGTGTGGGGGGGGGGGGGGGTGATCGTGGTCAGAAGTCAATGCCAGATAAAATTCAATGTTTTCTAAAATAATTTCTTAATTAACAAAAAATAAATAAATAAAAAATATGTTGCATTACTTATTAGACCTAATTTATTAAAAAAGCTATTAAGTTGATCGGATATATTTCGGGAGAAATTGGATAAACGGTAAAAAAATCTCCTTTTTTCTCCCCCTTCCCATAGAATGTTTTAAAGTATTTGCCACTATTTTACGAAGCTTACGATTTCTATTTTCAAATAATCAGATATCAATGTTTATATTCACAAAGGCAAATTTATAGAAATAAAAAAATAACTTCTAAAAACCTTCTTGCATCCGCACAAAGTTCGGATAGACTACCAGGCGCCATTAAAATGAAAACAGCAATCGATGTGTGAGAAGAGTCTCCAGTTAAAAGTAAACATTCCCCCCCCCGCGAATGGCCAGCTGTTGATTACGTAATGAGCTTGCTTCAGCAAATTGTTGCTTTAAACTGAATGTTGTGTAACAACTCTTGATGGTATTTATATATTATTTTTTATATTTATAACATTGGGATTTATTTTAAAAGCACTCAGCATTTCTTGAGCATACCAATTAGTTGGCAGTGTTTATTTCATAGAGTGCACAGGGTGCAAAGCCGCACGGCGAAAAAAAAAAATCTTTCAGATTAACTTTATTTATTTTTTTTTGGGGGGGGGGAAGGGTTAAACTCGCACCGTGCGCAACATTGACTAATTTTGGCTGAAATTCAGTATTTTAAGAACAATAGAAGTTCATGTGAAAAACGGGTGCATTTAATAGAGGGTAGTGCACTTTTGCGGCATTTTACAGAACTCTAACCCTTCAAAATATATATTCAAAACTTCATTAAAATTTAATTATAGTTCTAAAATGTAGATGTAAAAGATTTACTTCTATTTTTTTTTTCTTTTTACTTAATTGAGGAGACATCGGTGGGATGTATGAAGCCATCCACTTCAGAGCACGGGACATGGACCCATCTTAGGGTGCTCTGACTTTCTCCAAAACTGGATCAAAGATCAAACCTCTTTTCTATGGGGGTAGGTTCGCATTCTGATTCGCTACGCTGTGATCTGTTCACGCTAAAGAGTACGTGTCGGTGGTGGCGCCATCTTTTGAGAAAATTATCACGAAACGAATTTTTCGATTTTTCATTGAAGATCGGCTAAAAAAATTAAAAATATTGTAAACGCCGCACTTACTTCTTTTAACTTTTAAACTCATAAACGCCGCGGCGTTTCTTCCATAAATTACGGTACTTGTTTGCCTATCTGGCCGGCCCTGATTGAGGTGACTAACAAAGCCCGACTGGTTCGATCCGGGGCGGGTAGAATAGCTTCGGAATGCAGCTTTCGTACGCAGTTTGAATCTTGCTTTACTGCTAACTAGCTTTCCATACACGCTTTAAAAGATAAATGAGCCTGGCAAAAATTTAACAAAGAGTCAAAATGACGTATTCGGCGCAGACCGGCGCAAAAATCGGCTAAAAGCGCAGTTCGGCGCACTATTTGTGTTTCGGCGTACCCTGAAAGAGTCAAAATGACGTATTCGGCGCAGACCGGCGCAAAAATCGGCTAAAAGCGCAGTTCGGCGCAGAATTAACATCCCTGAATATATGTATATATGGTCCAATGTTAGTAAGAACAATATTGTGAGCTATTGTAAACCATTGTAAACTAACTGCTTTTATACTGTATAACACTGATATATTTTACCAATTGTAATCCAAAAATTGTGCTGTAAAAAAATAATAATAATAATAATAATGAGGGTTGAAGTTGGCTATAAAAATGTGGCGAGGTAGCTCCATCGGCACAGGGTTGTCTAATAGCTGACTCCACTTCTTTCCTCTGGCATTAACAAATATGAGTCTGCCTGACAGAGTTCTTAATACATTTTGCAATAAATTTAAAGGCAGTGAAATATCACACAGGAAGAGTTTGTCGATGGAGATCACAACCCTTCTTAGCAAGAGTATCTGCTTTTTTTTTGCTATAAATGCCACAGTGGCCAGGTATCCACTGGAAAGCATGGGTCCAGCCTCAATGAATAGTGTCACTGAGCAAGTCTCGAGTAACCTGAACATGGTGTGATAAAGTACAATTGGGGGTACAAAGAGCCAAGATTGCAGCCTGGGAGTCAACAAGAAAAACTGCATGTCGGAGTGAAGGATTCCAATTTGACAGACTAGTAGCTGCAGAGCTCATTCTAAGTAGGAAAAATCTGATGTGTCCAACACATGACTTCCTTGCACGTCTATTAAATCAAAAATGTTTTCTACGCACTTCCTCTAAACTTATTTGTTTGAAAGAGATAAAATATCAATAACAGAAAGGTTTAGCGATTTCTAGCCAAATATTTCGATATCGCCAAGCTGAGTTCAATTTGAAAGATTTCCTTCTGACACTTTATTTGGCGATATTTCACCAAAAGCCGACAAACTTGAGATAGTCTGCGAGATTTTGGGGATAGCCAAAGTAGTCATTGACCACAGACTTTCAATGAATTGAATGCATCCATACACCTTAAAGTATTTAAAGTCATTTGGCTCACCCTGTAAATAAATTCACAGTCGATTGCTGTCAAAAAAGATATTGAAAACAGTTAGATATTATAATATAGCTCTAAATACAAAAGTTCAAAATTCTACGGGTTAAAGTTTTAGAGTTATACAAAATACGAAATAATTTTTGGCGCCAAATTTGGCGATATTTCGGCGAAACTCGTCAATGTCGACGACATTTGGCGAGATTTTAAGCATGAACCAACAATGACAGATTATCGCCAAAACTCGCCAAGAACGATGGCAAATGGCGATACTTTGGGCATGGATCAAATGACTGACTATCGCCAAATTTTGCGACGTTTCGGCAAAATTCGCCAAGGTCGAGGACAGACGACGAGATTTTGGGCATGTACCAAACAATGACTGTCTACAATTGTATTATATTGAAGATGTCCATAGACATTAAAGTACTGAAATTCTTTTCGGTGGTCCTGTAAATAAACTCTCCAGTAGATTGGAACCAAAAATCGAGATGCACAACTAGATGTTACAACATTCTTATATATGAAATTTCATAATAGTTTTTGAGATTTGAGAGTTAAATACGCACACACGTACACCAAAAGTCACCAATCTTGGCGACTTTTGGCATAGTTCTTGAGGGAGGCACGTGACCGTGGTCGGACCATTACCTAACTTATGTGGTAGGACTGTATTGTGCTTGAAATGGATGAATGCCCCTAAAATTGCCATTGACCGTAATGTATTGGAAATCTTTTGAGTGTTCCTGTAGCAGAACTGTAAATGATAAAGACACTTTTTTTAATGGAGAAATTCATTTTCTAACTCTTTACAGCATATATCACTTCTGAGTCATTTGAAATAGCCCAATACCTCTAAAAAACGCTTTGATGAATTTCGGTCCATTGAGCATAATGTATTTCGAATGTTTTGGGCGGTCCTGTAGATAAACTATCCAGTCGAATGGAACCAAAAGGGGAAGTGCACAACTAGATCATAGAATAATCTTAAATATCAAATCTAAACATTCTACTACCAATAGTTTTTGAGATATACGAGTTACATACATACGTACGTACGTATGTATGTATGTATGTACAGACGCATGGAAAAACTGACCACAATAGACTCGCCGCTGGTCAAAATGAGTTGCAGACGCGTTTATATGATTGTGCATGCTAGCCTACGATGAGATGCATCGAAAAAATTCTTAAAATTAAATTTAGAGGTAGTCAAAATCGGGTTTTTTGTCGAAATTTGGCCCCCAAAATTTTTCGGGATCACATTACTTCCTTATACTACGTACAAAGTAAAAGGGGCAGGGTGCAAAGGTTTTTAAAAAGGGCATCATTATTTTAAAAGGGCATTGTGTTTCTTAGGGCAGTAGGTACTGAGTACATATTCTGATTAAAAGCACTTCTAATTTGGAAAAAAAAAAAAAATTGAGTAAAGCAATGCTTTATTGGTTAATAATAATTAATTAGTAATCTTTAAATTAATTACTAGTCTTTATTAAAATTAGATAAAATTAATTAAGTTGATAAAGCTAAGTAATGTAAAAGAATTAATTACTTTTTAAGCAACTTTGTTAATTAACTTATTAAAATAAATTATAAATAGTTAAGTTAATAAGAATATTTCTTTAAAAGATTTTTAAGGGTTTTTTCTTTTCTTTTTATAACAAAAATAATCACCCAAACATACCTAACAGCCAAGAAAATGCTTAATTAAGTAAACATTTTGCATATGAAGCACATTTCAATAAACTATTTATTTGATCACCTTGTTAAGAATCATCAATAAAAGTTTAACTAAATTAAGAAACACTTAATAGTGCTTTTCATCATTCACTTGTCTTTGTAAGAATTAATCCAATAGTAGTACAAACAATTAAAATATAGCTAATGCATGAAATTATTAATAACACTTCTGTTCAAAATAACCATATAATGGTATAAATATCTATTCCAGTTATTCAATATATATTCCACTACAAATTCCAGTTACTTATTAAATTTTTTGAAAATGGACAACAATAGCTAAAATTTTTTTCAGGGTTATCTGCAGCCATTATAAGTATTGATGTTTTTAACAATCAGCTGGGGTCAGTGTTTTTAACAATCAGCAAATCAGCCTATATAAGTATCAATATTGAAACAGCCTGAAAGGAGATATGAACCTCAACCCCATCTTTCGCCCCCGCCTAGCTCAGAAAGAAATCCACAAAGAAAGAAAAAATATGTCCTGACAAAAAAAATTTCTAACTTTTGTTCAAATTAAGATGTCTTTTTAAAATTTGAACTTTGAATCAATTTTTGCATTTAAAAGTGACCCCTAAAATTTCAAACAAATTGGTCCATTAATAAAACAATTATAGATGAATGAATTTTTACACAGTTGATTTCCATCCCCCCTTCTTATCACAGAGACAAACCTTGCATCCCCACAACAGGGCCTCAAGGAGTAATTTAGTTACCGGGTGTCGCCTATTTTTGGCGACTTTTTTTTCCTCGCCAACACCCACTACTTGGCGCTTTTTTTTTGTCGCCAAATTTTTCACGTGTGAAACACCATTTTAGAATACGATAAAATAATGCAACACGTTGAGCACTGTCAGGAAATAGAAATCACTTTAACCCATTAAAATTGCACAGATATTCCACTAAAAAAAACAATAATACAAAATACACCATCCATACTTAACACTAAAAAATGTCAGCAAATTCAGTAACAGGCAATTCAAAATGAGCAAACAGTAAACCACTTTTAACTAAAAAATTTCAGAATATTAAGCAATCTAGTTCTACAGCTATGTAAACTATGCAACCAGTGGACCGTTTTTAACAAAAAAAACCTCAGTGGATTCAGCAACCTAGTTGTACAGCTATGTAAACTATGCAACCAGTGGACCGTTTTTAACTAAAAAATCCCCAGTGGATTCAGCAACCTAGTTTTACAGCTATGTAAACTCAGCAACCAGTGGTCCGTTTTTAACTAAAAAAACCTCAGTGGATTCACCAACCTACTTGTACAGCTATGTAAACTAGGCAACCAGTAAACCGTTTTTAACTAAAAGAACAACAGTGGATTAAGCAACCTAGTCATACAGCTAATGTAAACTGGGCAAACACTGGCCCGTTTTCAACTCGAAACAACATCGGTGGATTAAATAACCTACTTATACACATTCAGTGCTCACAACTGTTTTTAATGATATCTCTAGAGGAAAAGGGACCAAATTCTAGAAAAAAAGAGACTAAAAAGAGACTTAGTAAAACACAACCCCACAACATTTGCATAATTTTTTTTTTTTTTCACTCATGCTACGGGATTTCAGCTTAGCTGATATTTTTAATTTGTACTTAAAAAGATCAGAAAAAAGGAGGAATAAAACAAATTCATATAATTCCCTAATCCCAAATTTATGAAATTCCCTCATATTTCCAGCTGGCTCTGTTGCCACTCTGCATGAGGACCTAAAATAACGAAAATAGGTGAAAGCAGGAAGATAGAAAGAGAGGGGAAAAAACAATAAGTTTTAAACAAATGTAGACCAATCAGAACATTGAAATCCACCTTTTTAATGTTAAAAATTGTTGCTCTTTATCAGCAATGCATAGTATCTGATGCTTCATATGAATAGAAATATATAGACAGAAAAAGCCTGGGGAAACACCAAATGCCAGATATGTGAAAATTCCACACAGTTCAGTATGTAAATAAAATTAAATTTGCAGGGAAAATCCAAGGAAAAGGTAGAGAGTGGGGGGGGGGGGGTTAAATCTGCTGCACATGTTGTTGTTTTTTTTTTGTTGTAATAAATTTTAGGACTCCTTATATGATAGTCTGAAAACTAAAAATATAAAAAACAGTGTTTCTCTTTTTTAAAGTCAGCATATCTCGATTTTAAGTGGCTATAACAAATTCAAGTCAGGGTGGATCACCATTATCTGCATTTTTGTGCAAAATTAAACTATTCCGCAAAGGTTTACTCACACAAACTTAAATTTGAACAAAATATACTAATATTTTAAAAAAGTATGATTTGAAAAGGGGGGGGGGGAGAGAGAGAGAGAGAGAGAATAGAGTTCGCGTCAAAAGAACAATAAAGATAACAATTGTACGAACGAAGAAAAATAACACTGAAGAATAATTTTGTTTAATGCATTCTTTTTTTTTTAAATTAGTAACTCTTTCTTTTTCAGTATTTAGAATTTTTAACTTTTCGGTAGTGATCCTAAAATTGGGAATTATTTGTGCACTTGACTTGGATCCATCCTGATGTTGCCATATAATTGTAAGGATTATCCCATTAAGTATTTGATATTCACCAATGCACAGAATTAAACATGTTTACAAGTGTAAACAACTGGGGTAACTTAAAGTAGATGCTAAATAAATAAATAAATAAAATCCTAAACACTTTCATATTTTAATACGTACTAAAGTGCTCTGTATTAAAAGTGTATCATAATTCATGCGTTATCCCTATTTTTCTTCCTTGTTTCATAGAAAATATCTTTGGAATCAAAATTTATCTTAAAATTGCCTACTAAAACTGTTTTACAATCTTTGCCAAGCATATTCGAACTGAAATTCACCATTTTAAATACTGCTTGGAATGGGCATCATAATCCATAGAGTGTGCTGTGTCATTCTTGTTCCACAAACACTTCGGAATTGAAATCTATATTAAAATCGCCTCCTAAACTATTTTACAATTTTTGCCAGGAATATTCTAACTATACTTTTCCTTTGTAATAAACTGTCATGTTTGAAGATATTGCCAAGCTTGGTTCGGTTTTGAAGATACAAAATTTGGCGATCAATTATCAAAAATTGCAAATCTTGTGCAACTTTCAACATTTTATTCTCCCCCTCCCTCCTTTCTCGTAATCTGGCAAACACATTTGGAAAAAATGCTTCAGCACAAGAAATTGTGTAGGCAAATTATGCCAATGCTAAAAAACCTGCTAGTACTGTAGTGCTTAAAAAAAAAAAAAAAAAAAAAAAAAAAAAAAAAACAGAAAAGAAACTCATATTTTTTCATTTGTGTTTCCCCATCTTCTCAGATTGAATCATTAAAAAGTGAGGGTGAAAAGGAAGATCCAGATTCTGTTTTCTATTATAAATAAGCAGGACCAGAAAAAATTCTAATATTTGACATTTATGTGGATGGGTTTCTCAGTTGGTTTGCAATTAGATTTCTTACAGGTGCTTATCATTCGAGAGTTACCATGACATGACTTTGGAATTTCTAGAATCCACGGTGAAAAAGAGGAAATAGGGACCATTTACATGGAAAAGGGACTTTTAGAGAGCTCTAACTAAAAAAGAGACTATTTGTGAGCCCTGCACATTTACAATTCACATTGAAAACCTTAAGCAATTGAGAAAATTCTTTAAAAAAAACACTTACCTTTTTTACCTAAAAAAAACACTTACCTAAAGAAACTCTTCAAAAATATCCAAAACACACAACAGCTAATAACATAACACCAAAACGCTTTCTTTTACTAACTAGCCACATAACCAACATATACTAACCACACACCAAACACCAATAACACAAAACAAGAACTGACTCATCGATTTCAAATTTCCTCCTTTTAAAACCTCGGTTTACCGATTACAGTTAAATTGCCTTAACCAATCACAAAATTCCTTTCCCAAACATCCTGGTATCGTTTAATGAACCTACCGAGCGATTTTTCATCTAACTACAGCATCATCCAACACCTCAACTCAATCTACACAGGTTACAACAGACATCTGACTCTAAGGCTAAAGTAAATAAACTTTCGACCAAACTCCAAGCTTGGCGACACATCGGCGCTTGGCGAGGACACCCGGTAACTAAATTTCCCCAGGCCTCTGGATGGTGTGAGGTGGTGGGTTCTATTAGCATAAAAGTTGTGTAAAATCCTCCGCACCAAATAAGAGAACAAATAAAAGGGATAACAAAACTTTGCGGGTGAAAGAGGATGTCTAATTTTTAATTATCAGGGCGCAAGGCCCTGCTGACCCCACCTAGAATGAGCTCTGGTAGGTGCTAGTTTGATTGCCTTTACTTCAGCAAATAAAATGTTTGATTCATTTTTTGTTTCCACAAAAAAAGCAAAGATGAGTACAATTTCAGATAAATGAGGTAGGAAAAACGTACTTAAGTATTATCCCGACGATCATTCCCACCAAACTATTTTTCATCAAATGTGTTGCCAATCATATTCAAAGCCATCAATAATTTCAGGTGTCCGACATTCATCTTGGCGGACCAACAGGATAGTACGTTAAATACAGAAAAAAAGATCCAATAAGAGATTTTCTAAAGAAATAACTAAAAATGGTAAAACTGTTGGAATGTGCTGTAAAGAGTGCTCCATAAATATTAGTGCTAAAGCACATAGAATACAAAACCATTTTGAAAAATGTCCCCAAAGACGAAAGTGTGAATAAGATTCTGATGATCGTATATCAGATGTATTCAGTTTAACAAGCTCCAGTCCTACTTCATGCTCATTATATTCTCAGTCTGAATGTACAACAAGACAAAATTCAATAGCATCATTTATAGTAAAAACTAATAAAACAGAAAGTCAGAATTGTCATTCAAGAATCAGTTAATTATTTTACAAATGTTAACATAAACTACAAGCCTGTATGTATGTAAAGGAAGAGAAACAACAATCTCTGTATTTTTGCTTAAGTATGAAGAAAAACAACTAAAATATTTAATCATCGAGTGTTACTAGTTTACAAATCGAAACTGAGTAAACATGGACAAAATGATATTTTGTCAGAGACATTTTTTTTTTTCAGGATTTGGTACTTACGTATCATTCCGGCAGTCCTTCTAGCCAAAACATTTTTTTTGTCAAATGTGCTGGCAAACTGTTGCCAATCATATTCCGAACCACCAATAATTTCATAGGTCCGGCATTTATCGTGGCAAAAAATCGCTCGTCTTGGCAAACAGCCGGGATAATACCTAAAGTACCGAGAATTTTTCTAGCAGTGTTTTACACCCTGGACGAAAAAGGACAACCCTGACTCTTCAACCCCAGGCCCCCTACCCTCCTTCACTCTAAAAAATGACTTTATAGCTTAATCCCAAAACAGAAGGTTTTTTATATTAAAAAAATATGTTTTAGTAAAAAATAATACGTTAATATGATTCTGATGCATAAAGTTCAATTATTCAAGACAATAAAACTTTGTTTGACACAATCATACATGCACAGTCAGGGGTCGACCCAGAGGAATTTTTTACAGGGTCCCATTTTTGTGAATTTCAATACTTAATTTTGTGAATTTCAACACTTATTTTTGTGAATGTTCATACTAATTTTTAATGTCTCTTTTTTTTTGTTAAAATAATCGATAAAACAGATTAAAATGTAAGTTAAAATGCCAAAGAAGGGCTGTTTTAAACGATTATATTTTTGTGAAGGGTCAGTTTTAATCAATTGTAATTTTGTGCAGGGACCATTTTAATCGATTGTAATTTTGTGAAAGGTCCGCAAAATGGGCCCAATTTTCGTCTACATCAACCCCTGACAGCATAATAATAAAACAAGGATTGATCCAGGAATTGTTTTCGAGGGTCCCATTTTTATTAAAATTGCTTAATTTTGTGAATTTCAACACTTATTTTTGTGAATTTTCATGCCAATTTTTAATAAAAGACAGTTATTTTGTTTAAATCATTGATAAAACCGATTAAAATATATGGTGAAATGCCAATGAAGGGCCGGTTTAATCGATTGTAATCTTGTGAAGGGGCCGCAAAACGGACCCAATTTTCGTCCGCATCGACCCCTATAAAATGAGCATGTTTGAAAGAAGATACAACACTCAAAATAAAATGAAATTTAAAAATGCAATCAATAATTCTGAAAATAAGTATCATTAGTAGGGCAATGATACTTAGTACAATCATTAGTAGGGCAGGCTAAGGCTAACGGTTAAACACTAAATTATGTACGAAAACGTTTATAATAATGTTATAGCGGAATAAAACTTACTATCAAAAGCTGGGAACCATAGTAATACTACTACGAATATACATAATTAAGTAATTAGACATACAACGTAACTCTTGGCTGTGACTTGGTAAAACCTGGTAAAACCAATGTAAATAAACAGAACAAAAGCATAACTGAAATTCGGAATTTTAAATCTAGCTCCTCACCATGGAGTTAGAGTGATAAGGACGGCCATCCACAATGGAATTCCCTCTGCGGAAACCATGGCTCACTGAGTACAGGCTGTCCGAAAAGCTCCGTTTTTGCGTACGAAAAAGTTTTGCTCCTTCGTCGATTTAGCGCTGCTACCCGACCATATCGTGTTGCTAACTCTGCAGGAGAAAACGTGACACAAATCAGTAAAAGTATCCAGAAATAGCTAAAAATGTTTTCAAGCTGAGGAAAAAAAAAAAAAAAAAGAAATGGTTCTCCACTTCGTGTAGTATCTAAGGTATTAATGGCATAACTTAAATCTAAAAATATTCAGCCTTCAGCTGAAATTAGTTTCCCCTCCGCTAAAGAGGTTTTTTGACAGAACCTTTTAATTTGTATTGGCAGCCATGTACAGGATGTATTTGCATGTAAATCAAACGGGGAGAAACCAACCGTTCTTCCAGTGGTGTCAAGTATTTTAAACAATCCGGTATTTCGGGGAATTCGAAGCCATTGCTTATAGCTAATTCTGGTATTGTCAATTTAATCAAACAATCGTAACATGTTTTGCAAAATTTGCCAATATCATCGATATCTTTGTAAAAGACTAGTTTTATAAAGTCCGTTGTCGCTCCTTTGGACAGTAAAGTTGTTTTGGAATGGGTTCTTATTGACTTTTTGAACCACAGTCGATCACAACAATAGCATTGGTGGATTGGACCATCAGCAACAGCTTCGAAAAATTTCTCAGCTAATTTACGAAATTCTAGTTCTTCACACCTTACATTTAGATCAGTATCTGTTCTTGGTCTTTTCGATGGTATATCTAGACAGAGTCGTAAACGTTTTCTGTCTTGTCTTCTGGATTTGGATTCCGCTTCTTGAGCACGAAAATCTGGATCTTCCCTTTTTCTTTGCATAAATAGACGGTTAGTTTCACGATGACTTTCTTCCGGATCAGACAACTGGCGAGGACGGCCAGCGCGGCCTTGAACAACAGTCCCGGGTATATTCTTCTGATATTTAATGATGTAATACTGAACAGTAGAGCGTGAAATACCAAGCCTACGAGCTATTTCACACTGATCCCGCAAAAATGAAAATTTTAGAAATGCCACGACAGAACACCACCACTTGCTCCGAGGAGGGACAAAAGTTTGAACGCGACTCTGGAAACAAATCCAAGTTCTGAAAAATGAAATCGGAACCTCGGGAACTTGACAGCCAGTCGCAGACGCTCTGACAAAATCTTACAGTTTCCCCTTTTGTTTCATCTGACGTTACTTTGAAATTTTTCAAGTATCCATTATTCCAATCATGTGTCGGATCTTGGTGTGTTTCAAATTTCCGTGAGATCTGTAAGATTTTATTTACTATCAATTATCATCCACGACTTTTTTTGTCTGCCCAAAACTATTACCCTCTTTAGCGGAGGGTAAAAAAAAAAAAAAAAAAAAAATTAGCGTTTACGCGGGGCCTTCGCTATTTGTAACGGGCCTGCGCGTGTATTTCGATGAGTCATCCAAAGAGGCCTACGGATGCTCGCGTCTTCACATATACATCAAGCATTTTTTAAGCTTTCCAAGGCTTTGAAGCGTTATTTAATGTAGCTTTATGCCATAATTGTGCTACTAATTTTATCAGTTTCTTTACTATGATACATGTGGACATTAAAGCAAGTAGATGTGTTAATTTGAAGGAAAAGCAAAGCAGTGCTTACTCTCATGATTCGTTATTTTGGCTTGATTTTTAATATACATTAAACAAATTAAGCTGATTTTTATTATACATTAAGGTAAACATATTCATAAATGATAAACAGTTTATTTATACAGATATTTTTATGAATTTCTTTATACTGAATATTTAAGTTTCACATTTCAAAAGCAGTTACAACCATAACCACTTTTTAAATAAAATTAACTAACAGTTATTAAATTTGCGTTCATTAAATTTTGTCCAGTTAATATATTAACAGAATATATGACGAGGTGCTGGAATAGAAATGAAGATATTTGATATTTACAATTCGCATATACATCATTTAAGTACTACTACAATATTTAATTTTCAACTAACTTAAAAATAATGTAAATTAACTTAACGATAAACATTTAGAATAAATTACTCAACAAAATGTGTCCCATAAATAGTAGTACGAACTTTAAGGGAAGATGAAAGAAATCAAAAGGATTAAGAATCACGTAACATAGCACGGCCAAACACGTTGTTTTCATGCTCAGCTTATGTATTGAAAATTTTACCATTCCCGATATTAAAAGGATTTATAATTTTCGTTTGTAATTCCATATATTTTTTTTTCTTCCAAGAAAAAGTATTAAATTTTAGAAAACCATAGTAGGAAATACCACGAATATTCTAATATCTTTTTTTTAAGCGATTACTAACTGGTGCTTGAAGACAATGTTTTCATCCTTGCATTGCTGTATACAGTGAAACTTCTATGAGCGACCACTTCTATTTAGTGACCCCCTACTGCAACGACACATTTTTTAAGGCACCGATTTTTTACCCTATCTAGTTAATGTTAAAAGAGCCTCTAGAAGACACCACAGAACTCTCTATGGCTACTATGCAGATAGATTTAGTATCTACTAAACCTATTGTTCAGTTACTAACTTAGTAAGTGGGCGGAGATACTAAATGTTCGTAAATCGGGATTCAGATACATTTAGTACTAAATCACGTGACCAACACCAAGGGAAGTCAGGGAAAATGTAGGGATAAGTTAACAGGGAAGCTAACAGACCAATCAGAGCGCTTGTTCCAGGCATGTGTTTATTTAGTCGGTGATTTAGCAGCTTGTTTGGTCACGTGATTTTAGCAGCTTGTTTTGGTCACGTGTTTAGTATCTCCGCCTCCAAATTCTATCTGAATCCACTTTACTAAATTTAGTAACTAAACAATAGGGTTAGTAGCTACTAAATCTATCTGAATAAGGGCCTATAAGTGACCGGTCCAGTTCCCAGTCCGAAAATTTTCTTGTATTTTACCGGAAGTAAAGTAAATAAAAACCAGATTCTAAACCAGTCGCTCTACTGCAAATCGACAGCAGTGCAAGTACAGGTACACATTACGTACAAATCTTGTATGTTAGAGAAGAGACATGTCTAAGAAACGAGTGATTTTACTACTGGAAGCGCACTGATGTGATCGAATCACACGAAAAAAGAAATTTGGAGGTTACTTTTGGTTGTAGGAAAAATTAAAAAGCAAATAGATTTTATTATAACAAATTGAGAATGCATGAAGATACCGGAATAAATGCTCTTTTGGCAAATGTAAAAAAAAATATACACGTATATATATATATGCAGCAGAGAGTGAAGTACACTCGAAGCGAGAATAAAGAATGAAACAATCTGAAATTCCAAAATATTTGATCAAAATTTAAAATTTGTTTACATAATTACTCATGCAATTTATTATGAAACTACATAAATAACAAAACAAACAATATATTTTAGCACTTTGAATACAAAGTGAGATAAACCAACAGCTCAAGGACTCGAAAAATTTCAGGATACCTCTTCAAAAGCTGCACTAAACACTGTAGCAAACCAAAAATAAACGCTTTCTTATTTAATTATTCTTTATTATAGCAATTCCAAGTATTATATAAAAGTTATTCTTTTGTCGCTATCTCAATCGAACTTTGGAATTGAACATAATTAACTCTTGTACAAAATATTAATTGCATTTGAAGTTTCTACGTATACATATACAAAATTAATAATTTATAATTTACTGTATTTCTCCACTGAAAGCTGGCTACACATGTCTAAATCATACAATCAATGCACATATCTAACTGATAAATAACGTTTTCGACTGAAAAATTAAATAGACAACATCGTCTAACTAGTATTACAAAGACACGCTTATTTACTGTATAATAAACTACTCAAGTAGTACGATTTCACATGAAAATGATTTAAAAACAGCACATGAATATTAATTCACTAAATTTGATTTACATACCTATTTTTAGAATTTCTAAATAAATTATACAAGTTTACACTTCCTTTACATTCAGAGCAAAATGTTCGAATTTTATGATAAATTACCATAAAAAAAAAAATGGCTCAATCTTATCTTCACAAAATGATTATCTACATCTAAAGTTCTTTAGTACGACAAAACTACAAAAAAAAAGTTTTAAAATAATAAAATAATATAATATTTATAATACTTATAATAATAAAATAGAACAGTGCTAATCGCAAAAACAGGCCTCAATGATAAACTCAATTTTCGTGCTGGCATCGAACCAGCAGGCCCAGTTGCTAATAGCGACGGCCCCGGTTTACGCTAAGGGGACAAATCAAGCATTGTGCTGGAATCTAAACAAAACTTGGGAACACTAGAAAATATTTTCGAGGGCATAACATATTACCATGTACACCCTCCAAAAAAAGTTTTCGAGGGCAAGAAAATTTTCGTACGTCAGTTTCATATTTAAAGCACGGTTCTTCATGAAAAGTGATTAATCATTAACAAAACTGAAAGGTGAAATTTGGCTCATAGTCTGATACTTTATTGAATGTCTGTACACACTCCAAAAAAAGTATTCGACCAAGAGAGAAATTTCCTATTTTAGACTTGCCAGTAATAATTGAGTTTTTGAAAAACGCACAACCTGACAGAAATATTGAAATTCATATTTATACATAGCCTAATTCATATTCTATGATAAATTATTTTTTAATTTACGAAACCAACGTAGGAAATTTATCTCTTGCTCGAATACTTTTTTTGGAGGGTGTACACGCTACACACACAATGACAACAAACGTTTTCAGAGATCGAATTTCATTGTTTCTCTGAGTAAATGGCGTTTTTAGTTGGTTTATTTTTCTTATTTCTTCAGTTTTTTCTGAAAGAAATAAACTATACGGAAACTTTCAGGGGAAAAAGTACAAATCTTTAAATTTGGGGACAAAGTATTTTTGAGGACAAGATGAAAAAAAAATCTATATTGAGTTGCCACCATTAAAAACGAGTTAATCATTGAGGCCTGTTTTAGCCATTCGCAGTATTCTAAATATTATATTATTTTAAAACAATTTTTTTTTTATAGTTTTGTCGTACTAAAGAGCTTTAGATGTAGGTAATCGTTTTGTGAATCTTGCGCCGTTTTCTTTCATAAAAATTTATCATAAAATTCGAACATTTTGCTCTGAATGTAAAGGTAAGTGAACACTTTTATAATTTATTTAGAAATTCTAAAAATATGTATGTAAATAATGTTTAGTGAATAATTATTCATGTGTTATTTATAAATAAATTATTTTAATCAGAAATCGTATTACTTGTGTAGTTTATTCTTGTAAATAAGCATGACGTTGTGATACTAGTTAATGTAATTTTGCCAGTTTAAAATATTATTTATCAGTTATATATGCTTTGATTATGTGATTCAGACTTACATTTGGTACAGTGCAGAAATACAGTAAATTATAAATTATTGATTTTTCACCGTTTATATAGAAACTTCAAATGTAGTTAATATTTTGTGCAAGCGTTCATTATGTTTGCTCAATTCCAAAGTTCGATTGAGAAAGCGACAAAAGAGTAACATATAATACATGAAATGTCTTTATTAAAGAATAATTAATTCACGGATCGCGCTATAGAGCGTATTTTATCAATTTTCTCCAATATACAGGATATCCCGAAAACACTGAAATGCGCTTTAATACATCATTTGTTAAAGATTAATGGTAAATTGTTTAAAATAACGTAGGAAATACGACTACGTTAATGAAGTATTCATTATAAAATGTCTTTTACATTTCTGTATTTAGTTATTTTAAAGTATATTAAATATCCACTTGTGAAACTAAAATAAGCAATCGTAAATCATGAGAGTAAGCGCTACTTTGTTTTTCCTTCAAATTATATGCATCTATTTTCTTAATGCTAATATGTATCATAGCAAACAAATTAATATCGAGTTCGTACTTGAATTAGTAACACATTTACGACTTAAAACTACATTAAATAACGTTTGAAAGCACTGGGAAGCTTAAGAAATGCATGATGTATACGTGAAGACTCGAGCATCCGAGCCTCTTTGGATGACTCATCAAAATACACACGCAGGCCCGTTACTAATTGCGAAGGCCCCGTTTGGACTTTCATTTCCGATTTACAAAATACTTCAGT
Source organism: Cheiracanthium punctorium (assembly GCA_038373885.1). Lineage (NCBI taxonomy): Eukaryota > Metazoa > Arthropoda > Arachnida > Araneae > Cheiracanthiidae > Cheiracanthium > Cheiracanthium punctorium. Next base: position 386,759 of record JAWZYV010004791.1, on the reverse strand, counting down.
ATTGCCAGTTTGCCAAGATTTTTTTCTCCTGCAGAGTGGGCAACAGTGATATGGTCGGGTAGCAGCGCCAAATCGGCTAAAAAGCGATACTTTGCTTGTACGCAAAATCCCACAGGAGAAACTGGTTTTCGGACAGCCTGTACTCAGTGAGCCATATTGAAAACTAACCTAACGTAAGGTGACCAAACGTCCCCATTTTCAGGACGTTTTTCAAATTGTTCCCCAGAATGTAAAAATGGAACTGGGGAAAATTTTTAATTATTGCATTGTTTTTCAATTAAATTACTGTTAATTATTGCATTTATTATAAATGTCCCCAGTTCTGTTGTCAAAATCGGGGACATGTCCCCGATTCTGACTACAAAAATCTGGTCACCTTAACCTAACGCCGATTCGGTCTACAGACGGCGCTGTTGGGCCTCCGGTGGGGCCTTCGCTATTAGTAACGGGCCTGCGCGTGTATTTCGATGAGTCATCCAAAGAGGCCTACGGATGCTCGCGTCTTCCCGTATACATCAAGCAATTTTTAAGCTTTCCGATGCTTTGAAACGTTATTAAATGTAGTTTTAAGTAGTGATTGTGTTACTAATTCAAGTACGAACTCATTAACAGTTTCTTTACTATGATACACGCGGACATTAAAGTAAATAGATGCATGTAATTTGAAGGAAAAACAAAGTAGTGCTCACTCTCATGATTCATTATTTTAGCTTGAATTTTAATATACATGAAAAAATTAAGCTGACTTTTAGAATACATTAAAGTAAACGAATACACAAATGATACAGACATTTTTATGCATTTCTTTATATTGAATGTTTAAGTTTCACATTTTCAAAGCAGTTACAACCATTATTACTTTTAAAATAAATTTAACTAGTAGTTATTAAATTTTCATTTATTAAATATTGTTCGGTTAATATATTAACAAAATATATGACGAGGAGCTGAAATAGAATTTAAAATATTTGATATTTACAATTCACGTATGCAAAATTTAAGTACTGATATACTATTTAATTTTTAATCTTTTGTAAGGCGTAGGTGTCAGAAGAATGTTTGCTATAATTATAAGTACAACCTGTGCACTGCAAGTCCTTGGTATTTACATGAAAAATAATGTAAATTAATTTAACGAGAAACATTTAGAATGAATTACAAAATAAAGGGTGTCCCATAAATAGTAGTACAGGCCTCTCAATTACTCCTCCTTTTTTAAAATTCCTACCTTCATCAAAGTTTTATTTATATAGCCTAGTATTTTAATGGTTTGATAGACGAAACCTTAACATATAAAAGAACATTTAACAACTGTTGAAGAAGGAGAACATTTTACTCTATTATTTATAGAGGTAGGAATTTTAAAAAACGAGGACCAATTGAGAGGCCTGTAGTACGAACTTAAAGGGGGAGATAAAATAAATCAAAAGGATTAAGAATAACGTAACAGTGTATGATAAAACACGTTTGTTAACTGTTTTTATTTTGGTTAGTTCAAATGAGTTTATTTATCGAAAATTTTACCATTCGAAATGAAAATGATTTATAATTTTCAGTGTTAGTTCCATATACTTTTTCTTCTCCAAAGAAAAATTATTAATTTTAGAAAACCATACTAGGAAATACTACTAATATTCCAACACCTTTTTTTAAAGTTATTATTAACTGGCGATTGAAAACAAATGTTTTCGTCCCTGCATTGCTGTATATTAGGGTTATAGCTTAAAAAAAAAAAAAAAAAAAAAAACCTGCTCCACGGACTTTGAATACAAATTAAGATAAACTAATAGCTCTAGGACTTGAAAAATTTCAAGATCCCTTTTCACAAGTTGCGCTAAACAATGTAGTAAATTAAAAACAAACGAAAGAGTGAATTAATTACTTTTTATTATAGCCATTATCGGGGATAATACCGTAAGCGGGTGTCTATCGCCAAGGAAGATGCGTCGCCAAAGCTTACTATATTTTGTAAACAGTCCTGACAGCGTTGCCAATCGAGATTAGCTAATCGGCAACCTTTCCGACGGAGCTGTGTTGTTTAATGATGTCATGAGAAACTAGTGTGTTTGAAGGAATTATATGATTGGTTGAAGGAATTTTAAGGAGTTTAACTGGAAAAATAACTGAACTTGAATTAGCCGGGAATGGAAGTTGTGTCGTCTGCTGCAGTTTTGTATTTTATAATGGTTATTTTTGAAAAGTGGAATTTTTGCTTGTTTTTATATTAAATGTAATATAATTTGTGTAGAGCTATGATTAAAGTTGTTCCTTTATACGTTGAGTTGTTTCTATTTTTTTATCAAGTGAAATTCGACAAAAATTTGAAAATGTTTGTTGTGAGTTGTGAAGAATATGAATCGAGCGTATGTTGAGGTACAGTTGTTATGCTTATTTCAATGCTTTTGATGGAATTATTTTGTGGTGAATGGACGTCGTTCATGAATAAAATTTGAGGTATGTGGTGCTTTTATTTATTTAAATGTTTATTCCTTGCTTTACGGTACACCGGTGTATAGTTGAGAATATTTATGGTCTTATGTTTTTATAATTATGTAAGGTTTTTAGTATGGTATGTTATTTTTTGTGAATTGGGATGAAAAAATAAAATTTTTTAAGGTTTTAAGAGGGATGGTTAATTTTTTTTTTTGTTATCTGGGTTTGCTTCCGATTTACAGAATTCCCGTACAATTTTTAGGTTAAATATGAATACATATGTAAGGATTTTTGAGTTTGTGAGAAGATTTGATTCTATTCTGATTAATAGTGTAAATGTGTGTTTTGAAGGTATATTAAATTGCAAAAATCATGGAGGGGAGGAAGTAGTCGGTTTATTATAGTTGTTTTCTGTTATTTATAAAGAGTGTTTTTAACATTTTATAAAAATATTTGCAGTGTATTTTTCTTGAAATCACGTGCACTATTCAGGTTAAATATGATACAGTAAATAAGTATTTTTGAGTTGTTTGTGTGTGTGTGTGGTGGTGGGGGGTGGGAGGTAGTCGGTTTATTTGAGTGTTTTTCTATTAATTTAAAACTGTTATTTGAACGTTTTAAGGGAAATTTCGCTGTATAATTAATTATGTGCAGAAACATATTTTAGCATTTTGCATAATTTGAAGGTTATGGTTTATTTATTTTTTAACGTGCCCAGAGCTAGTGCTTTGTTTATGTACATTTTGTTTATAATTGCATTTGAAATATGTCTACTAATGTTTTAATGTGTTTAGATAAGTATATTGTAGTTTTGGGTTTATATTTTTCCGTATGTGTCTACTTATGTTTATGTTTTGTCTGGCGCGAAAAACAAGTCGCCAAGGTTAGACGTTGGCGACAAAAAAAGTCGCCAACTCAACCGACACCCGCTTACGGTATCATTCCCCCATTATCTAAATGGAACTTTGAATTTGAGTATGATGAACACTTATACAAAATATTAACTTCAATTTAAGTTTCTACATAAACATGTGCAAAAATTAATAACATATTTTACAGTACTTCTGCACTGAAACCAATATCACACATTTTATTGCATTTATAATAAATGATAAATGACATTTTCAACTGAAAGATTTAAACAGATAAGAATGTCTAACTAGTATTACAACGCACGCTTATTTACTAGAATAATAAACTACCCAAGTTAAACGATTTCAGATTAAAATGATTTATAAATAACACATGAATATTAATTCACAAAACATGCTTTATATCCTATAAATTTGTAGAATTTCTAAATACAAGTGTACACTTACCTTTACATTCAGAACTTAAAAGTTTGAATTCTATGATTGAATTCGTTGATTTATTTCCATAAAAAAAGCGCAATCTTCAAAAAATTATTACCTACATCTAAAACACCTTGTCATTAAATCATTATGTCAAAACTATAACAAAATTGTTTTTTAATTATAAAATAAATTAACGTTTATAATCCCAAATCGCATACAATCGAACAGCGCAAATGTAAATATTAGGCCTCAATGTTTCACTCATTTCTTCCGGTGGCAACGAAGAAGCAGGCCCGGTTGCTAATAACGACGGCCCCGCCTCCGGCAACCAGTTGGTTCGCTACCTTAATACATCTTGTTCTGAGAGAATCCTTTTTCTCACTCCATGGCACAGAAATCTCTCAGATTCTGATCGGAATTTAAAATTAAGATGGTTACAAACAGGAGGGGCGGACTAAGGTAAGTGGCGCCTCATGCTAACTTAAAAAAATGCCCCCTTTTATGTTCTACTTACTTTTTGAGTTTGAAATGACGCCCCTTCAAAGCCGGCGCACCGATGCGATGCTTACCTTGTCGGGTCGCCCCTGGTTACAAAAATAAGATGGTTTAATGATAAAAACCTACAAAAAGGTGTAAATAATTTTCGTCTTATATTAATTCTGAAGAGCTTCTGGATATATTGGCTGTCATCAAACAACGGAAAGGAACAAAAAAGTAAGAAAATGTGAAACACTTTCAGATTTCAAAGACGCACTAAAGTGCTAGATATTAAAAGCATATCATAATCCATGCGTCTTCCCTATTTTCTTTCCTTATTCCACTAAGTTGGAGAGTGTATCATTATTCATGAGTGTGCTTAAACAAAATTAAAATTGATATTTCTTTTCTAACATCCTTTTCTGGATCTAATACAATAGAAAAGAAATAAAATGGGGAAAAAGATGCGCAGAAAAATAAGTTTCAAAACTTATTCTTAATTTTTTTGTTTGTGTAACATGTGTTGCAGAAAACTCTGCTTGTTTCCTGGGTTCATCGTTCTAAAGTCCATTAGAACGTGTGTAGAAAGTTCTAGTAGAGTCCACTTGTCAGGATGGAACACGAACTTTATTGGTTCTAGAACTTCATCGAACAATCAGCTGTACAAAATTCACAAGCACGTAGCACAATTAGCCAGTAATGTGCTTTTAACAGTCCGCTTAGTAAAGAAGCTTTCACAAATGCTGTATTTTTCGGATAAAATAAAGCACATCCAAGGCAAAAATTCAGTGGAAATATACGAGGGATAACATTAACAGTCCCTCAAGACTCAGCAATGAAGAATTTACACAAAGCTTCATAAACAAGCGAAAACACCGCTTCAAAAGAAAGCCTTTCACGGACATCTGCTTTTGGCGGGAGCAGAGGTAAGACTGACAAGAAGTTCACGGCTTCCGGGAAAAGGATTTCAATGATCTTTGGCACAGTGGTAGTAAACCATGTTATGGGCGCCGGCAGCATAGGGCAAGGGGGGCAATGGCCACCCCCCCCTGGATTTTTGTATGCAGTGTTTTCCCTTGCTTTTTTGCTCTTTCCAACATGGTAACCATACGTTGAAGTAGTCTTTGCCCCCCCCCCCCCGTGGGAAATATTCTGCCGGCGCCCATGGTCATTGACCACAGACTTTCAATGAATTGAATGCATGCATACACCTTAATGTATTTAAAGAAAGTCATTTGGCTGACCCTGTAAATAAATTTTCAGTCGATTGCACTCAAATAATATATTTAAAACAGTTAGATATTACGATATAGTTCTAAATACATAAGTAACAAAATACGAAATAATTTTTGGCGCCAAATTTTGCGATATTTTAAGCATGGACCAAACAATGACTGACTATCACCAAATTTTGCGATATTTCGCGAGAACTCGCCAAGGACGACGAAAAATGGCGACATTTTGAACATGGACAAAATGACTGACTATCGCCAAATTTGGCGATATTTTGGTAAAACGCCCCCAAGACAAATGGCGAGATTTTGGCTATGGACCAAACAATGACAGAATCGCCACATTTGGCGATATTTCGGCAAAACTCTCAAAGGTCGACGACAGACGGCGAGATTTTGGACATGGACCAAACAATGACTGTCTACAGTTGTGTTATATTGAACATGTCCATAGACATTAAAGTATTGAAATTCTTTTCGGTGGTCCTGTAAATAAACTCTGCAGTAGATTGGAACCAAAAATCGAGATGCACAACTAGATGTTACAACAATCTTATATATGAATTTTCAACATTCTATGACTAATAGTCTTTGAGATTTGTGAGTTAAATACATACACACGTACACCAAAAGTCGCCAAGCTAGGAGACTTTTGGCGTAGTTGTTGAGGAAGGCACGTGATCGTGGTCGGATCAATACCTAACTTATATGGTAGGACGGTATTGTACTTGAAATGGATGAATGCCCCTGAAATTGCCATTGACCGTAATGTATTGGAAATCTTTTGAGTGCTCCTGTAACAGAACTATAAATGAAAAAGACACTTTTTTTAATGGAGAAATTCATTTTGTAACTCTTCACCCCCTCGAAATTTCAGTTTTTGTTAACAAAATAAGAATGATGAAGTCTTTTTGTGAAAAATTATGCCTTTTTCACTGTTTGGACAACCTCCGAAATTTTTTTCTGGGTACATCCTTGCTTCTGACATTTTATTTGGCGATATTTCACCAAAAGCTGACAAGCTTGAGTTAGTTTGCGCGATTTTGGGGATAGCCAAAGTAGTCATTGACCACAGACTTTCAATGAATTGAATGCACCCATACACCTTCATGTATTTAAAGTCACTTGGCTGACCCTGTAAATAAACTCCCAATCGATTGCAGTCAAAAAAGATATTGAAAACAGTTAAATATTGCAATAGTTCTAAATACAAAAGTTCAAAATTCTACGGCCTAAAATTGTAGAGTTATAGAAAATACGAAATAATTTTTGGCGCCAAGTTGGCGATATTTCGGCGAACCTCGCCAAGGTCGACGACATATGGCGAGATTTTAAGCATGGAGCAAACAATGACTGAGTATAGCCAAATTTTGCGATATTTCGCCAAAACTCGCCAAGGACGATGAAAAATGGCGATATTTCTGACATGGACCAAACAATGACGGTCTACAGTTGTATTATAATCCCCATGCAAAAACCCTTAACAGCTTAAAAATTTGTGACGCAGCATTTTATTTTATAGCTCCATGAATTTTAAATATGGGTCTTAAAAATAATGATATCACATTTTGAGTGACGCCCTGCTGGAAATTTTAAAGATTTGTTTTTAAATTCCATTACAGTTACTTTCGTTTTATTTTCTTCGTTTAAGAAGATTTACGCATTTAAGCAATGCTTTTAATTATGAAATACACTGTCAAATATATCACACTTTCACTGAGTCTATATAATGTAATCAAATGAATTTATTTCAATAATTTATCTTTTGTGTCACGCTATCCAAAAGGGAAAGCAAAATTTTCATATACATTGCACTTAGTTTGGTTACTATGATACTAACTAAATATTTACGTAAATTTTACTTGCCCTTTTGGATAGCGTGATGCAAAAGATAATTTAAAATTATTGAAATAAATTCATTTGAATACATTATATAGACTCAGTGAAAGTGCGATATATTTGACAGTGTATTTCATAATTAAAAGCATTGCTTAAATGCGTAAATCTTTAGAAAATAAAACGAAAGTAACTGTAATGGAATTTAAAAACAAATCTTTAAAATTGCCAGCAGAGCGTCACGCAAAATTTGATATCATTATTTTTAAGACCCATATTTACAATTCATAGAGCTATAAAGTAAAATGCTGCGTCACAAATTTTTAACCAGTTAAGGGTTTTTGCATGGGGATATCATTACTTTTTAAGGGTATGGTCAGAAGATAATAAATTAGTTTCAAGGGCGGATTTCGGAAGTTTGCTTGACACTAAGTTATGTCAATAAATATACAAACCTGTTTTCATGCAGTATCAGAGTATTTGATTAAAAAAGTCACAGCAAGTTCTTTTGTAACATGCAACAGAAAATTGAATTATTTTTTTAGAATTTTATAATAAGAGACATAATACTGATTATAATCAATAATTTTTTGAGTAATTTTCTATTTATAATTTGGGTCGAGTACAGATTAGTATCCCCGCCATCATCTTTGATTTTATTTCATAAATTTGCATTCAGTTTAATGCTAAACGTAAGTTAACTTTTTTACCATAATTATATAATTATTGGGCCCTATCAGTGGCCGAGCGCACAGCGCTCTGAACTGGGAGACGGAAGGTGCCTAGTTCGAAACCAGGTTGCATCCGCCGACCTAATCGTTCGGAGTTTTCCGTGGTTTCCTCCAAAACAGCGTAGCACTTAGAAAGACCCTCACTTAGGGCACACCACGTCTCGGCTTAGAGCCTACGTGTAGCTAATCGGCCGTAATTCTAGAATAACAAAACAATATATAACTATTGGTTCTATTGTTTTAATGCATTGTGATTCATTAATTTGCATTCAGTTTAACGATAACCGTAAGTTAAGTTTCGTTAAAATTATAATTTAATAATCTTGTTCTTAATTAATGATAATCTAGTTAATTGTTCTATTATTTTAATGCAATGTATTCTATTAATGCAATGTTTGCTTTCAGTTTAAAGCTATCTCTAAGTTAAATTTTTAACTATATTATGATACACTAAGTTTTTAACTAAGTTAATGATACATCTCCAAATTGTTGATTAAATTAATTAATGACTATAATCATTAATAAAATAGAAAATTACTCAAAAAATTATTGTTTATAATTGGTTTTATGTCGCTTTTTAGAAAACTAACTTCATACTATGTTTGTTTTTTATCAGTTGATAATTTCATTTTTTTAGAGAACGTTTAAATGAACTACCAGTTTAAGAATAAGGGTCTTGCGCGGTTGACTTTCTTAGTGCTTCTAAAGCGTATTTACGTTACATCGTGAGAAAAACCGACCAAAACTCCGAATTTTTAGATTATCAGCCATCCGGTAGACCAGAACCCTGGACATTTATACTTCAGTTATTTACCATCTTCAGTATCTTATCAACTCGGCTCGGGTGGGCACAACATCTTGTTTTAGATGCCATCTCCGGCCTTTAAATGTCTAATACAAAATATAGTGCATGTATAAATTTAGATTAATTAATCAAATTTCTATCTGAAAAGTATTGAACAAAACTTTAAATCTGGTATTTAAAGGAATACAAAATAAAAGTGAGAAAAACCTAAGATTTGGAAAAAAATATTGGTTTTAAAATTATAATTCAATAAATTTTATATATACATGAAGAGTAAAAGAATTATTATTAAAACTAGATAGTATGTAAAACTACTATTTATTTTTCTTTGAATACTAAATAATTATTATTAATTAATTATGTGAGCTTTCTGAAGAGAAAAAAAATCATTGAAATATTAATGACATATTGAATTTTCCAAATAGAATTAATAATATTAGAAAAATAAAGACTTAATTTAATTAGAAATAGCTATCAAAATACTAGGGAAACCAAATACTTAAAGAAAAAGTTAGGAAGGAGTTTTACCCAAAAATACTTAAATTAATTATTTTTTTAATTCAAAGTCATAACTATTTTTAATTATTAATTATAGCAAAATAAATTACAGAAAAAATAAGTAAAGTATATAATAATCTGTTATTATTTTTTAAAATGAAATAAAACAAAAACGACAGTAACACAAAGCTCATCTCGCAAAAGTGCGACATCGGGTACAGAACCTAAGTTATCTGGTCAGATAGCGGAAGCGCATCGAACCAGCTGTCTACAACCAAACTGGTTTAGGATATAAGGTAACTTGCACAAATCTTGTCACGGATCTACAGCACTGTATTCCTACTCCCTGCATTGTTTACCGCCTTTGAAACAAGATCATTTTCCTTATTTCCTTACGCGGGTTAAATAGTTCCCTCTTTGAACTGGATTAAATTAAAAAAAAACGAGATTTCCTAGCTTAACTGGCGACGTCACTCATCGAATTTGGCACCGATTAAAATCATATATTAATTGTAAAAAATTCGTTAGAGCGGATTCCGAGAGCCAGGAGAGAACAACAAAAAAATTGGAAAGTTACCTGCAAATATAAGTGCCGCGAAATTTTAAGGTTGGTTGGTTGGGGCTGGCTGCGTCACTCGTAGAACTGCCGTTCTACATGATAAAGATGTCCATAGACATTAAAGTATTGAAATTCTTTTCGGTGGTCCTGTAAACTCTTCAGTAGATTAGAACCAAAAATCGAGATGCATAGCTAGATGTTACACCAATCTTATATATGAAATTTCAACATTCTACGACTAATAGTCTTTCAGATTTGAGAGTTAAATACATACACACGTACACCAAAAGTCGCCAAGTTTGGAGTAGTTGTTGAGGGAGGCACGTGACCGTGGTCGGACCATTACCTAATTATATGGTAGGACGATATTGTGATTGAAATGGATGAATGCCCCTAAAATTGCCATTGACCGTAATGTATTGGACATTTTTTGAGTGTTCCTGTAAATGATAAAGACACTTTTTTAAATGGAGAACTTCATTTTGTAACTCTTTATAGCATATATCACTTCTGAGTCGTTTGAAATAGCCAAAAACCTCTAAAATCTACTTTAATGAATTTAGAATCTCTTGGTCGGCCCTGTAGATAAACTATCCAGTCGAATGGAACCGAAAAGGGGAGGTGAACAACTAGATGTTACAACAATCCTAAATATGAAGTTTCGACATTCTACGCCTAATACTTCTTGAGATATGCGAGTTTAATGAATTTCAGCCCATAGAGCGTAATGTATTTCGAATCTTTTGGGTGGTCCTGTACATAAACTATCCATTCGATTGAGACCAAAAGGGGAGGTGCTAATCTAGATGCTAGAACAATCCTAAACATAAAGTTTCAACATTCTTCGATGAATAGTTTGAGATATACATACATATGTCTAGACGGCATGGAAAAACTGGCCATAATAGACTCGCCGCTGGTCAAAATGAGTTGCAGACGCGTATATACTTCTAAAAATAAAATTGCTATATAACTCGGGCAGAGCCCTACTTATATAGCAAGAGAAATATGCGAGAAAAAATGTACATGTGTTTCTGATGGAGAGTTTTTTACAAACATTTTCTTAGATGACTAGGGGCCAAGGCCCCCAGACTCGCTACGCTCGCTTTCGTATGAGGCATTCGGCCCCTAATAAGGCTTATTCGTAAAAAAGACATAGTTTCAACAGACAAAACCCGAAGATTGGATCAGATAGAATGTTACTGAGCTACACATTGCTTGGTTCTTGCATGTTCATTGGTACTTAAAAATTTAAACTTCACACTACAGGAGACCCCCTCCCCCTCATAACACGGAAGATATTTTGTTATGGGAATCCGTGTTGTACGGGTCCCGAGCAGGGGCGGATCCAGAAATTACTCAAGGAGGGGGCGATTTTGTACCTGAAACAGGGGGGTAGACTGCGCAAAATCATTTTATAATTAATTAATATAATCAATTATACCAATTAATGTATTTAATTATTTTATTTATAAAATCTGTATATGAGCGATGATTAAAAAGGACAGGGAGTAGTACCCGCAATACACCCCTTAGAAAAAGGCTACCTAATTTTCATTATACTTTCGTGATATATTTTAACAGATTATAATAGACTTTTGGACTTCGAGCAGGAGGGGGCGATCGCCACCACCGCCCTCCCCTTGGATCCGCGCCTGGTCCTGAGCTATACTCCCAGAGTGCGGACTTTGCTTATAATCGCAGGAAAAATTATTTGCACTCCTCAGAAACACGATATTTAATGTTGTCATTCAAGAGTTGTATTAATTAGGAGCTAAAGCATAATAAAATAAAACATCTGTTTCAGCTGTATTTTTAATAATGTAAAACCTATTGGACACCTTGCGAATTTGCCACCCATGGCGATTTTTCATTATTTGGCGACTTGTGTACATGTAAAGTTAATAAAAGCTACGGAACAGATAGGATAGCTTGCCACCAATGGCGACTTTTCATTATTTGGCGATTTACACATGCTCACAACCTATAATTACTGTTCATTTAAGGTTACCGGAAAACCGTTATCCATATTTTCATTTACATAATCGTTTGCAGATTGGCGTACTTAGCACCACGAATTACACCATCTCGTCGCGCTAGCAAATATCCAAAGTGTACTATAACTGCTATAATGGCATAGTTAACGCCGCCAAATATTTCTACTGGTAGCAAATAATCCAGCTGGACCGAACCGGCTTTAAAATAATCTGCATTTTAATTATTTTTCATTTTCAAGATATTAGTTATTCTGTTTTGGAAAAACGAATAATCGCTAATTCTAAACTCCTGTTGTCTAAGCGAACTTACTGTTTGAAAATTGTCAACTTTGTGTAACACATTTTGAGTTACTTATTTCATATAGTTTTTATTTTGGCGTAATTCTAAGTCATGTTTGTAAATTTCACGCGATTCTAGATGCTTGGAAACGCTTTGTTGCAAAGGAATGAATGATTTTATGAAAAATCTGGCAACCATTCAGTTTATATTTTCAGTTTTTTAATTAATATCTTCTAAAATAATTCGATTTTTGAAATTTAAGTCAGCTCATCAGGTTCCTCGGAATTTTTCGAATCTGTGGGCACTTTAGTCGAAACTCAAATTCCCATGGTTTAGGAGGAGATAGGCCTACAAGCTTTGACAGCGCCAGCGGCCTTTACTTTTTTTTAGACTAGACTATATAGAGTATCTCCAAAATTTCAAATCTCCTTTTTCAAACATTTCCAGATTACAGTAATGTTAATAACACCCAATGTGTTTTTCGTGATGTATAACTATTACGCTTGTAGAAAACTTTAATAGCATGATGATTTTGTAGAGCTGCAAGTTTTCTATTGCAGTAAGTTTTTACTGACTTATGCGTGCTTAATTGTAGATTATTTATTGAAAAGGTATTATTTTCTTATTTGTGTTAATAGTTTGTGTAATTTAAACTACAATGTTTGTAAATAAATCAGTTTATATAAGAAAAAATATTCTGTGTTTTCTTTATGTGTGCATTGATTACTTGCAAAATATTTACTTCTGAAATTTTACTAAAACAAAAAGTGATAAAGTTAACATACTTCGACAAGATTTCAGGTTCTCCTCTTTTACACTTATCCTTTAAATACTACAACGTAGAAAGTTACAAATTTGACAAAACTTATTGAAAATAGTATTTGAAAACATTAATCAACTGTGTAGAAATAAAATGGTCAGTAGATATGTTTTGACAGTTCGTCGCTACTCCATTTCGGTTGCAGCTGCAGCCCGACGTAACCCCCAGCTCACTTCGTTTTCTCCGCAGCCAGTAGTCGCTCGCTGCTTATCTCTAACCCCAGGCAGTTGATTGCACAATCGTTAGAGGGGAGAATTTTTTCCACAAGTGATAGATAAGGGTACTTAGAAAAATTTTCGCGGTGTTGGGTGGATTTGAACTAGGAATTTACAAGTTACTGATCGCCGGCTATAACCATTAGGCTGCAAAATCTTTAGGTAGAGACGGTTTAATCATGCAGTCTTTTTACAGAATTGTGTTTAATGTTAGGATAACGATACTTTAAGAATTTTTAGACATAAAATGGTATTGGCTATATCTTTAAACCTTTTAAACAAGTATTAGTATTGACAGTGGCGCACCCAGGATTTTAGTTTAGGGGGGGCTGGGCGACATGCAAATACTGCTGAACTCGATTATGGTGTGACCTCGATTAGTTACAACTCTTTTATAACGTCTACATATTCGGTACCACTTGACTGTCCCACAGAACACAAGCCCACAAGCAATGTAACTCCGTATGGAGTCACAATTAATTATCTGCTCTTTCGCGTGACGTTGTAACAGAGATTAACAGTGTTTCATAAACTATCTGTAAGCATTTGTTTAAAAACTTTTTAAATAAATGTCTTTTTGGTTAGAAATAACTTGAAGACAATTAAAAAAAAGAAAGAAAAAATAATTCATTAGCAACAATTTTCATTCTTTCTACCTTTAGGGGGGGGGGGTTCAGCCCCCATAGCCCCCTCCGTGGGTGCGCCTATGAGTATTGATACACTTTTAAAATCCTACAATATTGAAGATAAAAGTTAGGTTTTATATAGTTGAATGTTATGTTTTATGTAAACTTTCACAGAATAGTAGAAATAATTGTGTTTAGTGTAAGGATAAGGGACTTAAAAAATATTTAGGGTGATCGAGATAAGATAGTAAAGATGATAATTATTCTTTTAGCTTAAGATTTTTTCCGAAAACTAGAAAGAGTTAAATTTTGGTGTCTACTATATTAAACGATAAATGCGTTTCAGATTTCTTTTTTTTTTTTTTTTAATCCTTAAAGCAAAATTCTGTTTAATAATGAAACCTTGAAAAATATTTTAGCGAAAACGAAATCTAGTGTATGGATTTGCCCCTGAAAGTTAACTTCATGGCACGTCAGTTGACTTAACAGATATGCTGTAAAGATATGTATAAGTGTAAAAATATTAAGTCCCACCCACCAACCGGTACCATCCTATCATGAAAACCTTTTGCAAAATTGTGTTTAATGTTAGGATAAGGAGACTGCGAATTTTTGGACATAAAATGGTACATAGCGGTGTTATATCATTAAACCTTTTAAGCAAATATTAGTATTGATACACTTTTAAAATCCTACAGTACTGAAGATAAAAAATTAAAGTTAGGTTTTATTTACTTGAATAACATGTTTTATGTAAACTTTCACAGAATAGTAGGAATAATTGTGTTTAATGTTAGGATAAGGGGACTTTGCGAATTTTTTAGTGATAATATGGTATATGGCAAAATGTTCCCGAAAGTAGCGGACAGTTAAAAATATATATATATTTCTTTTTTTACGACAGACAGTTAAAAACATTTTTTTTTTCAATATGCCGACAAAAACTGTCCGCAAGCAGATTTCTGAGTCCGCAACATTGTCGCTGTGTTTCTGCTACGGGGGTGCGTTTTAATTACTTTCTCAAGCTAATGAACTTAGTATTTTTTTAAATACCACATAAATAACTTTCTGCATAAGCAGCTTGTAAATATTTTTTAATATTAGTATTAAAAACTGTTAAAATTATATCTACTACATAGAAATTAACAAACTAAAATATAAGATACCAAAAACTAATGTTTAACTGCATAACTCAAGAAAGTTTTAAGACTTTTAAATGCAATTTTAAAATAGTATTTTAACTCATAAAGTCATACGACAAAAATTGCAAATTTGAAAGTTTACAAAAATACTTTATTTTTAATTTAGTCATGCAATACTTCAATTTAAGCAACATAGAGCCAAAATCTGCAAGATTACAAATGAAAAATAAACAGGAATTTGAGGATATTCATGACTTTTTATCCAAAACACATATGGTATACATCTTGGAGAAAAGGGAAATTACAATAATTAATTAACGATTTAAAAAAAAAATTTTTTTTTTTTTTTTTTTTTTTTTTGGTTTGGGGGGGGGGGGTTATTTCTGTCAGACCCATATATATATAGCAAAGCAAGAAAGATTTGTGTAAAAAATATTTATCCCCTTATTTTTAATCATTTTCTAATCCACAAGCCAATTTTTTTTTTCTGATAATTAAAACTGATATTAAATAAAAATCTTAGGGATGAGAATGCATCAGACAAAAAAAGAGGAAAAGTACACAAGCTTGAGTTTAACCATTAAAAATTTTGCAGGGATGCTACAGCTGAAACCCCAGTTTGTCTCAGCATCGTCTCAATCAAAATCCCTTTTGTCTCATTAAAATTCCTTTTGTCTCTGTATGTCTCAACTAAAATTCGTTTTTTTTTTTTTTTTTTTTTCAAGTTTGTTTCTTTCAACTAATTTTATTTATTTTATTTCAGTTTATCTCTAGAAGAAAATTTTTAAATCTGTTTCCCCTTTCAGCTTCTCCAAGCTCTTTTGCAATGGCCTGAATTTTTTGGGTGGCCACCTCATTTTTAAGTGGAGCAAGCCTGAAATCATAACAATTGCAACTGCATTTTACACATGTTTGGTTTCTATGAAATTATTATTAAGATGCCAAATTTAAAAAGTCTTGCGTAAAATCGTAGGAAGTGTAAAAAAACGGGAGTTTCACGTAAAATCGTAAAAATACATGGGAAAAGCGTTAAAAAACGGCAGTTTCGCGTAAAATCGTAAAAATCTGTGAAAATGTGCAACCTTCAAACTGAAAGCACATAAATTGACAAGTATGAATAGGTAAATTTCAAAATTACTACCGTAATTTATGGAAGAAACGCCGCATCCACGATCTCTTCCCCCTCCCCCCCCAAAAAAAGAAGCATCGCACTGAGATATATTTCGGGAGAAAGGGGGAGGGGGGAGATAAATGGTAAAAATATCTCCTTTTATCCCCCTTCCCATATAATGTTTTAAAGTATTTACCGCTATTTTACGAAGCTTACGATTTCCATTTTCGAATTAATCAGTGTCCGATTTCATATAAAACATATGAATTTTTATATTCACAAAGGCGAATTTCTGGAAATAAATAAATAACATGTAAAAAACTTCTTGCATTCGCAAAAAGTTCGGAAGCGAGCCGATGAGGAGGCTCCAGTCAAACATTTTTTTTTTTTTTTTTTCTCCATGGACGGCCAGCTGTTGATTACGTAGTGAGCGTGCTTCAGCAAATTGTTTGTTTTAAGCTTTGGATGTTGTGCGACAACTTTATGTTTCTATTAATTTATTACTTTTGATATTTATAACATAGGGATTTATTTTAAAGCACTCAGCGTTTCTCGAGTTCGCCAGTTACTCGTAGTTGACTTTCTACCGTAATAATAGCATAAAGGCAGTGTTTATTCGATAAAGTGCTCCTTCAGAAGGCGCAAAGCCACACGGCGAAAAAACATAACTTATAGATGAATTTTTTTTTTTTTTTGTTTTGTGTGTGTGTGTGTGGGTAGAATGATTAAACTCGCATCGGGTGCAACAGACTAGTTTTGGTTGATATTCAGTAGTTTAAGAACAATCAAGCCCGGACTGGCTCTTATGCCAGCAAATGTGAGTCAGCATTACTATTGTCATGTCATGGTCAACAGTGAACCACCTGCGCCCGCTTTTAGGCACGCTCTTCCGGTTTCAAGATGAATAAGCATGGGATGGGAGGGAAAAAGTTTTTCGTTAGCGGCGTAGTGTTTATAAAGGTTTCTGCCAGAAGCTCAGAAAAAAATAAGCACTTCCTTACAAATTCAAGCACCTTAAGGGAATTTATGAAAAAAATAAGCACTTTCAAGAGTGCTTGAAAACAATTTTTAAAATCAAGCACCTTTTAAGCACTTTTCAAGTCGCTACGCACCCTGCCTTTACGCCGGGAGCTTTCTTTCTCCAATACCGGCCGGAGGTTTATTTTGAGGACCGGAATGTTCAGCACAACTCTCAACACGTGGTCGCGCGGTGCGGGCTCCTGTGAGTCAGATTCAAAATTACTCATGTTCGCTGTTTTGGCGCAGAATTGCGCAGATACGGCCAAAATCGTACCGAATGTCGCAAAATGGCGCAGGCCGGCGGTTTTGTCTCAGTTTGTCGCAAATGTAGCATCCCTGATTTTGGTGCATGTCATATAGTTTTTACCATAAAATTTCAACTAAAAAGCAAATTAAGTTACTTTTATCCTTAACAAAACAGTAACCAAATACTCATGTATAAATAAATATTTAATAATCAATTTTAGAAAGAGAACATTCAATATAAAAATAGGCTATCATCTCCTGCTGCCACTGTCAAAAGCTAGCCATGTTATCTCCGAAACTGTAGGTGTTGAGTTCCGACGAAAGTGTCCACAGATTCAAAAACTCCAGGATCTTAATAAAAAAATGAGCATCATGATTGCCAGGTTTGGCAATTTCCGAGAGCAAAAAATCCTTCATGCTTTTGCAACAAAAAGCTATTACAACTATGTAGAATCGTGTGAAATTCATAAACATGAAGTAGAATTATGCCAATTTTATGAGAAATAGTCAAATATCAAGTAAGTTCCCTTAGATAACAGGAATTAAAATTACAGATTCATTTTTTAAATACAAAATAACTAATGATAACCAACTTAAAAGAAGCATTTTAGTATCAGGTACAATCTGGTAAAAGGCTATATTTCCAAGCATGGTAAATCTAAAGCGAGTGTGTTCCAAAATGCTAGCACCTTTTATCTTGAAAGTGAAAAATAATTCAAATGCAGAATATAGTAACGTTGATTAGGTTCAGCTTGGGTATTTGCCATCCATTATCAAGCAGAAATATTTGGCGATGTTAACTATGCCATTATAGCAGTTTTAGTACAGCTTGCATGTTTGCCAGTATGGTGAAATGAAATATTTTGTGGTGCTAAAGACGCCAATAGCAAAGGATTAAAACATACGAATATATGGAGAACTGAGTACAGGCAACCGTACATGGGAAATGATTATCGATTATAGCTTTGTGTAAATTGCCAAATAATGAAAAGTCGCCATTGGTGGAAAGATATCCAAGCTTTTCAGTAGTTTTTAGCAAGAAAACAAACGAAGCACTGTTTTTTTTTTTTTAAACAAACTTAATGAGAAATGATGATAAACTATAAACATGAATAAGTAGCCAAGTTATGAAATTTTTATGTTCCAAGGAACACACAAAAAATCAAGAAATGTGTAGCTAGGAAACAACTTACTAATTGATACAATCTTTGGGTTTCACTGTGAAAATTCAGCTTTTTTAAGATTTCTTAGTTGACGAATGCGCCGTATGAAAAGCAAGCGTCCCAAGTCTGGGGGCCTTGGCCCCTGGTTATTTATAAAGGGAATTTCAAGCAATTTTTTAAATTCTGAGGTCAAGACAAATAACAAATTTCAAACTATGATTTTTCATGTAAAAATAAAATGACATAAAAAGGCTGAATTGGAGGGGGGGGGGGGAGAAATCTAATCTTATTTTTATTTGAGAAACTTGATCAAAAATGCAATAAAAATTACACATATGCATCAGGATTTTTTAAATTCCAATTTCAAAAATAAGCATTAAAATAGTTAAAAGGAAAAAAATTCACGGAGATGCACAATGTTACTTAATCCTGTAATATTATTTTTGAAAAACAATTTAATTCAAAATTTTTACATTATCATTTCTTTCAGCAAATAATGAAAATGTGCGCCACCATTTTGAATGCAAACATGAACATGTTGAACCAAGTTACTTGACACACTTCGCAACATTGTTGGTGTTATTGACAAAATTTCTTCAGCTATGATTTGTTTTAACTCATTGTTGTTTGCAGGAACGAATGATAATGTAAACAATTTGAATTTAAACTGTATTTAAAAAAAAAAAAAAAAACACAGGATTAAGTAACATTGTGTGGCTCCATGTCTGTTCTCTCTATTCTAAAAAAAAGTAAAGGCCGCTGTCGCTGTCAAAGCTTGTGGCCTATCTCCTCCTAAACCGTAGGGATTTGAGTTTCGACTAAAGTGCCCACAGATTCGAAAAATTCCAAGGAACCTGCTAAGCTGATTTAAATTTCGAAAATCGAATTATTTTAGAAGATATTAATAAAAAACTGAAAAAATAAACCGAATGGTTGCCAGATTTGGCATAAAATCATTCATTCCTTTGCAACAAAGTGTTTCCAAGTATCTAGAATCGCGTGAAATTTGCAAACATGAGTTAGAATTACGCCCATTTTACGCCAAAATAAAAACTATATGAAATAAGTAACTCAAAATGTGTTACACAAAGTTGACAATTTTCAAATAGTAAGTTCGCTTTAGGTAACAGAAGTTTAGAATGAGCGATTATTCGTTTTTCCAAAACAGAATAACTAATATCTTGAAAATGAAAAATAATCAAAAAGCAGATTATTTTAAAGCCGGTTCTCGTCCAGCTGGATTATTTGCTACCAGTAGAAATATTTGGCGGCGTTAACTATGCCATTATAGCAGTTATAGTACACTTTGGATATTTGCTAGCGCGACGAGATGGTATAATTCGTGGTGTTAAGTACGCCAATCTGTAATAGTATGTAAATGAAAATATGGATAACGGTTTTCCGGTAACCTATGAACAGTAAATATAGGTTGTGAGAATGTGTAAATCGCCAAATAATGAAAAGTCACCATTGGTGGCAGGCTATTCTATCTGTTCCGTAGCTTTTATTAGCTTTACATATACGCAAGTCGCCAAATAATGAAAAATCGCCATGGGTGGCAAATTCGCAAGGTGTCCAATAGGTTTTACATTATTAAAAATACAGCTGAAACATATGTTCTGATTTTATTACGCTTTAGCTCCTAATTAATATAACTTTTGAATGGCAACATTAAATATCATTGTGTTTCTGAGGAGTGCAAATAATTTTTCCAGTGATTATAAGCGGAGTCCGCACTCCAGGTGGAGTATAGCTCAGGACTCGTACAACACGGATTCCCATAACAAAATATCTTCCGTGTTATGAGGGGTAGGGGATCTACTGTAGTGCGAAGTTTAAATTTTTATGTACCAATGAAGATGCAAGAACCAAGCAATGTGTAGCTTAGCTCAGTAACATTCTATCTGATCCAATCTTCGGGTTTTGTCTGTTGAAATTATGTCTTTTTTACGAATAAGCCTGATTAGGGGCCGAATGCCTCATACGAAAAGCGAGCGTAGCGAGTCTGAGGGCCTTGGCCCCTAGTTACTTCATAAATAAAGTTATAACAGTCCAAACAGTGTTGAAAATTGTCTCCCACACTTACATAAGGTTCAAACAAACATATTACAGTTTTCAGGATTCCCACACTTTTTCGCAGTATGAATTCCAGAAAATATAATTTTTCCAGGAGTATACATAAATGCCTTTTCCAACCAAGCATCATTGAAAACGCATTTTCCATCTGGAATCTTTAGGCAAATTGAAAAGAACGAAAATCTCAGGATGGTTTAAAAGTTTACTACTGTCACACGCGTACAGATTATTTCCAACACACCGCCGCAAACGGCGAGCTTTGTAAACTTGTACCCCGTGTACCAAAGAGAGTAAGAGCATACAGCTCATACACCAATTACAAGATTCTTTTGGTGTGACGTAAGAGCTAGCAGTTAGCGATAAAAGAGTTTGAGAATGCCAACGGTCTTAGTTCAGGAAAGAAATTATTGGATATGAGGAGAGCAGGGACAAATGTCTACAGCGAATCGTGCAATCATTGGAACTTTTTGCGGTAAGCTTTGAGCCCACTGAAGTGATTACAATCCTTGTCTCCAAGTCCGTGGCAAGAACATCAATAAACATGGCGGAGGATTATTACACTTGAAACACTAATTAAAAAAAAAAAAAAATTTCGGCAGATCGCACTTACGAAAAATGTTTTTGCACTTTAAATTCTAGGAAGAAAACTAAAACAATATTTCCAGGAGCCAATACTAAAATTTCAGGAGTCTACAGAAAAATTAGTAAAATCCAGGAGTTTTCCAGGGCCCTTAATGTTTTAAATCGAAATGCAGAAGTTTTTAAGGATTTCCAGGAGGTGTATGAACCCTGACTTTTAGAATAGCTGCTACATCCATCAGATTTAAGGATGATAAGAAAAATCAATGGGTACACTTTTTAAAAATTGAACACCTCGTATAATAGCACAGAGCGAAAAAAATTTCGATTTAGTTTTTGCCCCAGTGCAGAAAAGTTGTGTATTAGTGGGTAGATCACCTGTGCAAAGTTTCAGGAAAAACAAAAGATATCTTCCATTTCCAATTTGTCCACCAATTTTTGAAGATTTTTATCATTCAGTATGCCTATTAAAGTCCCTTGCCATCTTCTTAACTTTGGAATGGCTGTTGCTTTTTCATAAAAGCGATGTCTAGGTATAATAAAGTAGCCATACGCTACTGAATGTTACTACCTATGTTGCCACCTGGTGGAAAACTGCAGAGTTAGCATTTCTATCTCGAAAAAGAAATGAAGTAGGGGGAAAAAAAAAAAAAAAAGGATTTGCAAAGTTGTAGAGCATTATCAATTTAGTACAAAAAGACATCTTGTGGACATTAATTTGAAGAATAGAATGGTTAAAACGAAGAAGAATAGAATGGTTCTTTTGCAATTTACTACACCTTTATGTGTGTCAACAACATTTGACATGTGTTTCGGTAATCCAAATCTTCCAGAATAACACTTGCAATGATGGCTCTAGCCCAATCTGAAA
Organism: Cheiracanthium punctorium; assembly: GCA_038373885.1. NCBI lineage: Eukaryota > Metazoa > Arthropoda > Arachnida > Araneae > Cheiracanthiidae > Cheiracanthium > Cheiracanthium punctorium. The sequence continues at coordinate 364,747 of JAWZYV010004791.1, read as the reverse complement.
CCGCAGCTAAAGCTACTGCTGGGTATTGGCTTGATCACGCTGTCTGTTCTCTTCAGCTTGTGTCAACCTGGATGTGGAAGGCTTCAAATAATCTATGTCACTATTGGAGTTATTTGGATCCATATCAAAATCTGGATAAAGAAAAGTGAGCCTAGATGCAGTAGCATATGGAGAGAAACAGTTCTTTTAAGGTACAAATGCTTCTAGATTTTTCTCCTTCCTGCCGGCTAATTTCCATAGCTTTTCAATTATTTTTAAGTCAACTGCACCTATGGAAATTTGTCTAAATGTCCACTAGTCAATAAGAAAACTTTTTCTTTTTAATTTTAAGGATCTTTACAGACATTGAAAAAGAATATTTGACAAAAGAATCACACTTACATCATGAAATGGCTAACAGTTTCTGCGAGTTTTTCTAGGTTTTGACCTTTGTTTCTAAAGTTGTTGTTTACAATGTTTTGTCAAAATACTGTTTTACATTTTTGCACTTTTCGTTTCATGTTCGGATCATCTGTATTATATGTTTGAGTGAAATAAAACAGGGATGAGAGTGACAAAATTGAAAAAAAGCGGAAATTACACGTGAAGGTAATTTTGAACGAAATTGAAAATAACGAGAAAAGTGAAATTAGGGTCACAACTGAAAATGTTTGAAAAAACAAAGAAATTTCAACAATTGAAAGGCTATAGGAAAAATATTCACTCTCAAAATGGATGAGAAAAGATTGCAATTGGGATGGGGGAGCAAAAAAAAAACAGCGATTTTTGCCGATCTATAAAATAAACAAAACCGCAGTTTTCCGCAAGAAACTCTCTTGCCTGAATAAAAGGAAGAGAAGCTGTGTAACAAATTTCTTTATTTTTTCTACTACATTATATGTGATTTCTGATACATTTGGATTCACATTTTTTTATTTCATTTTATTATTATTTCACAACTATAAATAATATTGCAATGCATCTTCATATGCAGACTGACTACAAAGCTTTTGTGCCCAGGGCACTTTTCAAACTTTGTGTCCCTATATATTACTCCGAAGTCCATTTTTTGGCCTATTTCTGCATGTGTGCCCAGGGCACATGCAATAATCAGGATCTGTTTATGTTGTCAAAAAATGGCAACTTAACTTTACTGGAGTTTCAGATGGGGCTCAAGCTATCATTGGAAGTGCTGTTTTAGAAGATTTGGAGAGGATTACCGATGCATGGAATGTAGTTGTGACATATGTATTTAAAGTATAGGAAACAAACAAACAAAACAAGAAAAAAACGCATTTTTCCACTCTATTCTTTGCATTAATGCCCACAAGGTGTACTTTTATTCTTAATCAATGATGCTTTATGACTTTGTAAATCACTTTTTTTCTCCATCTCGCCCTGGTTTTGAGATAGGAATACTAAATCTACAGTTTTCCACCAGACAGCACCATTGGCAGTTTCATTCAGTAGGTCATTGCTACGAATATAGCAACAGCCGTTCCAAAGTTAAGATTGTGGCAAGGGACTTTAGTGGGCATACTGTATGGTAAAACTCTTCAAAAATTTGTGGAAGAATTGGAAACAGAAGATTTTTTTGTTTTTCCTGAAACTTTGCACAGGTGATCTACCTACCAACATACAACTTTTCTACACTAGGGCAAAAACTAAATATTATTATTATTTTTTTTAATGCTCCACCCTACTGTGTAATCTACATAAAAAAAGAGTGGAATTCTGCAGAAGATTATCATCCTTGAAATTTAACTAGCAAACAAAAACTATGTTCTAATTTTTGGGGTTCTAAAAAGGCAGTGAACATTTAGATTTGTGAATCTGCTAAAAAATCTCCCACATTCAGATTTCAAAGAATTTTCTCATTTAAATAACACTCTACTTATACAAATATGCTTTTCTAAAAAATTTACTATTCATAAAAAATACACTTGATTGCACGGTTTTACAGGATTTAAGTTGATGCAGAATGTTATAAGAGGTAAGTGCTTCATTGAAAAATTGCTGATTAAGAAGAATGATTTTGCATTTCAAGGGGGAAGAACCTCGATTGCAAATTTCTGATCTACCACTACAGTAATCAGTAAATATAAATTAAAGTTATTTCTTTCAACCTTTTCTGTTATAATGGCAATGGATGAAAATTCTTGACATTTTATATTTTCTGGGTCTGACCTCCAAACAATTATATTTAAAAACAATAATGCAAAAGATTTTTTTAGGGGGGGGGGGGAAGGAAAGAAAAACACAACTGATAAAAATGTAGGACATTTTCCCCCTTGTTACTTGTGCATTTCAAACCTTGTTACTTTTTTACTTTTTCAAGTGTAAGAGAAGCTATGAATTTAGGAGTAAATGTTTTTTACAGTAAACTGTCACGAATTATGCTTAAAAGCTATCGTACATTATGAAACTAGCTTTGAATTTGTGCTGCAAAATACATGCCAAATTTTACTTTAAGTAAATCAATACTCACAGGAAAATCACACAATTTCATTAGTGCCAAAATCAAGGTGTGGTGTTTGCTAACAACCATATGCCAAACAGAGACATGTTTATAAACAATATTTTTAATGATTTATATACAATTTTTACAATATTAAATAACACAAATCATTATAGTTTCATGTTCACATGTTTAAAATGTTTCAAAATATATTTCAGTATAACTTATTAAAATTATAATTATGCAAATAAAAGAAGATTTTATTTATATACATAAATCTATGTTTAACACAAAAATAATTTCAGATTTAATGCAATAAAAAAAAGAACTGACTTACTAGTATTTACACTCAATAAGATTCTTAAAAGCCACTTTTGAAAATGCATATTAAGGAACTAACAAAGCCACCATCAATATACTTTAAAAAGGAAAAGATATTTCATTAAACAACACGAACATTTTGAATATACAACACTAATTTATTAGCTTTTTTGTTTGTTTGTTTAAAGGTATAACGTTTAGTGAAGCATTAAAATAAATGAAGATAGAGAAAAGTCTGCATTTTAAATGCAAAATACCAATTCATGTACCTCTATTATTATAAGCTGTTTAACATATTGATAAGAAATTATTATTATTATTAGTTCATTCCTGAAAATTTTAACACACTCAAGTTTTTCAAAATGTGCTCTGTAATGAGGAAATTATATTAATGGCACACTAAGCAATCCACTTATTTAGCAATGCACTTTCCAGCACAGCTAAATAAATTGTTATAAACAAAAACACAAAAATAAGTAATTTTGGAAATGATGAAATCATCAACAGAATAAAATATGGAACTTGAAGAAAATTTTCACTACAGGAAAAAAAAAATAACTATTATTAAAAACATGCAATCATGAGACAATCATAATTGTATGTCATAAACTCTGAGCTTAATTTAAAGTACAAGCTCAAAGTATTGTTTGGAAATAAAATGTTTACATTCTGTACAAACAATAAATACTCATGCAACACTTTGTGAACACATTCTTTGCATGAGAATGAAACTTAGCTACAAAAACCCAAAAGAAAAAAAAAAAATCATGAAAGTGTTCTATTTAAATTATTTCAATAAAAATAACTGCTTTGATAAAACAATTACGAACTGCAATATTTGAAGCATTTTCAAAACGAAGCTTTTATATTTTGATAAACTTCATACATCATATAACTTCTTTTAGACTTCTGTACCGGCATATGAGGAATGATATGGCCATCAAGTTGCATTTCATCTCCCAGACTTTTTCTTTTCAGCAGACTTCTTACCTTTCTTCGGCCATCAATTGACAAAACCTAATTTAAAAAAAAAAAAAAAAAAAAAAAAAAAAAAAAAAAACCAAGAGGGTGGAGGGGCATAGGAGAGTGAGGAGTGGATTTAAAAAAAAAAAAAAAAAAAAAAAAAAAAAAAAAAAACGGGGGAACTTGTGCTGATTTCAAGATGATTTCTAGGAATGCTCAAAAACTGTGAACTCAAGTCACCAGTAAGTAACATCTCCACCATGCATTACTAGATGATATAGCCAAAAAATAAATCATGATACTATTTGCAAAGAAACTGAAAGTTCATGTAAAACAGTCTAATTAGAGTTTTTCAGAACATGTTACAATTTTCAATGGCAAGATAGAGAAATCGCTCTCCAGTTATATTCATCAATAAAGGATAAAACTACAGATTATCTTTTCCCACTCTTCTGCAACCTTATCTATGCATTCTAGATATCAACTTCTGGAATTCAAGATCATAGCAGCAAATAAAACTTCAATGACTTAATAAATCAATTGTGACTCAACAGCATTTTAAAAACCAAGTCCACAATAATAATAAATCTTGGATCTTTGTCTTCACAGTAGAATCTTCCAGCAGGAACATGTGTTTTTCATAAATTTATGCTTTACAGTTTATACAATTTCTGCAATCATTGATCATAGCAGGGAATGAAATTTTCTATAACTTCAATGACTTAGTAAATTAATTGTGACTCAAGACTTCAAAATAGCATTTTAGAAACCAAGTCCAAGATCAAAAGAAAACGAAAAGAAAAACAGCATGGATTCTTCCTCTTCACAGTAAAATCTTCATAAATGCATACTTTTCAAAAACTAATGATTTACAACACTTGGATTTGCCCAACCAATCACTTATGTACAGATGACTTTTCATGATAAACTTCTTGTAAAGACACTTGCATTAGTAACTAAATCTTGAGAAAGCACCGACAAAAACATTTTGACAACTCACAATTATAGCTTCAATTTCACAATTACAACAATTAAACATTTCATTCTCCATCAAAATAAACATCATTTTCTCTAAAACGAACAAAAATTCTTTTCGAATTCAAAATCTTAATGCAACCTGGTTATAACATTCCAGAAGGCTTCCATAAAATAAACTATCATTTCATTTAGCAGCAGCTTCAAATATGTTGGAATTTTAAAGACAATGGGATCTTCAGAAACAAACTTTTCTTCTTCAAATAATACCAGGCAATTTATTAGAAACTGACAAAATAAATAATTTTATTATATTGTAAAAGATTATTAGCCACAACACTTTTTATTTAGGTATGATATTTCTTGATTATCACCATAATGATAATACCACTAATATTTCATATTGAAGCAATAATTATTGATGTTTTCATATAAAATAATTACTTGAATCAATATCTTCAGATAAATCAACTAATCTATTTTAAAAACAAAATTTCTCAGAGGGAGCATATATCCATCTAGTAAGCAATGGCAGAAATGAGACTTAAGTGAACTTGAGATGATGGTGATGAAACTCTAGAAGTTGGCCATTGGAGCCACAGATTCCTTGCAGTTGACAACACCGGAGTCCCCAAATACTACATTGGCCTTTGTTAAAAATGCCATGCAGTCATCAGTAGTGGAAAAAGCTAAGGCACTTTCTATATGAGAAACTGGTATATTTGGACGAAATCTATGAGAAATAGGACAATCACAGTTAAACACAAAATATGAAAATGGAGGAAACTTTCTTTCAGTCATAAATTAAAAAACTTACCATTACCTAAGAATTAAAGAAGAAAGAAAAAAAAAAAGAAACATTGAATAACACAGTCGAAATTGTAAATCAACTTAAATGCAAAGCAAAAATCTATTTAAAAATTTAATGATGATGCCAGATTAAAAACAAAACAAAAATAATACTTTTTTTTTTTTTTTTTTTTTTTTTTTAATGAATGCATATATAGAGCTCCTAGACAAGTCAATACGTCACAATGCGTTCCACCTTCAGTTAACACAAAGATGCTTTTGCGTTTTAGAGACTATATTTATGCATATAAATATTCAGATTAATTCATTTTCAACTACATATTAACCTTCTACAAAAAACATTTCTGCTTTGTGTACCTCACTTTGTAAATGATGTAGTTTTAAGTATCTACAATATGCACATTCTTATTTTTAAGAAATGCTAAACATTTTACTGCAACTAGAGTACGATTTCATGATAACATGAAATCATAAAGAAGTTTTAAAACTATGATGTTAGATTATAAAAGATTATTATGTTAGTGTATAAAAGAAGGGGAGGGGAGAATATTTTGTAGGTTACACACATTACTTAAACTAGTTATTATATGCAATACTCCCAGAACGGTAGGGCGATTTGCCAGTAAAAATGCTTTAAAACATGATTTCAACCCTTTCTCCCAAATTTCTTTCTTTAGGCAATACCTCAGTTACAATTCAAATATTAAAAGTTCACTCTAAACCATTCTGAAAGTGACCTTAAGAATGAACGTGCTATTAAACCATGCTATTAAATCTTTTAATCAGTGGATTATCTGTTGATTTTTAGGCCAATAGCAGGGAATCATGCATTAGTGCATGATAACATGATGCTCATTTTAACTTAGAGGGAGAACTTTTCATACATAAAGGTTTACTTCAAGAGAAGGTAGTATAAGTGGAATAAAAAAAATATACTGGATATTTATTTTGCCAACATTTGATTAAGACTATGCTTTTGAAGACAATGTTAGCTTTGTATATTTTAAAATGTACATATTTTTAGTTATGCTTTATTCAAAGTTATATATACTTAAATTTTATGAAACCTAATTTTGTACATCAATAATTGAGTACACAGATTCATTAATAAAAATTGCCCTTAAAAAAGAATATTATTTAGTATTAATACTAATTTTTTAAAACAAAATTTCCTAACCATGTCAGGTACTACGTATATTGAGTATAAGTTCACTATTTTTATACAGGATGTCATAAAAAAAAGATCATAGCAAAAATGATCAAATTTAGCACATTGCCGCAAGAATACTATTACCTTCAAACATATCAGCCTTTTGAAGTGGAGAGAGTAAATAGGAACACAGCATACAAACTTCACATATTCTACTGACTTCCTTTTAAAAAATTTATATTTTACTACTTTACACTAGTTTTCTGCTGGTGACTTTATCCAATGAATAATTTTACAAATACTTTCTGTACAACACTAAGATTTTAGAATGAAATGAAGCCCCCCCCCCCCCCAAAAAAAAAAAAAAAAAAAATCTTTCCAATTTTAATGGAAAATGAAGTTGTCAAAAATAATAAACTTGAATGAATAATTTTCTAAATTACTTTGAGATTTTCATGGGATACGGAAGAAATTTTTCAATTTTCCCCAAACTTTTTTAATAAAAGGAGAGTTATCCTTAATTAGTGGAAGCTTTATTAATTATGCACTGATTGATACTCTTTTAATATATTGTTCATTTATAAAATTAATGACCAGGTAAGTACCATTGCTTATTATTACATATATTACCAAAGGGTAACAGTCTAATTATACTAAGATCGGAATTCATATTAAAAATATCAGCATATATTTCCAACAAGTATAAAACAAAACAAGGAGGTACTATCATTAAGCGTAATAAATATCAACTAATAAACTTACCTTTTATATATTAACAGCTATTTGTAAGTTAATAAAATTTTTTACTCAGATAACTTTCCTTATAAATATTGAATTAACGTTTCTCATTTTTTAAGGGATAAAAAGTCATTTTTCAGGAAACTTAATGTACTTTTCAAATAAACAAAATAAAATAAATGTATTATGCATGAAAATTACTCTTATTAAGCAAATTTCATGTTGTCCCAACTAAGAATTATAATGAAATATATATATTTATACATATTATACATATACTTACCAACATAACATAAATATAAAAGTTAAATTATATACGTACGATTTGATGATGGCTTTAAGAGCAGTTTTCCGAATTCTTTCAATAAACCAGTCAATAATAAAAGAAGACATCTTAGGGGAAGAAAGATAAAGCTTAAAAAACTTATGATAATTATTATTAGACCACGCTTTTGCTATTTTTAAAGCATGGGATACCACCTCATCTTGCTTGTCTTTGTAAGACAATTCTGACAGTATGTTTTTCATTTCTGAAATAAAATTGAAATACAATAAATAAAAATACATGATAGAGAAATAACAAAGCAAATGAAAATATTTTATGGACGTCATATTTTTAATATAATTATTCAATGAGCCCAAAATAAGACATGAAAACCTTGTGAAAATAAGGTTATAAGAATGTTGACTATATAAAATTCTCAAGTCATTGCAAAAATATCATTTTTTTTCAACTCTGAACGGTTTCATGTTTTCTTGAGATTGTCTAACAATGCTCATAAAGTGATACTAAAAATATCACAGAAAGTTATCCCCAATTATTAAAGCTAAAAAACATTATTTAAAAAAAAAAAGACAACTTTTATAAAGGTATGCTAAAAATTATAAATATACATATAACATTAAATTTATTCCAATAGAGCATAAAAGTAAAAAAAAAAAAGAGAGATCTTTTTCTTGTGCCACAATTTAACAAATGAGCGAGACTGATGACTCCAACATAAATATTGTGTCAAAATCTAAATAAATTTGCAATTTTCGTCAGATTATACTGACGGATTTTTTTTAGAGTACAACATTTTGATTGCTGAATACAACAGCGTAAGTGGCAATTCTAGATTTTATCACTGTGTTATTCTTACTTTATTAGAGTAAAAACTTATGTTTCTACTTCTGTTTTTGTTTAGTTATTAACTTTAACAACTTAAGTGGCAACAGTAGATTTTGTTACCATAGCAAAAATGTTAAAAATGCAAAAAGGAAATGTTTCTCTTATTAAATGGTCAAAGATGAAATACATATGTATTTTAATATTTAAAAGTTTGTAAATCTGTGGAATCAGTGCAGAAGGTTATGAACACAGGTTTAATTGCTCACCTGAACAGTGTGTGTGTGTGCCAGTGGAGGGGTGGAAGAGATAAAATAATCTGTTGATAAAAATCTGGGTTAGAAATCATGAGCTGAAAAATTATGAAAGTTTTTTTGATTGTGTAAGTTTTTAAATCTTACAGGAGCAGAAATTACTTTGCCTGGTTATTGCTCAAGATGGATGAATGAAAATTGTCTTCTTACATTAAATTTGAAGTCACATTGAAAAATAAACTATTCGATATAGTGGTTAATATGCATACAGAAGAAACAAAACCATTCTTTGTTTCAAAATAACATAAACCTACCTAGAGTGTTTTCAGTATATATTGTATACAAAATATGATAACCAGTGAACTCTAGACAATTGCCTTCTCCAAGCTCTTCATATAAAGCTTTTAACTGGGACTGACATTGGTTAAATTCTGTATGATCTCCCTAAAATTAAGATATCAAAGTTGACAGGAAATATTATTTAAGTTACATGAAATTCAAAATTAAAATAAAAATTATGTTTTAATTCGAGAATAAACTTATCTAAACCAAACAAGTTTGGTTAAGAATTCAAATCAAAGACAAGAGAAAAGCATCTTCAAACTTGAATAACTAAAAATAGACAATGCTACAAAATTAGTAACACAAATAGTATTTTTGTCATAGATACCTTTTCTAATGCAATTCTGGCATGTGTCTCATAAACTTGAACTGTAAATTTATTTCTTATACACTGCACCTACGTGGGTGGGGAAAAGAATTCAAATTTTAAAGATTTCAATGGTTCTAAATTAAATTTTAACAATTCTAAATTAAAAAATTCACAATAAAAATATGTTAAAAATTTGAAAAGTACAACAAGAAGATCTGATAAATGGGCCATTTTCAAAATTGGGTGCCATTTGGAATTTTAAGATGCAAAGTCCATGCTCTAATGGTAAACATGTGTTGCTATTCTCAAATTTCAATTTTGTTGTGTAAAAAGTTAAAAATAGTGTATGGTAATGCATGTGACAACAATGTCCACACAGCTATATTTAATTATCAAAAGTCTTGCATTTTTCTTAAAACCTTAAAAAAAATAAAACATTTTCAAAATGCAATTTACACTCAATTTCACAATGTTAAAACATGTCAAGGCAGAAATTTAAGTTTTGGGGCAGTAAGTCTGCATAACACATTTTATGTTCTATGATTTGGAGAGCTATATTTAATTTTTTTCTACTCATTTCTTTCTTTTTTTTTAATTATTAAATAGTATGTTTTTTAACCTATTGTTTCAGTACTGGAAACTGTCTGATAAAAACCATGATAAAAAGAAAATTCATTTAAATTTTCTTATACCTTGTTAAAAAAAAAAATAATAATAATAATTTACAAGCGGACAGCAAATTTTGAAAATGACCTAAATACCTGCACTATCACCAAATGTATCAATCACAATGCACCATCAAAAGTCCAGAATTGTTTGTATTGCATATTATGAAAATTTCCAGACTTTAGAGGATTTTTAAAGTATACTGAAGTTGACAAAACAAGAATATTGATATGCATACATAGTTATACATACTAATGGAAAAGAAGAAATAAAAATATTAGATATAAGTGGGATTTGGTATTTTGCATGTGTAATTTCATTTTAAATTCCTTCTCGCTTGCAAGTTCTTTATTCATAGAGCACACATTGAGTCTAGGACATTGGAATGTTCTAGAAAGATTTATCTTACTGAATACAATCTAGCTTAGCAACTTGGTAAAATACCTCTACCAAAGCATCACAATCTGTGAAGCATCATTAGGTAATGAAGCATTAAGAATGTTGTCCAAAGTTATGCAAGCACATCTGACTTCATTTTATGTGTCTCTCCTTGAGAAATTTATACTACTTCCTTGATTGCCTGCCAAGAGCACTCTCATGAATTCAACACCCCCCCACACTTATTTGTCTCCATAATAGATATTCCATAAATATATACATTAAAAAGAAATATGTAATAAAAATTAAATTACATACTTTTAGGCTTTAGGAGAATGATTTAAAACTTACAGTTTAAGAACAACTCTTTTCTCTCATGTATGGTAAACAGACAAAATTTGGTGTTTGTAAAGTTTTTTAGGCTCCATACCTTTAATTGTTTTAGTAGTGCATTATTTAAATGTTTTATTTTTTACATCTCTCCATTTCAGTGCTCAATTTTGCTTCCATTCTCATTACTGTCAATAGCAACTTCAGTATTACTGTGAAGTAGTTGCGGGTGAGGAATTAGCTTTACCATTAAGATACATACTCATGAAAAACTTGCATAAGTCAATTTCGTTGCAGTGCGAGTTCACTGTATGTTAATCTTGGTTTGATTTTGACAACATCTATCTATACGAAAGGCAATGTTTAAATATGCGTTTCTTCCCTGGACTATTTTAATCGGGTGTTTTTTAAAAAAGGATCACTGTTGTTCAGAGAAGGTTTAAAATACTAAAATTCTAAATCTGATTAATATGAAGGAATTAAGAGTCCAAAACATTCTCTTTACATCATGCTTTTCTCTTGCTATGAAGAGCGATAATGCTGTTCTCTTTGCAACCACATCGACAGGAAATAAGGAAATTTTGAATCTTTACTCAATGATATCAATCTGATGAACTATTGGATTGTTCGGAAAGCCATTTCATTTTTTAAGAACATGAGGAACACATATGTCAAGCTTTGAGGTGTTTAAAGGTCATGAATAGTCGAATTTGATAAATTTAATCTTTCAGTGATCTCATGAGTTGTTACTAAGCCAGTTTTTATCAATTAGTGCATTTAATGTGTCTTCATCAGCTTCAACTGGTGTTCCAGAAAGTGGTGAGTTTTGAACATCAAAATTTTGAAAATCATTTTTGGCACCAGTGTTCTCTGAATACATCTTCACTATATACATTGGATAATTAAAAAACAGTATTTTTACCTTTTCAAAAGAGAAAAAGCAAAACATGTCGAAAATACGTTTTTACAGTTTCCATATCTGAAAGTGTACCAACTAAAAACTACTGTTCAGAATCAAACAATTTTTTCCGCAAGTGAGCTTGCTACATAAGCTATCAAAATATATAATGATTATGCGGCTTAAGTGTGAAGTTGGCTATGGAAAAATATACTTAAGTACTTTGTTGGGAAAAAACAAAATTACTTTCCGAACAACTCAATATATATCTATCTATACAAAAGGCAATGTTTAAATGTGTTTTTCTACCATAGACTAAAAAACTGCTGTATTGATTTAAGCAGGATGTTTTGCAAATTGATTCCTGTTGTTGGGAGAAGGTTTAACCCTCTGAGCGTCTTGGGAATGGGCAAATAATGTAAAGTTGTTTTCACTGCAAAATTTTCATGCAGCTTTAAAATTATTTAAAAAATAAAATTTTGATAGGAAGATTTGTAATTATTAAAAAGTTAATTCCTAAAATACCCATAAGCTTTAATATCGAAATATATTTTATGATGCCTTGGTGTTATGAATAATTTAAATTATAGATGCATTGCAGTGAAAACTGGAATGAAGTGAACGGGATTTTACGTCTCAGCCGCTTGGAGGGTTAAAGCTATTGAAATCCTAAATATGACAAAAGAAAGGATGTTAGGGACCACCTTCTTTTTGCATGCATGTTTTTCTTTTTTTGCTGCAAAGAACATTCTGTTTTTTTTTTCTCTCTTTTTTTTAACCATGTCTGCAAGAAATGGAGGGAATTTTAATCACAGCAGAATGATTGCAATTGTAGGAATATTATATCTATCTATGTAAAAGGCAATGTTTAAATGCATGTTTCTTCTGCAGACTAAAAACTAATGGACTGATTAAAATGCAGCTTTTGACAAAATAATTCCAGTTTACAAATTACAAGCAAAAAATAAAACAGTTGTTCATATCATGTGACATTCTAAAGGCTTAATGCAAGAACATAAACCAATGAGAAAAATTTTACTCTATAAGGCACGTTGAAAGTGAATAAATAAAAAAATACTTTTTTTTCTTTTCCATTGAAACATTGGTGACAGTTTTTGCACCATTATTTTGCAGCTGTGCTACATATCTGAAGTTAGTAACTGAAAGGCAAAGTTTATGTCACAACATCGAGAAGAGTTTCACATTTTTTTGAGATCCTGCAATGATGGGATTAATTCCAATCATAAGAGTAAGAAAAATATTTGATTATTTCTGTGTGAGGAATGAATATACAGTTTGCATTTCAGAAGAAGAAATAGCACCAAGTTATAATTATTAGCAAGAGATTAACCATGAAAAACTAGTTTTATTTGATTTTTAAATAATCAATTAACTTACAACAAGGTCCTGTCTTATTGATTTTAACTGTTCACAAGCAAAATGATAATCTTGATTTTCTACCCAATGTTTCTTAACCATCGCCAAGGACTTTATCAAAACGTCTTCTGGTCGAACAGAGGATGGATCAACAGCCTAAATGAAAGAATTTATAAATTAAGAAGAAATAATAAAATAACAAAGTATGTTAAAACTGTTTTTGTAGTTAACATGCTTGGTACACATTTATGCAAAGCAAAAAGAAAGAATTATGTATAAGTTGTTAAGATACATTTTGTAAGTATAAATAATAGCATTAACACTTAGCAATGTGAAAATTGCTTCAAACTATAAAAACTTAAAACTTTGCTTTTAAAAATTTAATTTAGATGTCCGATACCACAGCAAATTACTTTTCTTAGTCTTTGTAAAATTAAACAGTTAAATATATGAGTAGGTGCATTATAATTAAAAGATTACTTCAAATAAAGTTTTGTGTTAAATATATTATTTAACTCAATAAAATACATTTTTCATTTTAAATATTAAAGAATCCTCCCCCAGGGGCAATAGTGGAATCTAGTGAAGTTATTGGAAGCACATACAAAATTTTCTGAAACTATGTGCAGTTGCTATATGATACATTAAAAAAAAAAAAAAAAAAAAAATATTTTTCTAGACATGTGCTTGTGAAGGTTTACTGTCATTAGTTAAGGTTTTCACTAACTATATGACAATAATCTTTCACAAGCACATTCAGATCTTTTAAGTAGATTAAAAACAAAACAAAATAACAAAAACAGCTCTAACTTGCAAAAATCTATTGAAATCAAGGTTTAAGATACGGTCGCATTTTCTACACAATGTGAAAAGACTTGTCAAATTGCTAAAATAAAATGAATGGGTTTTTGCTCTTTTGCGAAAGCATGCAGAGGAAATTTGGAACTGAAATATCGAAGAGAAACAGGGATAAAAGTAAAAACTTCCCGTTATGGAATGATTATAGAATGGTTGTAGGGATAATCCCCCCCCCCCAACACTGAATTCGAATATATAACATGTACATCTATGATTTTCAAGACCACTGAAAAAACAATAGATGAAAAAAAGAAGATCATATACTATCTATGAGAGAAAAATGGAATTATCCTTTCATTTTGCTAAGCTTTATTGATAAAATTTTTTTAGATCAGCTTAAACCCCGATAAAAATATTAAATATAAATCTTTTACTAATCGTAGAGCATTAGACATTTAAATAAAGGAATGCTTATAAAAAAAAAAAAGTCATTCATAGAAGGATGGGAAAAGCATAATTTCTCAATGCAATTTAAATTAAAAATAAAATTAAATTAAAAAAAAAAAGGAGACGGGTTGCAGACTTTTAGGCCTGAAATTTTTTTGAACAAATTACATAAAATTCTTGGATTTTCCACAAATTTCAGAATGCTACCACTCCCGTTTTTCCAACGGAAATGATAGTATTCTGAAATTCTATTCAATGAGGGGGACCTGACAACCATACAACATTATCAACATTCTAAACAAAAACAACTAATTTTTTTACTTTTCTTAACACAATGAAAGATGCCATACCACAGGTGTGACACACTGTTTTTTAGCAACAATTATTCACAATTTTCACAGTGAATATATGCAACAAGATGAAGATGAGTTAGGTGTTCTACAGTGAATTTTTTAACTCACAGAATTAAAGCATAAAAAGCTATTATATGTTAAAATCCACTGAAATTTTAAATACATATTTATAATTGTGTATTATGCTTACTGTTAGATCTAACTAAATCAAAGCTGAATTAACATTAATAATAAAACAACCATTTTAAGTAAAATTTTTAGATAATATAACAGAAAATGAGACTTACCCCAGTTAACCGTAAAAATGGTTTTTCAAGATCCGAACATGTTCCAATAATGGCATCGGAGCCCCATTCAATGTCACCAACTTCATCAGAGACAAAGGAGTTAGAAATAGTAAATACTAAATTACTGTTGTGTCTTTTATTGTTTCCCTTAACCTCAAAACGTGCAGCTCTTTTCTTTAAGCGTTCATCTGTTGAGAATTCAGGGTCAACAGTAAAAGACCTAAAAAATTAAAAAGGAAAGAACTTTTTAAAAATGATCTATTACACACATTTTAAAATTAGCACTATGAACAAGAAAAATGAAAAAAGCTATCTATATTTAAGTTTTAATTTCTTAGCTTCCGTACTGCCTTTTCAGACTTTCCTTGGCATGCTTTATTAATGTTTCCTCAGCATTGGCATATACGGAGTGGGGGTGAGGTAGGGGAAGTAAGGAGAGAAAAGCTATCATAAAAAAAATCAAATTTTGTACAGCAAGAATAAAAGTGGTGCAATGTAAAGGGGCTAAAGCAAAATTTAGAAATGTGCAGAAAGCTTTAGTAGTTACAACAATGAATATAGCTGATCAAATTTTAACACTCTGCCCTTTTTTTCCCCCCCAATTTCTTTTACTGTAACAGCTTTTATTAAATTTTTCTGTTAATCAATTAAATTTAACATTGAAAAGTTTTTGTTTTAAGTTTCAAATGAACGACTAAAAAACAAATTAAAAGCTTTGCTTAAATTGCTTGAAAGTTAACTTTGTGAAGATTTATCTTGTCAGCATTCTTTTAAACAGTACCATTCTCTCATGAGAAATCCTCAAAATAAATAAATATATAAAGGAGTTTTTTTTTTTTTTTTTTTTTTTTTTTTTTACACAAACTGTCAAATTTCCTTAAAATTCTACAACAAAAGATAAACTAACTCCATTTTGTAAGTTACCTCCACTATGTGAAATCAAGATTATAGAAGTTTTGCTGTCACACAAACAGTTGTCAAAGAACTCCAATAATTTAGGGTTCTCAAAGCTTAAAGACAAACTAAGGCAATGGGTTTAAAATTAGAGAGAAGAAATAAAGTAAAGCTTTTTAAAATATTATCTCAGCAACAAAGTCAGGGATCTGTTTAGGAAAAATTTGTGTCCATTAACAGACCTGTGAGAAAATATTTTATCCTAAAAATGGACCTTTCACGACATATTTTATCTTAAACAGACTAATTACAGATGCTTCACAATATGTTTCATTTGAAAAATGTGCCTTTCACAAAATTCTTCCTTTGTCAAGCGGACGGCCTTTCACAAATCTGTGTCTATATCTATAACTAAATATTTGCAAATTGAATTAATCTCTCTTCCCAGCATAAAGAATGCTTTGCTGGCTTACATATAGTTTTTTTTAAATAGGACTTTCTATAAAAAGTCTTAAAATGAAAATTTACGACTAAATTTTAATTTGTATATAAAATTTTATTCTTTAAAATAATTTACAAAAACAAGACCCGGTTTTCACAATTTCTTAAACACAGGAGCCTGGATAGAAAAAAACCTGATTGAATGATAATTTCAGATTCACAAAAGTGAGTAAATTTTTCACAAAAACAGGACCCTGTCTGAGAATTCTGGGTCCTGAAAGTAATTTACATAATACTTTCAAATTCTTTACTTTCAAATAAGAAATAAAATAAACAATAGACAAAGAGAAAAGGAACTTACATTTTATTCTTTTTTTTCTTATTCTTTTTCTTGTTCATTGAAGTATTATTCTTTTGGTTTCGAAAATCAGAAGGACTAATGACACTTGAGCTTAAAACTTTCCTTGAACCTCTGCTATCATCTTCACTGCCTTCTGATGAGCTACTACTGCTTTAAAATTATTTAATATCATTATAAATGAAAGATGATTGATGAATTATACTAATACATGAAAATATTAAGGTCAAAGTGTTCTTTAAGTTATACATAATTACCTTGAATGTTTTTTTCGTCTAATTACTTTTCTAGGAGGAGTTCGGGATCGAGATCTGGATCTTGATCTTGAACGAGAATATGACCTTGATTGGGAACGAGACCTAGTAATAAAATTAAAAATGTTTTCAAACATTGGTGATACACAAGAAAATGCAAAAATTAAGAACAAATTCCAATTCTCAAAGAAAGAAAAAAGCTCCATTTTTCAAACGCATTGTCCATTCTTACCACTACTTTCATAGGTGCATGATGAAATTATGATAAATTTTGGTTATTTTCTTTTGTAAAATGTTCAAATTTATAGCTGGTACAGAAAGAGTTAGAAGGCAAAAGGCTTGCTTGCTCCCCCCCCCCCCCCTCTGAAGAACATGCATCAAGTTTTTAAAACAAGACAGAGAAAACTGTCCTGGTTAAAATAGAATATACTGAGTTACACATTATTTTAATTTAATTTATTAATATGAATAGAAGTGAGAAAAAGAAAATTGGGTACTAACAGAGAAGTATTTATTTGCTTTTTTTTTTTTTTTTTTTTTTTTTTTTTGGTTTCAAAAGGGAAAAAACTCTGCTTTTTGATGAGATAAAGACACTTTCCTGTTAACCCCTTTAAATGTTGTATTATTTCAAGAAAATCATACAAGAATAAGTGTATTTGCAATATATGCATTCACTTTAACAGGGTGTCTACCATATAAAGTAAGCTTGATTTCTTGACCTTTTCTTGACTTTTTCTTCACCTTTTCTTGACCATAACAAATACGAAACACTAATATTAAAAATACATTCGTGCCAGGGATGCAGAATATGTACGATCCGGCAATCTAGGATAGGGGGAAATTTTGCAGACAATATACAACTGATTTCGATTTTAACAATGAATTACAAAATTCTTAAGAGTTATTCTTTCCCCATTCCTATTTTTAAAGCAATTTTTTTTTCAACTTTTTCACCGATCAGCAGTTTGCTTTTCCTTAACTTGGACCAATTGCTATTTAGTAAACATGTATGTAGCTTGTACATTGCAAATATTTTTACACTTATGGTAATACAGAACTTATGCAAGTCTATAAACATATCATAAAATTTTGGGGAAATTTGCATATGGATTGAGGGAAATCTTGAGAGCAAAAACAGTTTCTGCACCCCTGCATCATACTGATAGAATGAAGAAAAATTATACTTTTAAATTTAACACTATTAATATACAGGTTGATCAGCGAATAAGCCCTGATTTCAAAATTAAATATCTCTACAACAAAGATCGACAGAATTATACGGTAAACTGTACGTTTATTAGCAAAACTGTAAAATTGGTGCACAAAAGTTTAGAAAATTTAGTTACGAAAATCGTCAACTAAGAATTTGAATGAAACGGAAAAAGGGAGTTGAGTCACTAATTGTGACCTAGTGCTTCATTTCTTGACCTTTTCTTGACTTTCGGGACCATTTTTCTAATTCTTGACTTTTCCGCGACTTTCGTGACCTTTGCATGATGGTAGACACCCTGTTTAAGGTTTTGGCCATTTTTTGGCATGAAATGTAGGGAAATAAAAGAAAGAAAAGCCATCTTTGTGACTGAATGTGTGTTTCCCAGTAAGCAGGGAAAAATTAAAAATATGTTTAAAATACTGAATAAGAATTAAACTTACTTCATGACATAAATAAATATTAGTAAATTTGTTTTTCTTTAAACCTATGCAAAACATGAGCAAAGATTACAAAATGCATATCAAGAGTACACAATATTTGAGTACTGTTACTATCTACTTTAAAATAAACATTCGCCAATTAAGTTAAAAATAGTCTGTTACTGCCATTCAATGTGTAAAATGAGTTTTCTGGTGTAGTGCTGTAAAAGTAACAAAAATTTCAATACCCGTATATATTTATTACTCTAAATTCACTACCTGCTACTAAGAATTCATTATTAGTTCGAATGCGAGAAACAAGTCTTATAGCCATGCGCGTATCTAGAGGAGGGAGGGGGGATGCAGCCCCCCCCTTTCCTAAATCTAACCTTTTACTTAGCTTACAATGTGAGGTACTTACGTATTACCCTGGCGGTCCACCAAGACGAGCGATTTTTTGCCAAGATAAATGCCGGACACATGAAATTATTCATGGTTTAGAACAGTGGTGTGCAAACTATTTTCATCTGCGACCCCCTAATTTGTGTAAAATTTTGTTGCGACCCCCTATTTTGAGTAAAATTTTGTCGCGATCCCTGGATGGACAGTAGACATTTTGTTTAATTGAAAACGAAGTTACATTGAAATTCTTTCTGGGAGTTGCTCTTACAGGGTGTTTTTAAAAGAGTGTCGTGACGTCATCGATTGGAATAACGCGTTTTTAAAACAGCGCACCAAACTTATAAACCACCATAAAAATGTTATAAAAGTTGTAACATCATAAAAATCAGTTAATGAATCAACACATAATTTTATGAAACAATGCTTTATATATGCATATGGATATAAATATTTTTTAATGAAAATTACTTTAAAGAAACTTTACATCATAAAAAGTCAATGTGAAATATATGCTTGCAAAGAGCTCATGATTGCTTCTACGTTCGGATCTGTATTGGAAATCGCAAGTCGTAAGTTATCCTCTGGATCCAACCGAGATCGATGTTTTGTTTTAATGGAAAATAATTTTGAAGATCACTATGTATGATCACTATGCATGATAACGTGGTTTTGAAGCCGCGGTCGTGATAGCGATCGCGACTATCGCGCTCGTAAAATAATAATTGTCAGTTTCTTTTCTTGTATTATTTCAGTTCTTTGAAATGAATAATTGTAGATTTTTCATAAATTTGAATCTCTTTGAATTTGGCGACCCCGAAAAATTTTCTCGCAACCCCCTTGCGCACCGCTGGTTTAGAATACAATTGACAACAGTTTGCCACACATTTGACGAAAAAATAGTTTGGCGGGAATGACCGCCAGGATAATACGTAAGTACCCAATGTGATATTTATTTACGACTGATACTTAGCAGTTGAGATACACAGCTCCCCCCTCTGCCCCTCCTGAAATAAAATCCTGCCTATGCCATTGTACATAGTATCACAAACGATTACGAATGTTTAAAATACTACATGCAATTCCATTTTTTTGGTTTAAAAACAAATAAAAATATATATTATTTTTTAACTTTAAAGCATAAGAGTTGTATTTAGAGCTTATTTTCTCCGATTAATATATGTTTTTATACAAATGTATTGTTTTATGCAATGCTAAATTATCCAAAAAACTCAGAGTGCCCATAGAAATTTTCCAAAAGCATGCTGTCCTCCCCCTTTTTAAATTCTGAACACTGGTTTAACTTGTTCATCCTCATCATAAAAAGTATAAAGGAAAGCTTGTGCCTAGTGTTGCTTCGGAGTGCAGATTCTTGAAAGATGGGGGTCAAGTTGCCCCCTCCTCCCCTTAGACGTCAACATTTCAAAAACATACTGAACTTTTTTGAATTATTTTAATATCAGTGGCATACGCAGTGGTGGGCATAGAAATCCCGGTCCCTCTCGAAATTTTTGTTTAAAATGAAACAATAGCTTAAAAAAATTTCTATATAATATTTTAAATAATAAAAATGCGTGAATTCATTTACTTTATAAAAATACTAGCTGCGTGCCCGTTCTTCACATCGCAGGAAAAGAAACTTTCCTAAAATAACTACCTGTGACAAAACAAAATCTAAAAAACAATTTTGATAGTCCCTTTTGTTGAAACTATCACGGTATACATTAACACAACGTAGGGTTATAGTTCAGTTAGTTGCAAGAAGACTGTTGAAAAATGATGAATGGACCACCTTTAATTTTGCGAAATACACATTTTATTAATGCGGTATACTGTGCTTTAATTCATATTAACATAAAAAATGTACTAATACTACCTATTACTTATTAAATATCTTTGTTTCTCCCTCTCTAATGCTCAATTTAAAGAATCAGTTTATTTAGTTAAAATCAAGCATGGAGAAACCTTAGTTAAAATTTAAAATCTCATTAAAAGTCATTAAAATCTCCGTAAACTTTTACGGAGATTTTAATGGCTTTAATGAGATTTTAAATTTTAATTAAAGAATCAGTTTAGATATTTGAAACCAATGGTGCCTTTTCACCTCTTTGATGATTCTTAGCAATTTATACATTAGCATAAACAATAAACATTATTTATAATGGTTGCCATTAAAACACCTCTCCATATCTTTTTAAGCATAATTCTTGTCAGATTGGAGTAAATTTAGCAACGCAAAATATTTCATCTTGCCAGAGTGGAAAATATCCAAGCAGCACTAATCTAAATATTTAAATCCTCCATGGTTCAATATTGTGATAAGCATCTGTGTAATCTTGAGGAGCTATTTAGAATCGTTCAAATTGCGAATTGGATGTTAAATTGTGCAGCAGAGTTTAGAATTTCATGCAATTTTTTAACTTATGATGTTATGTTCTGACCATGCTAGTTTAGTCTGGTTATTTATCACAGTAGTTTTCAAACAGAGTAATATTGAAACTCACTGGCGACTGAGCGTGTTAAAGTTAATTTTTAGATGCTGGGGTTGTGCCTAGCTAATTAGTATTTCAAATATTTTTCGGAGCTATTTTGCTAATGGCGTAACTTTTGTGGAAGAACTCGTTAACTTGCTGGAATTCAGCCCAAAAAAAGGTATAATTAATATATATATACCGTCAAACGGTGTCAAAACTTGGCGACATTTGGCACGATTTTTGGAATACATAAGATTGCTGTTGTCAAGCTGATAACGAATACTATGTTTTATGTTAATTAGTATTTTTGGCCTGTGGCCCCTTTTGAATTTCTCACTATTTTAAAAATTGCAAGTTTCCTTTCGTTATTATGGTTGCTGAAAAATCATAGCGCTCGAAAATCGTCAAGGGTAGCTCATGCATTAAACAAAATACTTTTAAATTTTTATGTAGATTTCTAACTCATTTTTAAACTCATGACGTCAAAATTGCATCATTATCAGTTGCGATGTCTAACATGAATTAGTGAAGAAGGGCGGAGAAAACCAAAACTCACGTTACTTTACTTTTCCACAGCATCTGATAATACAGAAGTTTATTATTTCGCTTGTGGTGTAATATTTTGTCTAAGCCTGGTAATCTAATTAAGATTGCTAATGCATTTTTAAACTCGTGACATCGAAATGACGTCATTTCATCTCTGACATGCCACTTTGTTTACAGTTATGTCAATTGCTAGCATATAGATGATATGTCACGATTATTTTTTTTACACAATATTGAAATTTCTAATGCATTTTTAAACTTGTGACATCATTTCATTTATGATAAACCATTTTTTACAGTTATGTCTATCTCCAGCATATAGATGGTATATCACATGATCACTATTTTAGACAATTGGAAACTGGAAATGCTTTCTGAAGGTGAAAATTATCAAAAAATTGTGGAATGATTGAGTTTTTAGAATTTTAAAGTTGACTACGGACTATTCTATGTCATTTTACATATGTATGCAAAATTTCAAGCTGATCGGTCAAACGGTGTGGAAGGAGTTCCCAGACAAACAAACAAACTTTCACATTTATATAATAGATTTTTTTAAGTGTATTTAAATTACTTGCTATTTATTACTCATATTTCGGTTCTAGCTCAAGCATTAAAAAAAAAAAAAAAATAATTCTCAATCCTTCGGGGACCACCCTGAAAAATAATCCTGATTACACCACTATTTAGTACTACAATGTCAGAAAGAACGAGCACCGCCTTACTAACGTGCTTCTATTCTTACAGATATTGCTCCTCTACAATTGCAAGAACATCCCCTTTCTCCCCCACCCCACCAAAAATAAATAAATAAACCCGATATTGGCACCCATGCATAACATACTATATACCGTATATCCCATGCCTGAATTGTATAAAGCAGATGCCATGTCTAATCCCATATCATTACAGAGGCAGCAGATAATGTATTTTTCTCCGTAACTGATATTGTGTCATCAGTAACGATAACGAAACATATGAATACTTCCAAACCTCATGAGACCATTTAGCACATGTGAAATGCAACCCCCTTACTAGTCAGCAATGAATAGCAAAACATACTGCTACTCAAATACCTTAGATACAAAGACTCATTTTCCCTTCAAACCGCGCCTATACTACTTCTGGTATCCAGTAACAAATAACAAAATATATTAGTATTCAATTACTGAAACTCTTTTTGCCCCTTCAAAGCACGCTGACTTTTAATTCATAATTTTTTTAATCAATATTTAGCTTTTATCTGTTCCAATAGAGAAAAAAAAAAAAGATATTTTTGTTAGATTAAATAAACATAGCAAGTATCAATTAATATATGATGCGTTTCCATAGTTATATTTATTAAAAAACACCTTAAATATCAAAATACCAATATATAAACATATTTAAAAGAATTAGGACCGATAAAGATAGAATTGATAGTTTGAAAATGGCAGGAGTAAGCAAAATAAAAAAATTATGGATGCTATATACAAGGGGTGATCAAATGAAAAGGTACGAAACGACATAAAAACGTAACAGGTAAATACAGTCAAACCTGTCTATCTCGAATTTTTTCAATTTCCCTACATTTTCAATAAAAATTTAACGTATTTTCCAAACCTATCTTGAATTATTTTCTTCCCAAACCTGTCTATCTCGAATTTTCGTAAGAAACGCAACATTCCAGTTTAGAGCCATTTTGACGTTGACAATCTCACCAGTCCCCATTTCTGCGAAATACGTGAGGATATACACTTCTAGTGTTCTCACTTCGGTGCGGGGCTTCTTTCTGGCAGTTCTAATCCGCTTTCGCTACGCATTCTGCAAATGCTGTCCTCTAATTGGTTGTCGCTTGCGTCTGTTGCGGAATATCTGTTCTCAGTCTTATTGCCTAACGACTAAAGTATCATCTCGCATTTTGCTGTCTCAATTTAAGAGCTAAAAATGGCTGGTGTGAAAAGAAAATTGAACGCGCGCGCGTTTTAAATACAAAAAAAAAAAAAAAAATCTGTCTTTTTTGAAGAAAAACCCTTCTATGAAGAAAAGTGTAGTCTCCACTAAATTTGGAATTCCAGCCAGTACCCTTTCCACCATCATGAAGAACAAAGGTATACAAAAGAACTTTGAAAATGGCTGCAAAACAATGAAAACGAGCCATGCGTGCTCTTTTCCTGATGTGGAGAAATGCGTTAGAAAATGGTTCGAACAGTATTGTGGAGAAGGAGATCCTCAGCGGTGTAATGCTTCAAAAAGCTGAAGACTTTGCCTAAGAACTCTGACTTTATGGTTTCAAAGCAAATAATGGTTGGCTTGAGAGCTTTAAAATGAGAAATGGTAGTGTCTTCCGAAAGCGGATCAGTGCCAAAAATTGTCATTTTTAACGCCGATGAAACTGGACTTTTTTTCCCCCAATGTTTGCCGAATAAAACAGCAATGTTTAAAGGAGACGAATGCAAAGAGGGCAAACAGAGTGAAGTGCGTGTGACTATACTTCTAGCTGTGAATCAAAATGGTACTGAAAAACTTTTGCCAGTAATGATTGGTCGTTCAGCCAAGCCAAGATGTTTTTCAAAAGTGAAATCTTTTCTGCTTCTTTATAAATCAAACAGAAAATCTTGGATGACCAGCAAAATTTTTAGCGAGTGGTTGAAGGAAGTCAATAAATCCGTGGGATTGAAAAAAAGAAAAATTCTCTTCACTGATAACTGCGGCTCCCACAAGAATCTTCCTACAATGAAAAACATTACAGTAGAATTCCTACAGCCAAATACAACTTCGATACTTAAGCCTTTAGTTCAAGGTATTATTCGGAGTTTTAAAGCTGAATATCGTAAAGAACTTTTCAAAAACTCATCAGTGCGATTAAGGATGTAGAAAAACTTCCAAACATAACTGTTTTGGATGCAATGAGGATGGTAGACTATGTTTGGAGCTGTGTCACGGAAAAAACTACAAAAAATTGTTTTTAAAAAGCTGGATTTGAACAATCATGCACAGTCTGAGAACACCATCTAAAAGAAACCGAAGATGAACCTGCCGAGGAAACTAATGAAAACCCGAAAGAATGGAGAATTATCAGAGAAAAACTGAATACTGACACTTCATTTAAAGATTTTATAGAAGTAGATGAATCAGTGGTAATGAGCAGTACATTATTAACCGATTTCGAAATTTTAGAAAACGTTCGTAGAACTTCTGATGATGAAAAAGAGAGCATTGATATAGAAAGAGTTGTTACGCCAAAAGAAGCAGAAAAAGCCATTCAAATATTAAGAAATTTTCTTGAATACCAAGAACATATTCATCAGGATTGCTTCTCCACTGTGTCAAAACTGCAGAAAATTGTTCAGTCTAAAAAAGTTTTGCATCAAAAACTCCTAGCGGAGTACTTTTTGTAAGGTATGTAAATAAAACTAAAAGTACTTCAAATGGTCCATCTTTTGTATTGTGTTAAAAAATTTTCTTAGTGTATTTTCATAAAAAATGTATATCTCGAAACCTGTCTATCTCGAATTTTTTTTTTACTCCCAAAAGATTTGAGATAGACAGGTTTGACTGTATTTGTTACATTCTGCCATGGGAGAACGTAGTGAGACACTGCAGGATGGGATTGGAGTCTCTGACTGGGATCGGAGCATGCGCAGAGGCTCTTATCAAAAACGGGATCCATATGATGCGGCAGTCTGTATGAGGACAGGATGGCGTTCTCGTTGCAAAATTTGATGACTAAGGAGCAGCGAGGTGCTATCCAATTTCTGACAGCGGAAGGTGAGAAACCGGCAGCTATTCATCGCCGGATGGTGACAGTTGGTGTGGCTCTGCTCCATGGTAACGTGCATCCACACGTCTCCAGTCACACACATGGAACTGGCCAAGTTCAAGTGGGAGATGTTGGACCATCCGCCCTACAGTACGAACATGTCGCCCTGCGATTTCCATGTGTTTGGTCCACTGAAGAAACACATGAAAGAGAAGTGCTTCAACTCAGACGACGTACTCAAGAACGCTGTGACTGACTGGGTCTCGTTACGGCCACAGGAATTCTGGGAACAAGGAATCCTGTGGCTTGTTCATCAGTGGGATCGTTGTGCTCAGGCCTATGGTGTATATTTTGAATAAAGTCTACATTTGTACCCACAGTGTCATTTCGTACCCTTTCATTTGATCACCCTTTGTAGAAGTCAAGAAGAGAAGGATTAAAGAACGTATAAAAGATATTAAATTTGGAAAATATTTTATGACTGTCATGTTTGACAATGGATAACCAGATATCAACTGATTTTAATAACATTGAAAAATTAGCTGAGTTTAGAAATAGGAATTATGGCTATAATCCTGAAAGTTTGTAGATTCTGACTGTGGAGGATGCTGATAATGATATGGTGCATACTGCACTGTTGGACAAGGTGTGTTGAGTGCTTTTGCTTGAGAGACTAAGATCATCAGATGATAAACCAAAAATGGTCAGGAATGCCAGCCGAAAGTTCTTGTTTTTAATGATGTTTTTAACATATTTTAAGGTGTGTTATAATTAATATAACTACATTTAGTATGAAAAATTTATAAAAAACACACCACAAATTATTCAAATGTCCATAACTGTTATACACTGCATCTTAACAATAATTCAAATAATTCCACATTAGAAATAACTATTCTAAAACTGAATTTAACATATTCACTAATAAAGCTCGCTTATTAGTTAAAATATGCCTAAATACTTTAAACATCTGTAATAAGCTATTTGTACTAAACTAATTTAAGGAACTTGAGTCATTAAACAAACCATATATAGATGCATATATAATACACAATGATTAAAAATTATTGCAATAAAGGTAAAAATAATTTTAATCATTCCTGCCAGCTTTTTTCTTTTTAAAAAAATTTTTGCCACTATTTTGGCAAAAATACCTTTGGAAGCGAATTTTAAAACCCTGGCAATAAATGAAGAAAAATAGCATCCAGTTTTACAAATAACATACCTTGATCGTGAACGATAACTCCTGTTATGATGCTGTACACCATTTTTATGAGCTGTTAGTGCAGGAGAATGTTTGACTTGATTTCTTAAAGACGAAATCTTTTGCTCCATTTCAATTCTCTCACTATGAGTACTAAAAAGAAAGAAAGAAAGAAAAAAAAACCTATGATATATAAGTCAATAAACTCAGGGTTAATTTCATGCTGG
This sequence comes from Cheiracanthium punctorium, assembly GCA_038373885.1. Classification (NCBI taxonomy): domain Eukaryota; kingdom Metazoa; phylum Arthropoda; class Arachnida; order Araneae; family Cheiracanthiidae; genus Cheiracanthium; species Cheiracanthium punctorium. Next base: position 337,634 of record JAWZYV010004791.1, on the reverse strand, counting down.
CTTCTTAAACTGCAAGCATAAGGCAGTATTGAGAAAAAATAATCATGGTTTATGAAAACATATGTTTAAATATTTAATTATTAATCATGACAAATTTCTCTCAATCTAACAGCATATTTTGCAAACCGTCACAAGAAAAATCTTGCCTGTGACTGTGCATTACAGACCATCTTAAGTTCATATTGCTATGAAAAGTCTTGTGGCATAAACTGATGGGTTGTGGGTTGGATACGACCAGCAAAATGGTTTAATGAGAAAGAAAGAAATATATAATTACAAGTTAAAAGTTAGTCCAAGTAAATTAAAACATATAACCCAACAAACTATTAGTTTGAATTGTTAGTTTACTTCTTAGTTAACAAATGAACTACATCACTATAATGATATGCAATACAATGATCAATATATCCCTTTTTAATGATAAAATTTTGCGGTTCCACAAAATTTCCATACAACATAATCTCTCCTTGATATAACGATACATCCCTATAGAACGATAATTTTATTTAGTCTCTTAAGTATTGCTAAGAGCTTTTACTGCATATGTGCCGAGTGGCAAAGCATGTTATTTTTAAATAAAATTAATGACTTCAGATTAAATGTGATTACAACAAAATTTTTTAATTTGATTCATTTAATCTGAGTAAACCAATTAACTGGTTGACAAAATTAGTTGATTTATCTGAATTCTAATCCCACAGACTAACTGAGCTCTCCAATTTCTGAATTTTCTGGGTTCTTTTTAATAACATTAGAAAAAAAAAATTAAAAAATTAAGTTCACAATGCAGGGATATTAAAGTTGATCCCACAGGAACCAGCTATCCCATGGGACTGACATTTCATTCAGCTAAGAATCATTTCAACAAAGAAAAGTAGAAAGAGATTTAAAGCACTATGAATTATAACCTTAATAATAATAATTATCTGAATTGATTAATAAAATAATAACCTACAGAAATTTGAAAATTATAGTCATGGTATTCAGAATAATATACCTAGTTATTTCTTAATTGCTACAAAAGAACCCCTAAAATAAATAAATAAATAAATGCGTAAATTTTCTTGCTAGTCTTGATCTAATTAATGACTGGGAAAAAGCATTTGACAACCTCCCCCCCCCCTTCCTCCTAAGAAATCCTGAGGGAGCCATGCATTTTTGTATGGCTGATTGAAGTTCACATTTTAATGACATCACTGGTTCTTTATCAGCTTTTTTTGGGGGGGTGGGGGTGTTATTACCCTTTTCTAGGACACGACAATTAAAGAAATTTATCCCTCATTATTCTTGGTTACACAGGATTTCGGGATTGAGACTTATTGATCTGGCTATACTGCTAGATAACATGGTAACATTGCTTGACAAACTTCCAGTAAGTATTTTCCTCAACCTTAAAATTAATTCAATAACTGATTACAAAGAGAAATAAGAAAAAAAAAAAGACTTTACTATGAAGTTGAATTTTATGTAAAGAAAAAAATTTACAAAAAAAAATGAAAATTATAGGTATACATTAACATACTTAACCGCTATTTTCTTAGTTGCTAAAAAAAGAAGGTAAAAAAGAGAACAAGTTCAATCAGGGTGAGTAGTCAAATTTCAATTGAAAAATCAAGCACTTTTAAGCACTTTATAAGCACACTTTTAAGAAAAATCAAGCACGTCATCATCAAATTTTTTAAGCAACAGATCAGTAGCGAAGCCAGGAATATTTGCAGGGGGTGGCTGAGAACTTAAAACTTAGAATGCAGTATAGCTTATAAAAATCAATAATATATATAAAGATATATTCTTTCTTTTTGAGGGGGGGGGGGGGTGCCCCCCCCATTTCGGCCTAAAAAAGTTTGCATATAAAAATGAGTAAGAAAAGGAAGAAAATTTTTCAAAATCCTAAACCGAGTTTAAAATCTTTGAAGTTGGAAAAACACACTACAGAAAAAATAAATAAATTGGCTTGGGTCTTCATTTGAACCTCAAATTCCTGAAATCAAGGGGAACTTTCAAATACACTATCATAGGAATCTGAAAAAGCTTTTGAAATTATTCACGAATACGTAATTTTCTCCAAATTCTATGTTCACTCATTTCGGGTATTGCTGCAGCCCCATCAGCAACACTCTCGCTACACCCCTGCAACAGATGAAAACAATTTAAGCTTACTTCAGGGATGCTACAGCTAAAACCCCAGTTTGTCTCTGCATCGTCTCAATCAAAATCCCTTTTTGTCTCAATTAAAATTTCTTTTTGTCTCAGTATGTCTCAACTGAAATTCATTTTTTTCTTTCAAGTCTGTCTCTCTCAACTAATTTCATTTATTTTATCTCTCTCTACTTATCTCTAAAAGAAAATTTTTTAATCTGTTTCCCCCTTCAGCTTCTCCAAGCTCTTTTGCAATGGCCTGAATTTTTTGGGTGGCCACCTCATTTTTTAGTGGAACAAGCCTGAAATCATAATAATTGCAACTGCATTTTACACATGCTTGGTTTCAATGAAATTATCATTAAGATGCCAAATTTAAAAAGTCTTGCGTAAAATTGTAAAAATCGGTGGAAATGTAAAAAAACGGGAGTTTCACGTAAAATTGTAAAAATCGGTGAAAAAGTGCAAATTTCAAAATTACTAATATAATTTACGGAAGAAACGCCGAATCCACGATCTCTCCCCCCCCCCTACCACTGAAAAAAAAAGCATCGACCTGGGATATATTTCGTGAGCGGGGGGAGAATAAATGGTGAAAATATCTCCTTTTATCCCCCTTCCCATATAATGTTTTTAAGTATTTACCGCTATTTTACGAAGCTTACGATTTCCATTTTCGAATTAATCAGTGTCCGATTTCATATAAAACATATCAATTTTTATATTCACAAAGGCGAATTTCTAGAAATAAATAAATAACTTGTAAAAAACTTCTTGCATTCGCTAAAAGTTCGGAAGCGAGCCGATGAGAAGGCTCCAGTCAAATGTAAACATTTTTTTTTTTCCCCGTGGACGGCCAGCTGTTGATTATGTAGTGAGCGTGCTTCAGCAAATTGTTTGTTTTAAGCTTTGTATGTTTCTATTCATTTATTACTTTTGATATTTATAACATAGGGATTTATTTTAAAAGCACTCAGCGTTTCCCAAGCTTGCCAGTTACTCATAGTTGATTTTTTATCGTAATAATATCATAAGGCAGTGTTTATTCGGTAGAGTGCTCCTTCACTAGACGCAAAGCCACATGGCGAAAAAGCATAAATAACTTATAGATAAACTTTTTTTTTTCTTTGGGGGAGGAGTAGAATGATTAAACTTGCATCAGGTGCAACAGACTAGTTTTGGTTGATATTCAGTATTTTAAGAACAACTAGGCCCGGACTGGCTCTTATGGCTGCAAGTGTGAGTCAGCATTACTAATGTCATGATCAACAGGGAACCACCTGCACCTGCTTTTAGGCACGCTCTTCCGGTTTCAAGAAGAATAAGCGATGGGATGGGAGGGGAAAAGTTGTTCTCGTTATCGGCGTAGTGTTTATAAAGGTTTCTGCCGGAAGCTGAGAAAAAAATAAGCACTTCCTTGCAAATTCAAGCACCTTAAGGGAATTTATGTAAAAAATAAGCACTTTCAAGAGTGCTTGAAAACAATTTTGAAAATCAAGCACCTTTTAAGCACTTTTCAAGACGCTACGCACCCTGTCAATGAATCGTTTCCTAGTCTTGATTTGTTTTATCGATTTATGCATTATTGGTTAAGCTACATAAATATGCAAAAGTTTTGTTCAACTGATAATTAGGAAGGCAGTGTAAAATTACTGTAAAAATAATTTATTTCTCTATTTCAATCCCGTGGGATTATGGTCTTAATCCAGCAAGACTAGTCCTGAAAACATCAGCAGAGTTGCCAACCTGGCAAGGGCAAAAATCAGGAGATTTTATTCTAAAAATCAGGAGACTTGTTTTCAATAAAAGATAAACTAAATTTTAAAAAGATCAGTGATGTATCAGCTTAAACTACATTTTGGAGAGAGAGAGAAAAAAAAAAAAAAAATTGGGTCATGTCTTTTATTAGGTAGTCTTGTAAAAAAATTCGGCTTGTCGGCTTGTAAAAAAATTGGTAACAAAAAATATTAAATTAAAAAGTTAAAAATTGGGGTAAGTTTTTACTTTTAAGGCATTGGAGGATTAAACAAAACAATGTCAAATGATTAAGAGTTTCGATTATATATTTCGGCAAAGCTCGATTTTTTTTATGTCACGTGGGTTTCTGGAACTAGTTTGATTGCAGGAAAGGAAAAAATGACGAGAAGGGTTGCTTGCCATGATGGAACTTTAAAAAAGATTTCAAATTCGAAAAATTGCATTTTTCATGCGACGAATGATAAAAACCAGAAGAAAATGGAACTATTATCAAAAATCAGGAGAAATGTAGCCAAAATCTGGTTGGCAGGAGATCAATGAAAAATCTGGAGTCTCCTGCCTACCTAAATCAGGAGAGTTGGTAACTCTGCATCAGGACCCTTCAGGATCCCATTTAAATGGGATCGGGACTGGATTCTTAACTCACCCTGGTAATAGTAATCATTACTTTGTTCATTTCACATAAATCTCCAGGCACACAGCTATAAACCTACAGATCTATTGAAGAGTGAAAGTTAAAAAGCAAGATTCCCTTACTTTAATTTGGTAGATATCATGCAAACCAACAATAAATTTTGAAATATTTTGTAATGATAACACAGTAAATAATTTCTAAAATTAATAAACTATACCTTGGTAAAGGCTCAGTACTCCAATCTTTTGTAAAAATAGTACCTTCATTGTATGCACGCACTAATTTTCCTTTTAAAATAATTTCAACTTGATCTTTATCAATGTCATTTTTGCATTTCTTAAAGCATTCATTGACGTAATTCCTAAAATATAAAATAAAATGCTAGCATTGAATAGTTGTATGAAACTATATACATGCATACATACATACATTATGTCTGTGTATACACAAAGATCAGGGGAAAAATAGACATTCTTCTATACAAATTTATACACATCTCATTACATTATCCCTTCAAAATTTTTTAATTAAAAGAAGTAAAACCAGTTAAGCAGAAGAAAGAGAGAGAATCTTTTTAGGTTACTAAAAATAGTGTATTTTTTGTCATAACATTTAAGCTGTGTTTCTACATGGTTTATGTACCATGCTCTAAATTTAAATTGATTTAGTTCATGCAATTATTAAATTTCTCAAACAAACACATGAAAATAACATTCTTTATCAATAAGGAATTGAGAACTTTTAAAGTTAAAAGAAAAAATCTAGAAATTGCACTCACAATTTCTTATTTTATAGTTCATTTTTATATTTCCTAAGCATATACTCTAATGCAATGGACAGGGCAAAACAAATGCTACTACAGTGACTAACCAAGCTATATTGAGGAAGCCAGGATACAAATAATTAAAGTACCTTATGGCAGCATTTAATAGGCCATTCACCATTTAACTTGACATCATAATTATTAATGTAAATTTGTTAATTTTTTCTGAAAATTACAAAATATTCTGTAGCGCTTTGTGATGTGCAACTCTGTTTCTGCTATCCAGGCTGTGAATATTCATCTTAAAATCACTTGAGTGTTTCTTTTGATCTCAGGTGTATTTTAAGATTACGAATGAAATTGCAGAATGTTGATGAAAAAAAGTGACGATTTTCTTTTTCTTTTTTTAAATTTGGTTCTCATAGCAGTATTTATTTTATTTTGAAGCAAAATGCAAAATATCTGCAACTGCAATTTACCATTATTAGAAAAATAAAGATTTTTCTAAAAGCTGAAAATTTTGCTGCCAGCTTCAAAATCTTGTTTCCAAGCCCTGAGATAATCAACTACAGTGAAAAATGTTAACAATTGTTGAGGGCATCTTTTTTTTTTTTTTTTTTTTTAATGTGTGTGTGTTAAAATTTGAGTTAAACTATAGCATATCTATTACATAGTCCATTGTTAAGAGCACAGTATTGTTTTGTGTTAACAGATAATACAGAAACATAATTTCTTTCTTTTTTTTTTTTTTAGAAACTGACTTTTAATTTCAGCTAAACCCAAGAGCAGTTTTTTTTTTACAATTAAATTTTTAAAAAACTATCAGAATTATTTATATATACTAGGAGCCAAGGCCCCTAGACTCGCTACGCTCACTTTTTGTATGAGGAATTTGGCTCCTAATGAGGCTTATTAGTAAAAAAGGCATAATTTTAACAGACAAAACCCAAAGATTGGATCAGATAGAATGTTACCAAGCTACACATTGCTTGGTTGTTGCATGTTCCTTGGCACACAAAATTTTAAACTTCACACTCTTTTTAATTATCTAAAACCTACGGAGCATCTTGTATTTGCCATGCATGACGATTTTTCATAATTTGGCAACTTACATATATGTATAGCTAGAAATTAGTTCTAAGAAAACAGCACTTCATATGTTTCTTTTGATAAAAACTGCAGACAGCTAGAATAGTTTGCCACCAATTGCGACTTGGTACTTACGTATTTTCCCGGCGGTCATTCCCACTAAACTATTTTTTCCTCAAATGAGTTGTCAAACTGTTGCCAATCGTATTCAAAACCATTATTAATTTCATGTGCCTGGCATTTATCTTGGCAAAAAATCGCTCGTCTTTGCGAACCGCCGGGACAATACCCAAGTACTGGCGACTTATCATTATTTGGCAATTTACACATGTTCATAAACGATAATTACTGCTTATGTAAGGTTACCGGGAAAAACGTTATCTATATATTCATATACAAAATCCTTTGCAGATTGGCGTATTTGGCATTATGAAATATGTCATCTCACCGTGCTCGCAAATATTCAAGTTGTAGTATAACTGCTATAATGTAATAACTATTTTTGCGTTAAATATGCAGGCAAACTGTTGCCAATCGTATTCTGAATCATCAATAATTTCATGCGTCCTGGCATTTACCTTGGCGTAAAATCACTTGTCTTGGCAAACTGCTAGGATAATACGCAAGTACCCAAACCGGCTTTACTATAATCTGCATTTTAATTATTTTTCCTTTTCAAGATAATGGGTGCTAACATTTGGAACACGCGGTTTAGATTCACCCTGCTTAGAAAGATAGCTTTTGCCAGATCGTACCTCATGCCAAAATGGCACTTTTAAAATCAGTTGCAATCAGTTATTCTGTTTTGGAAAAATGAATAATCGGCAATTCTGAACTCATGCTATCTTAGAGAACTTATTTGAAAATCGCCAACTTTGTGTAACACACTTATTTATTTTTTCATGTACTTTTTAATTTGGCATAAAATTGGTGTATTTCTACTTCATATTTGTCACTTTCACATGATTCTACATACTTGAAATTGCCAAATCTGGCAACCATTAAGCTTATTTTTTAAGTTTTTTATTAATATCTTCTAAAATAATTTGAATTTCGAAATTTAAATCAGTTCATCGGATTCCTCGGAATTTTCTAAATCTGTGGACACCTTAATTGAAACTCAAATTCCCATGGTTTAGGAGGAGATTGCCGAACAAGCTCGACAGCCACAGTGTACATTACATTTTTTTTAGAATAAAGAGATATATTAAATTACATCAAGGATTGGGTCGCATTGACCACCTCCCTTTGTGCAACCCAATACAAACTAGCCTTCGAAATAAAGCTGTTAAAAGGTGAAGTAATACCATCAAGTGTGAAATGAATTACTTGATGCATGAGAAGTAAAATAAGAAAGAGAGTAAATCTATTTTTACTGTGAATGTTTTATATTTTAATATTAAAAAAGGTATTTACTTAAGTGATGGTGGCCATTTGTCCTTAGACATGGAAGATACACTGAAAAATAATTAAAAATTTAAAGATTAAACTATGTATATTTAATTTAATTCACACATTTATTTGTAAAAAAAAAACTTACGATTTCTGCTGCAAAATGTTTTGCTGCATATTTTCATTGTTATCTCGGTTTGGGCTGTTGAAATTTTGAAAGCTGTTAGTTCTATTGTGAAGAATCCCCTGGCTTTGTTGGAAATTCTTATTTTGATTTTTCTTCTTTGGAAGGGTAAATTTTATGCCACCACTTCCAGGAGCTTCTAAAGAGGAATAAAAAAGGCATGAGTTAGTGTTTTATATGTACCTGTTCATACACAACAAAAGAAGTTTCATGCAATCTTTACTAAATTATCAATCAGAAAAAAAGAAAATCAAACCATTGAACTAATGATACCTCATGAAAACCTTAATTATTCAAATTGGGTTCATTTTACAGTTCATGATATTATTCTGATGATGTTCCTGTTCTGAGATGTTTCTTTTCAAAACTTGACTGGTTTTAGAGGTGACAGTTTTCTTACAAAGTACTGACTATGTTATGACATAATCTGAGGGCAATTTTTGATTTTATGATTCTATCCCTTTAAGAATGGACTTGCTTTCGAATTTTATTTCTGGGGAACTTTTATTCCATAGAAGATATTATTAAAGGTTCGCTTGAAGGCACTTGCATATGTTTTAAGGAATATTTTATTTGAAAATTGAAATAATTGTGAACATTTACTGTGAACTGTGTGTACTCATTAATTGTGAACATTAAATAGACGTCCATCGTTTTAAAATTGCATTTGTTATTGCAAGAAACTGGCCTTTTTGATGCTGTTAACTCTACCATATAAATTTGGATAAGAAACTAGATGCTATTTTACTGTTCTATTAACAGGGGAAGCTGCTAAAGTGACTATTTGGCTATGGTGACCACTTTTGCATAATTTTACTCTACGACCATCACAATCAATCAACTTTATAAGGTGGCTATCTTTACAAGATATTTAGTTTAGTTCTTCTCGAGGGTGGTCACATTAGATAGGTTCCACACTAAAGAAACGAACTTGAGAAACTATCACATGCTTCGATGCAACCATTCTGATTGCTAAAAATGTCATTTTACGTACATTTTTTTGGTTTATATTAATGCGAATTTTTAAAATACTGTATTTACCTACGTATTAGTCGAGAAATTTTTGGAAAAAAAAAAGAAAAAAGGGAGACTTTGAAGTGAGGGTCGACTTATAGAAGGTTCTTTAATTTTTTTTTTTATTTTTTTTAAATCAGAAGTCAAAAATGCCCTTTTGAAAGATAATTGTTCTATTCCCCATTCCATAACACAATGACATTGATTTCCATACCAGGAAGAATGTAGCAATGAAGAGAATTAAAACGTGTATCATGATGAGCCGATGACGACAAAGGAATTTTGTGAATTGTTTGGCAAGTCCAATACTGAATCTGATCTTGAATCAGTTTAACTTTGTATATTACCAACTTTATCCTATTTTAGTTCTGTCATATTATTATTAATTGTCAGCTTAATTTTGTATACTACTTTTGAATATTATTATCTTTATTATTGTACATTTAGTACTACCTTTCTTTCTTTTATTTTCAGATGATTTTGAATAAATTTATTTTTAAAAAATTTATATTTCTTGATCGGGAAATTGGGGAGTCAACTTACACACGGGATTTTAAAAGATTCAAATTTCTTGATTGGAAAAGGTCGACTTATACTTGGGTAAATACGGTAAATGACAGCTTTAGTTCGATAAAAGTAGCACTGGTTCTTTATTTGGTTTATATTTGGGCTGGTTATAAATTTTGGATAAATATTTTAAGATTATGCAGGCATCTATGTGCACCTTAAAAAATAAAATAAAATAAAAAGTAATATAAGTGCAAAATTCTGATTTTAAATTTCATTTCAAAAACTTAAAGGTATATATCAAAATTTTTAATAACTTAATATTTTATATTTTTAGTTATTTTTTAACTTAACACTTAACAGCATAGTAAAATAATGATATATGTTCATAATACTACAGGGTGATTCATAACGAATGGGCCAAAAAGAATAACGCAGTGTGACTGCTGTAATGGAATTATTCAGCCGAAACAAATTTATTCTGCAACTACAATTATACAAGTTTTATCTGGCAACAAAGAAAAATCATCGTATGACGAACTCGCCGCTAGAGGCGCTGTTAAACAGAATGTCGTCCATGCAGGAGAAAGCACACCGTTTTCGAATATGCCAAAACCTCCTCGGTAACTGTCGTGCAAAAACATTTTCGCACGAAATTTCGTAAAGAACCACTGCATCGGCATAAGCAGGTGGGTGAAGCAGTTCCAGGATACCGGCGGCTTATGCAAGAACAAAAGCCCAGGACGAAAAGAAACAAAACCCGAAGTGGCTGAAAGAATTCCTGATTCGTTTTTACGGAGTCCCTCAAAATCAACGCGATGTGCAGGTGCAGAATTGGCTGTCCTTCAGATAACGGTGTGGCGTGTTTTACGGAAGCGTCTCCAATTCAAGCCGTACAGATATCAGATGGTCCAGGCTTTAAAACCTACTGACAAACCATTGCGTAAGAATTTCTGTGTGAAATTTCAAGAAAAGATCGAAGTGAATAGTTTCGAGAACACACTGGTGTTTACCGATGAAGCCACGTTCCACTTATGTGGCAAAGTTAATCGCCATAATTTGCGATTTTGGGGCACGGAAAATGCCCATGTAACATTTGAACATCAGCGTGATTCTCCCAAGGTGTACGTTTTCTGTGCTTTATCAAACAGTTGTGTTTTTGGTCCATTTTTCTTTGCTGAAAAATCGATTAATGAGGACATTTATCAAGACATGCTCTCTGTGTGATTGTTCTCCCAGCTGGAGGAAGCTGTTCCCGATTTCATTTTGCAGCAGGATGGTGCTCCCCCACATTGGAATAGCAACGTACGTGAGTTCCTGAACGAATGTCTACCCCATCGCTGGAGCAGCGGCGATAACTGCAGTGTTGAACTCCATCACAGGGGATATGCTATCACGAGTGTGGCAGGAGCTTGATTACCGTGTAGAAATTTGTCGTGTCACCGGAGGGACACATATTGAACACCTGTAGAAACTTGAATAAATGTAGTTTTGAGGTAAATTTGAATTTTCTAAATACATTAATTACAACGTTCACAATCATGTTTTCTTTTTGTCCCATTCATTATGAATCACACTGTATAATTATTTATAGTTTTTTTTTTTTATAGCTAAGACAAATTAATATAGAAATTTATTTTTAGCTGTACCATAAAATAAAGAAAAAGTATGTTTTTGCCTCTATCGTGTCAAAAACCAGTTTTTGGCAACAAAAACCCAACCCTGTTTTATACATGCATACAGTAAAACCACAGTGCTTTTAAAACAAAATAGAGGAGGGAAAAATTCTCAATTTTAATGGCAAAGTAAATGAATAATCCAACAATTGTATTTTTTAAAACCATTTTTCAGGTTTTGAAATGAAATATTAGTATTTCCTGACTTTCTCAGCAAAAGTAGAAAATTCTCTGACAATTCCAGGATCTCACTGACATGTGGTAATCCTGCTATATGTCACTTGATGAGTGAACGAACTAGTTTATTGAACTATTCCTTAAAAAGAACTGTAAAGACTCAGGGGTTGCGCTGGCTTTTTTTAACATTTCGCCAATTCATTCGCCAAATTAGATTTTTGTGGACATCGTTAAGAAAAGCAATTGTCAAATATTTTTGCCATAACGTATTTTCTTTTGTCAAATTAATTTTATTTTCGCAATTTGCGACGTTGGCGATCGACAGCGCAACCCCTGAAGACTGGTTCCGATTACCACCAGGAAGAGTTCGCCAACCCGTTTGGTTAACCCCTTAAAGGTCGCATTATTTTCAAGAAGATGGTCATAAATGTGCCTATATTTTTTTATTCAAGAAAATTTAGAAAAATAAATGTACGTACAATGTATGTATTCGTTTTAAGGTTTGAGACATTTTTTAGCATTAAATAAAAAATTAAATTTCTAGGAATAGCCAACATTTAGGGTTATTGTGACTGAATGTGTGTTTTTCAGTGGAAATTAAAAACATATTCTTTAAACACTAAAAGAGATTTTTATTAAACTTACTTCATAATATACATAAATATTTGTAACGTGCTCTTTGGAGATAGGTGAGAGAGTGAGCTAAATGTGTAAAATGCATGGCAGAAGTAACCGTACTGCTACCATCCATTTTAAAATAAACTAACTTCAATTAACTTAAAAATAGTCTAGTACTGTGATCTGTTGTGTAAAATGAGATATAAAAAATTACTGTAGAAAAGAATTGAAATGTTCTGATCTTTCTGGTGAATATCTTTTGAACATTCTACCCCGGAAATATCACGGGCACGAGAAATAGGGGGGAAAAACTCACCCCGTGATTTTGACGTGAGCGAGAAGGAAGGGTTTTAAAAAAAAAATAAAAAATTGTTGGGAAAGACCAATGGTATAATATGCAAGTACTGGAAAATTTACAATAACAAGGCTTTTTGTCAGGTTTAGACAAGACTCAATTGTTCAAGAATTGTTATGTTACCGAATTTAATATTTTGTTTTATGAATGAGAGTGCAATTAGAGCTAGTTGTAATTAATGGCATCATGTTTATGTCAAAGATGTCTTTAATAAATGTTCTGTTTTTTCTTTAATTTTGAGTCTTCAGAATTTCATATATTAGTCTTAAGAACCAGCATTATTTGGAGGAATAATTTTGCAATCTTTTGTTGATGAGTATTATTTAGTCTCGACATTTTTAATGGCATTTGCTTAGAAGGACTGTATAGCTGAATTCTGAAGATTGTTAGGCAAGATTCCATAATTATTATTTATTGATAAGGAAGAATTAAAAAAGGCTCGCACAGTTCAGCATACGGGTTTCATGAAAGCTTATAATGAACTTGAAGAGCTTATTTAATTATGTAACATTGATATTTGAGTTCCTGTACCAGAAACAGAATTAAAAGTATTTAATAAAAAAGATGAATGGTTAGAGAAACATCATGTGAATATGTTAGTCGTCACATTGGAAAAAGATTTTGAAAAGGAATATGAAAGTGTAGAAGAATTTTGCGAAAAGGCTTTGAGACTGATTACGAGCAGAGAAGATAATTAATGATAAAAGAAACCCTAGCACTGTTACTCAAGCATTTCTCAGGGTTGCCACTCAATTTCTGAAAAAAATTCCCTGTCTTTTCTAGGTTTTCCAGACCATCATGTGATAAAAATCCAGACTATTTTTACTTTCTGAACATGTACCATGTAAGGAAAGTATTGAAATCATGAAAAAATTCAACTTTGAGATTTGGTGTATTTATACATTTTGAGGACTTCTGAATTCATTTATGCTATTTTTACAAGATGTATGTATGTGCGTGAACACGATAGCTCCTAAACGGGGCATTCGATTGAGCTCAAACTGGGTAAATATATTATAAACCACTATCAAAAGACTGGTATTGATTTTGATATGTATAGGACTTATAGTTTTTCTACAGGGCTACAACAAAGATTTCTTTTACATTATGGCATATGGGGAGAAATTCTTGAAAGTGCGCTAGCATTTAAATGGTGCATTCGATTGAGCTTCAATTTGGTATATATGTTTGAATTACTCATCAATTAAAATTTATTTAAATGCTTGCTAATGATCTTAATCGTAAGTGTTCGGAAAGTCGAGTGGAGTCACTCCAGATTTTTTATATTTATGACATCAACTTTGCATATGTTCTTTAATATTTTTAGTTTCTCAAAGTAAGGTTAGACGTTTGTTTACAAACACTGATTTTCCAGGTTTTGGGCCAAAATTTGCAATTTTCCCAGTCATTTTTTTGCCAAAATGAAATTCCCCGATTTTTCCAGGTTTTCCTTGACCAGTGGCAACCCTGTTTCAGGAATAGAGTGACAGCAAAAAACAAAAACAAAATAGAAATACATTTAAGGTTAAGGCTTTTTTTCAAGTTCTTATAGGCTTTTTTAATAGATGATCACTTGCAGGGATCTGGTAATTTTTATCACTTTTAGCTGCCTTTAAATCCTTATTTGATTTGTTGTGGAGAGGAGGGATAAATAAACTTTATAAAACTCGTATCATAATAATTGCGATTTATCTTACAAAAGATAATCTGGAACATTAAACTCATCAGCTTATATTTTTAAAACAGTATTTAAGAAATAATTCACAGTGTTTTTAAACATGTTTCACTAACAGATTTTCCAAGCAAGACAACAAATTTAATTTGAATCCTAATTAAAAGAGCAAAGAGCTTGGATGGCAGTAATTTTTAAAATTTCTATTGACACATCAAGAACAAGGCTTCTAAGTTGACATTATAAGGTGGTTAAGGCAAAAAGCTTCATTTACACTTGAATCAATTAAAAAATGAAGGGTTTCAGAATATAAAGAGACAAGAAGATAACAGCGTGACATCACACGTGAAGGAGTTTCATGAACCAATAAATGAAAAGTTTGTGATAATGTGACCTGGGAATGGCTAGAATCCATAGATAGCACTATAAAAAAGGGGCTTTTATGGAACTTGAATAGGAAAAGGAACTTTAAAGGGTGAAAGAAATTTGTGAGGCCTGAGAAAGTTGTTGGAGCAGTCAATAGCAAACAACTGGTTTAGGACTATAGTTAACCTCTGACTATTTTCAAGCAACTGACAGAAAATAGACCTGAAGAAAAGGTATTTCTGTTATGCATTTAGTGAAGACTTAGTGGTATTTAATAAGCTTAAGTATTGTTGGGGATTTTTTTGTTGTTTAAAGGCGTAAAAGAGGCTTTATTTCGTGCACATTAATAAGATTTTGTTTTTGTTTTTTTGTCTTTTGGGAAAGAATATATTTAATTTTACAGTACTTAATTTATTTTTTGTTTTATTATGTGATTTTTGCTTATTTTGGATAACTAAGCAATATTGCTTTATGAGTACATCATGTATGTTTACTTTGGGACACTAGGTAATAGTTTTCTAGTACCTATGCAATGAAATATAATTGTATACAGAATTATTATTATTTTGGTGAAAACCGACAGTTGAAGAATTTTCAGTTATTTACTAGTTTTTTTTTTTTTTTTTAAACAAACTATTGCTATTAATGACTAGATGAAAATTGAACTAGTTAGGGTTTTTCCGAGATTGCAGTTTGGAGAGTTAATACAAAAGTACCATTATTTGATAACTAATTCTGTATTTAATGTGCATTAACATGTACAAGCCTTCAGTCATTATTCACCATTTTAAAAAGCTGACCAATTGAGATAATTTGAGTTTCACTAGGATGTTTCCAAAAATCTTTATCAGTATGTGTAGGTACCTATAGATAATTGTTTTGTTTAGTATGTGAATTTAGCATAAGTTTATTTCTTTTAAATTATACTTTATAAATATAGATATATAGTAAAACCGGGAAGAATAAAATTCTTGAATTATATTACTTTCAAGAGCGAGAGATAAAAATAGACATGCATACGTTTTGAAGAAATATCAGTATAAAAAGTAGCTCCATTTGAAGGTCCAGGTGGAGGAGGGGATGAAGGAGGTGGTGGGGGTGGTTGATTAGCTATTGCAGAAACATCAGTTGATGATTTGTGTTCTCCAGTCTTGGAATTGGAATCTTCATTAGGTGCAGATGTAGATGGCATAGATGTAAGTGGCTGATGAGGGGCAGCCATAGGATTCATAAATGGATGTGAATTCATCATGTTGTAATAACCCTGGGGAAAAAAGTTATAACATTAATCTGGTTAATTTTAATTTTAATAAAATTAAATCTACTAATATAAATATATACACCAGAATTTTAAACTTTAATGCTGGCATTTTTTCAATAAATCTAAATTATTAAAGTAAATGTGTTGCATAATAGGAAGAAATTTTGATTGATGGGGGCTAGGCCCTTCTGGCTTCTAATGAAGAGCTGTCACTACTCACACTGCAAACATTTATGATTAATTTTCTGCCAGCAGCACAATCAGTGTAGTAAGTCAAAGTGTTGGTAACAAAAGGAAAATTTCTTTAAAAGTTGCAATTTCAAGTAAGCTATCACTAGATTTTGAAAACTTTTTTTCTGGGAGCTCTAAGTACTTATAGATGTAATAAAGAAAAAACTGCCTTAACTTACATAATTATACATGGCAAAGCCTGGAGCAGGATAAGGTATTTGATACCTAAAATAAAACATAAAACAAATTTAGCATATATAGGTTAATAAATAGTTCATTACTAAACAAGTCCTAATGGCACAAAAACCTCAATAAGAATCATACTAATCATTAAAGAGAACTGACAATAACACATTCCACACATTTTATCACTAATGTTATAAAATTAAAAACATAAAAGTTCATTTCTTCTGAATATATAGATTATTTGCTACCCAAGTTTTTCCTGCTAGTAGTAAAACAGAGCTACACAGTTAAGAACACTTTCAAAATGCTAGAGAATGAAGTAATTTGTTAGGGCAAATCCTTTCTCTATATGAATTATTTTTTTTTTTTCAATGAGGTAAGTGATTTAACTAATCTTTTGCAATACAAGTGTCTTCATTTGTGAGTATAGATTCAATGAAGACACAATTTTTAACAAGGTTGGAAAGTGTGTACAATTTTGGTTTATCTGTCTATCCATCAATTTGTGTTCAAACACTGTACATTTGTATTAATTATTAATAACTAGCTGCGTGCCCGTTCTTCGCACAGTAGGAAACGGAAATTTTTCTCACATGTGTAATTCGAATTAATTCCAGGGACGTGGAATCTAGAAAAGCAAAAATACTTGACTCTTGACTTAAAGTTTGCGTCAAATGTACTAACATGAGATCATTGCAATATAATGACACAAAAAACAAAAAAAAAACTATGTCAGCGTCATTCGCTATCCAAAAAGTGAAAAATTTGACCGTTTGCAGTGAACTTCTCACTTTCACAATGTCTTATTTCCACATCATGCTGTTTTTTAGGTTCACGTTTTAGCGATAAGTGCCACAGGCACTACATAAAACGGACATTTAAAAAAAATTTTTTAATTACGCCACCCTCTCTTGTAACCCTTTACAAGAAGAAAAGAGATAAGACTACGCTATTTATAGAGGCTTTAAAATTGTTTTTCTAGATTATGCATTTAATTTTTCTTTTCACAAATAAATCACGTATTTATAAGTGGAATTCGAGCCAAGCAAAGAAATCGTCTACGTGGACATAAGAATATCTATGTACACAAAACGAAATCTTTGGAATGCGAAACTTTTTTCACGTTTTCAGAAGAGCGCTCGTTGTAATTGCTTCACAACTGACTTGACTTCTAGTCGTACAATAACAGCTGTATTTGACAGATTTTGGCTTCAAATATAAGGCAATAAACAACAGATGTTTTAATTCGAATTTCGAAGGGATCCGTCCTGGCAAATGACCATACAAAATTTGGTAGGCCTACGATTTGGCAGAATTCAACCAACTTAAATCAATTGACTTAATTTAGTGAAAATTCTGAATTTAGACTGTCTTAAATTGCCTTAATAACTGCATTATTTCTGCACCGAAAATTAAAATTCAATGCCACATTTCAATAAAACCTTGTTTTTAAAAATACGATCTCATTAAATTGCTCCAAGCGCTAGAATCATCTTCTCAAAATCGCATATCAACCATTTTGTTTTTCGCCAAATTAAAAAAATGCACATTTTAGTCTCAGAAAGTTTCCAAATCCTATTTTTCTTTTGAGTATAAAACATTTCATTCCTGCTCTGATTTCAATGCACACGATAGTTTAATTAAAAAATAACCTTACAAATAATCTAAAGAAAAAAAAAAAAGAGTTATTCTTTTATTTTTACTTCAAGAGTCTTAATCATTTAATGAACGTGCCAAATATGGCAACCTAGATATACTTAAATTCTCACTTTTTCCACTGCGGGGTTACAACTGCAAAATGGCAAAGAGAAAAAAATTAGCCTTTTGTAATAGGTTTTTTATCGATATCTCCTAAAACAATTCACATTTCGGAAAAATCGCTTCGAGGTATGTCGGGACACATTCATTTAGAATTTCCATACAAAATTTGGTAGGTCTAGGATCACCTGTCTAGGAGCAAGGCGAGACACAGACAAACGGACTAACATGTTACAGTCTGTTTTATTTATATAGATTTTATACATGTTATAGCTATGTATTAACATGTACTCTATTAAAAAAGGTGTACATAGTACATATAACATTTCACAAGTGCACAAAAGAATTCCAATATGTTACAGTCAATGGGAAGCCACTGATTAAACCATAACAAGTGGTGGTTACATTGTAAATGGCACTTCCTACTTCAACTTTACAAATAGTTTCTACAAACTGCCTTTAGAATACAAGAGAGGCACATGATGCGACTTTTTTTATTGGCATTTTTAGGGAAAGTTTAATATTATTTATGCATTAAAAAATATGTTGAAAATTTATTAGACACTGCTACCATCTGCAAAAATTGGAGAACGGCTTGAAAACATTTTCTTTTCAAAGAAATGGTTAAACCTTCTTTTGTATCATGACTTTATTCCAAACAAAACTAAATTAATATAAACATGTTTAGAGTTATAAAATAATGCCCTCTAAAACAACATATTTAACATTCAGAGATTATCATTTATTTTTAAGCACATGAACACAAATGATATATTTAGAATTTTACTCACCCAGGATATGTATATGGTGCACGCTGCCAATCAAAATTATTAGGAAATTCACCAACCATTGGTGATGGTTCAACCTTGATTGATGTATTTTCGTTATTGCCTGATTTAGGTTTAACAGCTTCAAGCGCTTCATTTGCTTTCTGCCATTCTTCTGGAATTGGTGCAGCTAGTTTACCTGGCATTGGAAATGGCCTAGAAAAAAAAATGAAATTTAAATCAGAAGGGAAAAAAATCTAATGAAAGTTAAAATATCAATGCAAAAAAAAAATGTTAATATAGCATTTCAATAATAATACATAAATAATATTTTACCCACAAAGCTTTCTGTGGGTATATTTGAAATGGTATAGTAATAATACTCTGTGTGAACAAACTTTTACTAACTGCCTAGGATTATGTCCACTGAAATGTTTCATGATGTCATTCAGCTAATTTTCTAGGGCAGTGTTATAGCAATAATTCTAACTCGCCCGGTTTCACATTTTTTTTTTTTTTTTTTTTTTTTTTAATAGGAGACTAATAAACATGGTTTGACAAATCCCTGTCCCCCAGGAGACTAAAAGGTTTTCTTTGGAGATTTTATTATTATTAATATAATTTGATGTATAGCTTCCTAAAAATTTTTGCTGGCTCTTAAGATTTTACAATTTTTGTCAGTCTCTGCTAATGAATAATAAATATTTAGAGTAAGGTGTTAGGAAAGAAACTTGCTCAGTTATTTAATTCTTAGGTCTTTTAATCAATCAGATTTTAAATGAACTAGTTTAAGAATAGTAGGATACAAAGAAATTTCTCTATACAATGTGATAATTCTCTTGTTTCTCTACCTTGCTGAGTTTTATTTTACCAGGGGTACATACTTCTCATTAAAAAAAAAAAATAAATAAATAAATAAAAATTTTCTTTTTCAAAAAGGTTATTAAAAGCAAGGTATTAACTAAGAAAGAACTTGTGGGCCAATTTTGTAGGCCCTCTAGAAAAAGAGAGGAAGACTTTATGGTGGTTGGATCAGGGTTGACAAGTTTTTGCCAAGGCGGTTAAAACCGCCATGGTCAAAACCTTTTCTGTCACATTTGTAGCAGAAAATGGAGAAAATTACATAAAAGTGATTACTGACATACAATAGATAATGTATAGGAAAAACAATCGAATATTAACCAAGGTACAATTCAGGGGCAGAAAAATCTTCAAAAATTTACTTGCCTGAAAAATATTACTTACTACATTTTATTACTCTGTAAAATTTACATTATCCAGATTGTTTGCATTGAAAGCAAAAACTGGAAAATCCTTAAAAACACATGGATATGGGATTTTTATCTTTTCCTACTGTTGTTGGGGATCTTTAATCTGTTTACACTACAGTTGAGGTAGTGAGATTGCCACTAGGACACAGATAAAATTACCAAAATAGAAATTTATTTTTCCCCTACCAAATTTTAAAAAATCAATGGCATTTAAAAATTTTTTAAAAAGTAATTTAATGAATCAATCATGGTCGATTTTTGGTACCTTTCCATTATGCACACCCCAGCCAGATTTGGATATCTTTTTTGTTGCCAAGTAGCTACGATGTTTTTTGGCAATTTTTTTTGGTCGCCAAGTAGCTATGATGTTTTTTTTTTTTTTTTTTTTGTGTCACCAAATACAAACGGGATATTTATTTTGCCTTAATCATTTTCAATGCTTTCAAAACAAACACTTTTTGAAATACAAAATTAAAAATATAAAAAAACAGACTCACCATTACATACGACAAAATTCAAAGAATGTTAAATCCTTACATCAACATTAAATACAACATATTAATGCTCTAAAACTAAAACGATAATTTTCAAACCAATTAATATTTTAAATGTTGATGCTACATCTGGAAGACCTCACTTTGCATTTCCGAACAATACGAAAATGAAACTACCTACGGGAAATTTTTTTGAGCAAGTTAGTTTACTCATTGAGCATCTACAAGGATGTTTTACTGCTATAGTATACTGAATGCATTCAGCATTTTCTATAGCCTGAATACATAAAATAGGCAATTCTACACATATCAAAGTATTTTAAAGCATACATTTTCAGCTTTTTCTTGCAAATTTTAGTGGCATCAATTCCTCACATGAACAAATATAACGTTACACTGTTTTCAAACTTATTCATTAAATTTCAAACCTTCTACCCCTTTAAATTCCAACATTTCTTTTACAGTTCACGCTTCGCTTTGAAACACTCCCACTATCGAAAATACACAATTTCAAAACATATATGGTGGTAAAATTTGGCCCTATCCAGATGAATTGCTTGGATCATTGTTTAGTCATTAGAAACTGCACAGCAGTCGCCACTTGTTTTATTGGGATTATAGTGTATCCATAACAGGGCATACCCAGTGGTCTGGCCCAGCTATGGAAAAAAATCGCCAAATTTGGCTGGGGTGCAGATAAAGGAAAAAGTACCCACTTTTTTTACATTCCCTAATCGGGCATGTGGGGAAAAAAAAAAAAAAAAAAAAAAGGTTAAAACCTAGTTTATGGTGCTTCTTGGCAATTTTCCTAAAATCGCCAATTTGGCGCGTTTTCCCGTCTTGTCTCTGGGAGCCAAGATGCTCCCAAAGACACTATGGGAGATCGCACCCAAACTAGCGATAAATACACAAAATAAGCAAATTAAAAAGCATAAATATTGAAGTTTTAAACAACAAAAATTATTGTACTTACATAACTTGTTGAACTGATTTTTTATTTTATTTAAATAATCGTATTCGTCGTCTCATAAGTCATAGTGTTTTTTTTTTTAAATTTTTATGTTTGTGGATACTATTTTAGAAGAGATTTTCTGTAATCTAAAACGAATTTTAAAATCTAAACACTAAACCTAAAATCAAAACACTAATCATAAACCATTCAGGTAAAGCAATTTTCTGAAATCTAAAACAGATTTTCTGAACTCTAAAAATTTCTTTTAGCTGCAATCAGTCGTTCTTTCGTAATCCATTCAAAAAAAAGAGATTTTTTGAATTCTAAAATGAATTTTCTAAAATCTAATGCGAAAATTTTTCGTTTAGCCACAAGCATACACCACGCAATTTAGCAAAGCACGCTTACCTTCTCTCAAAAAGCATATAATTCACAGTGAAAATCACAAACACAATTAACGGAAAAGAATTAGTTTATAAAAAAAAAAAAAAA
Organism: Cheiracanthium punctorium; assembly: GCA_038373885.1. Lineage (NCBI taxonomy): Eukaryota > Metazoa > Arthropoda > Arachnida > Araneae > Cheiracanthiidae > Cheiracanthium > Cheiracanthium punctorium. The sequence goes on along the minus strand of JAWZYV010004791.1, from coordinate 315,878 downwards.
AAACGGATCCGAAAAATACGAGTACAAGGAACCGAAAACGTTTGTCGTTAACCCCTCGGAGTTTCCATAAGAAATGGCTTTTGGAATTCAAACCAACCGCCGCGCATGCGCTCCGTTAACACAACGTATCAAAACATTCTCGAACCAAAACTAAAATATACCATATATGATTCTGCTCCCATACAAACACAGCTGTGCATGCGTTAAATCGAAGAAACGAAATGACGTAACTCATGTAAAGCAATACTAACAACATTGACTAAAACATCTCACAAGTGCTTACATGTACTTATAGATTCGGTTAAGTAAAATTTAATTACTTTTTATGTGAGGGGGGGCTGTGCCCCACCTCAACCCCCCCTTCTCTTTTTAGTAGAATAAATTTAATAATGTAAACAAATAAGAGTCCCACCAGAGGCAAAAACGCGCACTACAGAAACAAAATGGCAGATTTCCACATGGTTGCCAGAACGCAAACTAAAGTCGCCAAGGTTGCCAGAATATACCTGTTATCGCCTCCTTGGCGAAGAAGCACCATAAACTAGGATTCAGCCAAAAAAAAAAAAAAGAAAGATGCATTCTACTAGAATTTAAGAAATAATTTTTTTTAATGTAAAAAACAAGGCGTAATCAGAAAGTAAGTTCCATTTTCAAAAAAAAAATTTTTTTTTTTCAAACCAGTCTACATAGTTTCCACGAATGTTCAAACTCTTTTCGTCGCAGATTGCCAGCTTTTCATTACCTTCTTCATAGAAACTTCCCACCAATGATGATAGCCATGACTTCACAGCATTTTTCACCTCATCATTGGATCCAAAATGCTTTGCCGCCTAGCTTACACACTTCATTAACAGGAACAAGGGGTAGTCGGTACCAAGTTTAGGCTGTACAGCAGGTGATTGAACTGCTCCCAACGAAATTGTTTAAATCATTGTTTAAATGTCACCACGAGCAGTGTCATGGAGTCTTGTATTATTGTTTATCTTGTATTAAAATTCTAGCAATATCTCTGTCGTGAACAAACTATCGACTCTAGACACACATCAAAATGTATGCAGATGATGTGACTATGACTTTTTATATACATGACCAATTTGCTCCATTTTGACAAAAGCACACTTTTAAGAATTTCTGTGAATTGGCCATAATGTAAAAAAATCTTTCGCAGCCCTGTAAGAAAAACTATAAATCCTATACATACCAAAATAAATATCAGCCTTGTGACGGTGGTCTATAACATATGTATACTGAATTTTAGCTAAATCGAATACACTGTTTAAAGGCACTTTCAAGAATTTCTGTCCATAGGCCATAATCTAAAAGAAATATTTTTTGCAACCCTGTAAAAAAACTGTTAGTCCTTTGCACACCAAAATCAAACTGGTGTTGAAACGGTGGTTTATAACATGTACACCAAATTTGATCTCAATCGAATGAACTGTTTAGGAGCTATCGTTTTCACACATATACACATATCGCAAAAATAAATTCAGAAGACCTCAAAACATGTAAATACACCAAAATCCCAAAGTTGAATTTTTTCATTATTACAATACTCTCCTTACATAGTACATGTTCTGAAAGTAAAAAAAGTAGGGAACCAGGAATGGAAAAATCTATTGCCAGACATGCCTGGGAGCACGTATTACTGCAACTCAAGTGTAAACAGAATACAGTACCCCTACAATAATGGGGAAAGGCAAATTCCCCCCATTCACACGAGTTTAAGGATTTTCTGATTTTTCCTTCAAAGCAAACAATAGGAATAATATAAATTTTACAGACCAGAAAATGTAGTTTTTTTTGACAAGTAAATTTTGGGTTTGGGTATGCATTATTTTAGGTTACATGCCCAACCAGGCATATAAATTTTTTAGCTCCTGTAGGAACTTTTTTTTTTCCAAGATAGCAATGTTAGATTTATTAACTTGAACCAGGGGCTGATAATAACCTTTTTCTGCCCTTATGTACTCGCTACATATTCTGTGACCCTATATACTTAATCTAACAATTTTTGGCCTCTTATCTATAGAGCATTTCGACAAGCCTAGCCTATCTGTGATGGGTCCCATCTCTATGTGACAGCTTTGGTTCTCATAATGTAATTCAATGGGAAAAACTGGATTTTCAACATTTAAAAAAAAAGTAATTAGTTCAAGTTTTGGATGATTTAATGCACTAAATTATTTAAGCAAACTTTTGACTTTGATTTTTTAGCAACATTTTATGTTTTGAAGTGATTAAGGATAATTAAAACTGATGTTATTAATATACTGTTTCTGGGTTAAATACGACAAGAGCAGTGATATCCACAGAAATTTTTGAAGGCAAGCAGTATTATGAAAATGCAATGTGTATTTCTAACGAATTAAAGCATTTGAAATGATATTCCGACTTTTCTGCTGAATGGTCAGTAAAATTTGTCTGGCAATGTACCTGAGCAAAAAGACCTGGGGAGAACCCTGAGGAAAAACTGCACAGAAAGAATGTGCAGTCAACTGTCACTCAGATGATGTCACTGAAACATCACGTCAAAATACTCTATACGTAGTAATCAAGGGACAGGCCCCCAAATACCTATGTGATAATCAAGACCTGATTTGAATTACACAATTGAATTAATTGGCATGGTCACACATTTTGTTCTCATATCACATATGGGCTAATCTGTACTCTATCTACATAAAACAATACATCAACAAAAAGTGCAGTTATTGAAACTTACCACTGCGCCATCTTTTTTTTAATCACCCAACCTACAAGAAAAAATATAAAAATATTACAAAATGATGTAAAAAAATATAAATATAACTCAGCTGTTCGAGCCTCTTCAGGGGGAGACCCCCCCCCTGTACCCCCCTATTTTTTTAGTTTGATTATTGCCATATTAAAATAATATTAATTGACTATGTCATTTTATCTCACATCTTTCGTGTATTTAGCCTGGTAACGCCCATGTTGAAATTTTTATGATTGTAACCTATTTATAGAAAAATACATGTGATGCATTTTCTATAGCTTACAAAATATTATAACAATAGATTAAAAAGCTGTTGTGAACTAATAGTATTTAAATATATGTAAAAAACAAACAAACATGTGATGCATATTCTACAGCTTACGAAATCTTGTAACAATAAATTAAAGCTGCTGTGAACTAATAGTATTTAAATATATGTAAAATTACGTCGCATACTTTAATGTCGCATTTTTGGGACAACTTTCAATAAAGGGGCGAGAGATAAAATGACATAGTCACTAAATTGCTTTAAATTATACACATGTCCATACGCATATATATATATATATATATATAAATAAAAACTCGACTGTTCGAGCCTTGTCAGGGGGAGATCCCCCTGAACCCCCCAATTTTTTAGTTTCATTATTGCCATATTCAAACAATATTAATTGACTTTGTCATTTTATCGCTCATCTTTCGCGTATTTCGCCTGGTAACCCTATGCTGAAATTTTTTATGAGTGTAACCTATTTATAGAAAAGTACATGTGATCCATATTCTACAGGGTCTGCCAAGATGAGCAATTTTTTGTCAAGATAAATGATGAACAAATGAAATAAATCACTTTTTTGACTTTTGTGAAACTTTCAGAAAAAAATTCTTAAACATGGAACTGCCCTGCAGAATTTTTTCTAAAAGTTTTGTAACTGATACAGGTTTATCTTTTATTTCAGTATGTAGTACAGCTTGTAAGAAGAGAGTCTCAAAATTTTGAGGTGCCTGTGACATAATTAGTTCATTTGTACTTATGTACTAAAATCGCATGATTTTTTCGAACTACACCGTTAATTCTAGTGCAAAACTGCAGCCACGTTCAGTAGAAGATGATGACGTCACAGATGCTTTTACTCCAGAAGTTTCACAGAAAAAAGCTGAAACTGAAACGTCAAAAACTTTAAGCTTGACTAAGAAAAAATAATCAGGCTGTAGTCACTCAGTAGGGAGAGTTGTTAAACCTCCAGATCGATTCAGTCTCTAAAAGGGGGAGTTGTGACATAATATACAAAAGACACGGGCCCAACATTAAAAAAACCTTAACTATGACTTTAGTTAACAATATTTTTGGAACAGTTTCACGAGCTGTATCAGTTTAAGCTTATAAAGATATTCAGTGTTACTTGTAGTTGTTACATATTAAATGTGTCTGTTAAGAGTGCTTCTTTTGCTCATTATTTTAACTATAATCAGACGCTCGGTATTTCAAGTTTTTATGTTAATAAAATACGGGTAACAACACAGAATTATGTATTATGTCAGATCTTAATCTAGACATTGATGATTTTCCCCTATTATAAAGCTTATAAGTAGACCCCCATAAACAAACGACAAAAATTTAATGATATTAAAGTTAGGAGAAAAATAATTCGGGGACTAATTTAAGAAGGATCTCGTATGTGCGTGTATACATGCATAATCGGGATGCCTTTTAAGAAATTAACATCTTTGTTCATGACTGTTACCATAAAAAATATCTGAATTCTGGAACTTACAAATTTATATGCTTTCGTAATTTTACATCGTTTACATAATCTTTTTCCTGATGAGTTTGATGGCAAATTACGGATAATGTTATATTAACCTGAAAACTTAGAAACAATATAATAAAAGAATATTTCTAAGTATTCAACTTAAAAGGTAAGAAAAGAAAGGAAATATTAACATTACAAGAACAGTATCTGAAGCTTACTTGGCTGATGGAATAAATGGCGTAGATCCTACAAGAAAATAGCAAAAGAGTCAATGGATATAACTTCTATAATTAGATTTAAGCATATAACGACAATAAATACAGATGTAGGAGATGAAAGTTTAAGTTTAAACTGCATTTATCATTCCTGAATTTTCACAGAAAATTTGACGTCGTCAGCTTATAATCTAAATAATAAAGTAACTAACTTAACCATAAATAACACTCTCGAATCCAGAGACTCATCGATTAGCACAGAGTTTCCTGATAATAAAGAAAAGCGATTCAGCAAATCAGAGCTGAATATACGCTAACGTACTAAGTGAATTGTCCCTAGCGTTTTTTGTTTGATGCAACTCAACTGTACTCGGTTAGGTGGATCAGAAAGAATCTTGAGTTGCTTGAGAGTTGAGTGTGTTTTGCTTTTGGAATTCCGAGGATCATGACAGAAAATAAACTTAATTGAGACTGATTGATCCATAATTTTTTACATTGCATAATTAAATAAATTCATTCTAGATGAAGACAAAGAAATATGGTTCGTAAAGCCAGAATTTTGCATGAATTTTCATTAGTAAAAATATGAGCACTTGACTTTTTTCTTCTTATTTCTTTTCTAATAAACATAAATGGGTAATTTATTTGACTTCTGAGTGCTGCATTACTGTGTATGCTTGCTTGTAACTAAAATTATTGGATGATTAAATAGTAATTGTAAAAGAAAATCGCAGACTCATATTTTTGCAATGAATGAAAATTAGCATTAAATTCAGGTTTGAAAAGACTTTGACGCATGACAGATTTTACCATGGTTTTTTACCGTTGTCTCTAAAATCAAATTATTTGGTAACATTTTATTTTAATTATAATTTAAATAAAAATAATTGTGTCCCGAAAAAATTCTTTATAGGGCCGTGTTACATGTGTGTCATTTAGAAAACATTTTTTTCAAATTATTCAAGGATTTTTCAATATATTTCTTATTTAAAAATCCAAACAAAAGTTCTTAAAATAATATACTCTTTACCTTATTCTTTTATGCAGGAACCTATCATTTTTATAATAAAGTAAATTTTTTAATAGCTTTTTAAAAACTAACTATTATATCAAAATGATAGGTTTCTGCATAAAATAATAAGTGTATATTAAAGAAATTTTGTTTTTTTTTAACTACGAAATCTATTGCAAAATCCTTGATTAATTAGAAAAAAATGTTTTCCAAATGTCACACTCGTTACATGGAATGACCCTATAACTTAAATCTCACTTCTTAAAAAAATGTGGAGACTACTATTTATTAGATTCAGTTATTTTTCCTTTAATTTAAAGTTCGTTTAAGAAATATTATGGTGGATGGTTGTATATGATCTCATAATGTAAATATGTGTGATCAAATGTAGTATATACCTACGTTAGAGATTTTGATAAGACAAAAACCTATATTAAAAAATAAATAAAACTTCGAGATGAGTTTTAAATCTCAAAGTAAATTAATTAATTCTTTGTTCTAATGTTTTATTTACTTATTTTTTCTACACATGTAGCATAGTGGTGGATCCAGGATTAGGGAAGGGCCCCGATTTTCTGCTCATTTAAAAAATAACTAAAATGCAACATTTTTTGGATTTTCCTTATTTAATATGTAGTTATGGTTTATACTGTGTAAATGTGTTATTTTAGGGGGATGTTAAATAATAACCATTTGTTAAAGATTGTACACAGTGTATTTCAGCTGCTTGATGATTTATCTCCAGTGGATATTGTAAAAAGGAAGTATCATTTGTCTATTTGATATTTATCGCAGGTCGATGAAGACGAAAATTGGGTTCATTTTGCGGCCCCTTCACAAAAATACAGTCAATTAAAACAGCCTCTTCACAAAACTGCAATCAATTAAAACGACTTCACTAAAATACATTCAATGAAAACGGCCCTTCATTAGCATTTTACCCAATATTTTAATCTCTTTCATCAATTATTTTAACAAAAAAGACTTAAAAATTCATAAAAAGAAACAATTTTCACAAAAAAGGGACTGTGGAAAAAATTCTTGAATCACCCCTGTTTATGTATAAGGCCAGCTTCAAGAATCGCAACCCTACACATGACTACGAACATAAAAAACTGGAGGACTCCATTCGACTTTCTAAACACTTGACCTTTATCAAGCGTTTAAATAAATTTGATTCATTTCAATCGAATGTAGTGTTCAGACCTAGTGCACTTCAAATAATTTTAGTCTGTAAGTCGTAATGTATAAGAATATTTTTTTGTAGTCCTATAAATAACTCTAAGGCCTACACACATCAAAATCTACTGTAAGTAAGACAGTGACCTATAATATGCATACCTAATTTGAGCCCAATCGAATGCATGATATAGATGTTAGCAGTGGCATATGCAAGGGGGTTAGGGGTTCAACCCTCCCCCTTGCCAAAATTTTTTAACAAAATGTCCATAAATTTTCAATTTTTAGCTTAAATATTACACATTTTAACACACAGTTTTGTCTATAACCCCCCCCCCCCCCCTTGAAGGAAGTCTGCATATGCCACTGGATGTTAGTGCACTTTCAGGAATTTGCCCCATAATGCATAAGACTTTGTTTTGTAACCCTGTGCAAAAAGTATAAGCCCTACACAAAGCAAAATCTGTACAGGTTGTGTGACAGTAACCTATAATAAAAATACCCAATTTGAACTTATTTGAATGCACCATTTAGATATTAGCAGACTTTGCATCTGTAGACCATAATGTATAAGAGCTGTTTTTGCATCTCTGTGAACAAACTATTGGCTCTGTTCACGCTAAACTGTATACAGGTGATGTGTAGAGGTTTGGTATGTACAGGTGATGTGTACATACCCTATAGTATATATACCCAATTTGCACTCAATTGAATACACAGTTTAGATGCCAGAGCATTTTCAAGAATTTCTGCTCATAAGCCATATTGTTTAAGAATAATTTTGTGTAGCCCTGTAAAAAGACTATGAATTCTACACACCAAAATCAAAAACAGTTATGCAAGGTTAATCTATAATATATATAATAAATTTGAGCCTGATTGAATGCATTGCTTAGATGCTAGTACACTTTCAAGAATTTATGTCTATAGGTCGTGTAATGCAAAACAGTTCTTTTTTGTAGTTGCTGTAAAAAATATATATATGTCCTATGTGCACCAAAATCAATGCTAGTCATGCAATGGTGACCTATAATAAATATACCAAATTTTAACTTAATAGAATGCCGTTACCATTCAGGAGCTACCATATTCACTCACATACGATTGGTTGATTTGAAACATAACATAAACAGACGTATATGTACTTACATCATCGTTAAAAATTGCATAAATGAATTTAAAAGACCTCAAAATGTGTAAATTCACCAAAATCTCAAAATTGAATTTTTTCATGTTTATAGTACTTTCCTTACATGCTACATGTTTGGAAAAAAGATAACTGCATACCTTGCTGTGCTCGCTTTTTAAATGTGTGCATCTCAGGTACTCATTGTTATAAATATTTTCGATATTCCTTTTTCACACTTCCATAAACATAACTTCACATTTTGCAAATTATTATTCGAAATACAAACTGTTGAGAATCGTCTAAAACAAATTTTCAAGGGTAGATCACACATTAAAATACAAATGTTGTACTTATATACAGTTTTGAAAGAAAGATAAAGGGATACAATACAATACTTACATAAAAGTAAAGAAAATTTATTGTTTAACTAGCTGCGTGCCCATTCTTCGCACGATAGGAAATGAAAATTTGTAATAATTACATGTGTAATTCCAATTAATTCCAGTGATGTGAAATCTAAAATAAAAGCAAAATTATTTGACTTATGATGTAAAGTTTGCGTCATGAGTACTAACCTGGCATCATTGTAATATAATAACTCAAGAAACTACGTCAGTGTCATCCGCGATCAGAAAAGTGAAAAGCTTAGCAGTTTGCAGAGAACTCCTGACTTTCAAAATGTGTTATTTCTACATCATACTGTTTTTTAGGGTCAAGTTGTAGCATTAAATACCTCAAACACTACATGAAATGGACAGCCATTTATTTTAAAATAGCTGCACACCCCCTCTTCATATGGGAAGAAGCAAATATTTTATTAAAATCATATCTGCATGTAACAAAACAGACTTTCATTTTAAAAAAAGTTCAAGTAATCTCCTCTATTGAAATTACTGCGGGATATATCAACGCAAATTAGAATTACTTATCGTTCAGTTGGTTGTAAAACAACTCTTGAAAAAGGATAAACACACAGAACACTTTTAATTTCATGAAATATTTATTAACGTGGTATATTGTGATTTATTCATATTATTCTTACAAATTTACTAATAGTACCTATTATGCATATTAATACTATCTATCTTCGCTTCTCCCTCTTTAATGCTCAATTTAACAAAACAGCTTACATTATTTGGCACGAATGGGACCTTTTTATTCTGTCGCGATTCTTTGCAATTTATACATTACCATAAACATTATTCATTTCACATAATAGTTGCTATTAAGAAAGCTCTCCATACATATTTAATCTATGCATAGTTTTTTAAGATGGGCATATTTAGCACTGCAAAACATTTAATCTCACCGTGGTGAAAAATATTCAAGCGGTGCCAACTTAAATATCCATGTATCCAATATAAAGCTATCTTATAAATCCTTCATAGTTTTGTCTACTGAAAACATCAAACTTTGTAATCTCAAGGAGCTATTTAGAATCGCTATAACTGTGACAGGACGTTAGAGTTGCAGAGTTTACAAATTTCACGCATTTTTAAAAATTTATGACATCACTGTTTAACTACCGTAAAAGATACCCCGGTTGGTTGAGGAAGTTAATTTCGATATTTTGCTCAATAGCTTTCGAATGGTATCATATTAAAATTTATAACGACGTTGAAAATTAGAATAGGACACTATGGTGGAACATAATCCAACGTTAAAATAAAACTATACATGCAACATGCATATGTTAGGAAACATATATGCCTGGGACATAATTAAATGTGAAAAATAAAAAATTAAATAGAAAATTTTTAATATCCCATTTTAAAATGAATTTTGTAGCTTTTAAAATGAAGAGCATTTTGAGCCGCGTTAAAATATTTTAATTTTTAAATAAGCAATGGATTAAAATACCACTTATAATAATAATAATAATGAATTTCTCAGTTTATTTCTAAAGTAAGTTCTAATCAAAATATCACCTCCTTGTGTTAAAAAAAAAGAGCAGGGATAAATCTGTTAAAATTATGGCATAATTTTTACGTATTTTAAAGCATTTGATGTCATAGATCCCCACTTGCGAATTGAAATTCCGATATCCCATTTACAAACTCGATTGGTTGAAAAAGACATTTATTCTAATCCTTTTTGTGGCAATGCAACAAAATTATCACGTGCCATGATCAATTAATGTAATCCTGTAAGCTCTGCGCATTGATGCTATTAAATTCTAAACATTAGGTTACATTAAATCACGCCATTTACATAATGTTTTCATTTTTATTTTAAAAGAGAAAGAAAGGAATGTTTCACGATCTGCCAAAATATCAGTAAAATCATACAAGACGGTGCGCACCCCATGTAAACATGGCGATAGTTGCTGGAGCCAAGCCCCAGCGACTATCACCAACCGTCTTGCACAATCAGCAAAGTATTTTAACACATTAAAATTGCACATATACAGTAGAGAGCCAGAAATCCGCACAGCTTGGGACCACGGCTTGTGCGGATTTTAGGATTTTGCGAATTTTGGGCCATACAATTCATCATAATCAATAATCATTACATTTCTTATTTTAAAAAAGTAGAATACAATTACAATGAAATAAAAATAGTTTCAAAAGTATTTCACTTATATTTTCACATTAAATACAAAAGCATAGGAGAAAAAAGAAAATATTACATGAAGATTAGCAAAGCAAATGGTTTCAAAATTTCCTTTTTCTAATTTTGAAAGCATGTTCTATGGTGATTTGTTCTAAAATATTTTTTCCTACTTTCAGTTTCTTTTTCTTTCTTTCCTTTATTTATTTTTGCTAATTGTATATTATCTTAATTCTTGTTTTGTTACAGAACTTTGCTGTTCTAAAAATTTAAGCTATTCTTCTCCTAACTTTAAACTTTTATCAAATGAATTTTATTATTATTATTATTACCCAAGTTTTCATCATTAGAATCATACTTATATTATTATTATTACCTAAGTTTTCATCATCAGAATCATATTTAACTGGATTCAAGACACTTTTAAACAATTTCATCACTGGCAGATGACTTCGAATTTCATTATTTACATCAGAGAAGGTGTGCGGATTTCGGACGTTTGCGGATTTTAGGTCAGCGGATTTCTGGCTCTCGGCTGTATTCCACTAACAAAAACATTAAAATAAAATACACTCTCCATATTTAACCAAAAAAATGCCTGCAAATTCAGTAACAGGTAATTTAAAATGAGCAAAGAGTGGACCGTTTTTAACTAAAAAAACTACAGTGGATTAAGCAATCTAGTTGTACAGCTAATAATGTAAACTGGGCAAACACTGTCCCGTTTTCAACTCAAAAAACATCAGTGGATTAAACAACCTAGTTGTACACCTCATAAGAAGTCAGTATGATTAGAATAGTACATAAATAGCACTTACGAAAACAAAAAAACATCAAGTATCAATTTAAAATTCACATTAAAAATCTTAAACATTGCAAAGGTTCGTTAAAAAAAGCACTTTATTTTTTTAATTAACCGCTCTGATATGCCCCTAATACCCACTGGCTTATAACGTAAAACCAGCATGCTTTATTTTATTTAGTTTTATATTGACACTACATTTCTAACAAGCACACACACCGGCTGATAATGTAAAACCAACATGCTTTCTTTTCTTTAGCTTTATATTCACACCCTATTTCTAACACACACACACACACACACACATTCTTTTCATACAATAACATAACATATTTCATTCCCTTCCATCCATAACATGAAACAATTTCAAATTCCCAAACCGATGAGACAATTCACGTTTCTTTATGGTTGCCAGCCAAAACTACCACTGGCAGGGTACTTCACTCTTGCTGTGCATCGTCCACGACAGTGCCAGAACGATCACCAATTGAAACATGTAAACAGCACCGAATACGGAATATAGTCCAAAATATCAAAAAGTTATGACGGATAGAATTCAAGATGTGACAGTTTTAAAATTATTTTATGAAAAAATTTGCCGAAACAGATGCTTAGTAAAGAAATTCCTAAAAATCAGTAAATCATGTTACGTATTCAGAACAAACTGTTTTTTAAAGAAAATTTTCTCCTCTATCCGATGATACAAATGCCATTTTGCTGCGAACGTAATTTCCGCCATTATTACGAATTAGGTGTGAAAAAATGCCAAAAATCGCATAAAACATAAAATAAAAAAAATTCTAGGTTGAATTTTGAAATTATCGCTTCGAGGTGCACAACTTCATGTTTAGATCTTCCCGAGTACCAAATTTGGTGCTTCTAGGTGTAGCCGTTTGTCCGTAACGCCGCCAACACAGACACACACACACATGCACAGACATCTTCTTTTATAATAAGTAGAGATTATCAAAACACTGCTGTTCTTTATAAACAAACAAAAGGACAGGGGTAAAAAACCTTCATTTTTTTGGTGTATCTTCTGTGGAAAAAGAAATAAAAAATTATAGATTCATCTACTGCTGTGTGTTTGTGTGTCATGGGACTTCAGAATTTCAAATACTAGTCATCCTTTGCAAAACATGACCCTCCATTCAAACAACTGCTAAATGCATATCAAAAAAGAGTACAAAGATTCTCTCAGTAATTGTGGTCTATATCTGCTGCTAAAATTCATTTGCCTATGAATTGAAATTTATCAGCAAGATGCTGTTAGAATCTCATCATGTATGTGTTTGTATTTCTAAAGAATAGCTGTGATCTTTGTTAGGGATGTAACAAATATTTGGCCACTATTCGGTGTTCGGCTTATTTGGCTGTTTTGCTGAATATTTAGTTGGCTGAATATTCAGTAAGCCGAATACTGAACAGATATTTGGCCGAATAGTTATGGCCAACTATTGCTACGTATTCAGCTGGATAATTTCAGAACAAAGATAAAAAAATATGCTTAACATATATTTTTAAATGCATTTACAAATAATATTGCTTAGTTATACTTCACTATGTTAATTTCATATTATAAAATATTATAAGTTATTGAATTTTAAACTGAATAAAAAATAATCTAATTTTTTAAATAATATTACAAAAAATGCAGACTTTACTACTTGGTGACACTACTTGACTGGGTTTTCTACCTTCTTTATGGGGTGGAGGTAGGAGGAATCTTTTCAAATCCTCAATTACGAAAATAATTTTGACAAGCGGCTACATATGTTTGCCCAGAGACTGTAAAAACCAAAGCATTATGTATAGTTACCAGATTTATCTCATTTACCATAGCATATTTATTAAATTATGAATATCTCAAGATATGCTCCTATTAGTGTAACTTTGTAAAAGATATATTTCATGACCAAGATTTTATAGTTTTACAGATAATATACTGAAGTTGTGTATTTTTAAGTACCTACAGATAATATAAAATGAATTTTAATTAGTCTTTATTTAGTATTTAATTACAAATTTGAAAAGCAAAATTTTATTTACAATTGAAATGAAAATTTAAAAAAATTAATATCGGGCCACCAAATATTCGGTATTCGGCCTAAACTATGCCGAATATTTGGTTTTCAGCCTGAGCTGTTGGCTGAATATTCGATATTTGGCTATTCGGCCAAATCACTATTCGTTACATCTCTAACGTTGGTGTAATTTTAATGTCGCAAAGCAAACTCAGTGGCTGCTGTTACCCACAAGTATCATTCTCCCTCTTCTCTGTCATTTAATCAGGGTTCAATGCAGATGAAATTTAGGTGTGTTTTATGGCCCCTTCACAAAAGTACAATTGATTAAAATGACTCCATCACAAAAATACAATTGGTAAAAACAACCCTTCATTATACCGTAATAATACCCATTTTAATGTATATTTTAATTTGTTTTGTCAATTATTTTAAGTAAAAAAGTGACTTTTACAAAAATAGATACTGAAATAAAAAAAAATAAATTCTCACAAATATGGGACCCTGTAAAAAATTCCTGGATCAATCCCTACAAATTTTACATCTCTTCCTTGTGCAGCCATTGTTGAAGAGTTCTACTGTTTCTCCCAATGAAAGCACTGAACAGTATTCATAAGGTTGCTAGAAATGATGCATTATTGTCTTCTTGTTGCATAATCTCTAAACTACCTTCCAGCCTGTTTTAATATTTTGAAAATTTATAAGAATGCATTAACTATAAATTTTTCTATTTTGTTCATTATTAGTTCACTAGCGGCTACCCGCGACTTCGTCTGCGTCGGTTTTAGAATTAGGTCCCGGGAGAAACGAAGCATGTGTGAATAACAAATATGTTTGCGATTAAAGAAACCGCATTTAAATATTATTTGCTTTTTACTTACTTTAAATGAAGTATAATGCATGGTAGTATACTTCATTTAAAATAACAGAGTATGTAAAATTACTAAATTTAGATTTTTTTCAGGCATTTGGCGAATAGAGACAGTTACGACAGTATTTGCGAACTGTTTTGAGTGTTCTTGTAAAAGAAATATTTATGCTATATGCATGAATTTTAGCCTATGTTAATCAGGAATAGTGCAGCTTTCTATTAGCGAAAAAGTTTTAGAATCGGTTCTATAGTTACAGAGATACCCATAGAGCGTAATGTATTAGAATTATTTTGAGTGTTCCTGTAAAGGAACTATTTGCGCTACATGCATTAATTTTAGCCTATAATACTCAAGAATAGTGTAGCTTACTATCAGTGAAAAAAGTTTTGGAATCGGTTCAGTACTTACAGAGATACACATAGAGCGTAATGTAATGTATGTTATTATGAGTATCCCTTCTTATGAGTATCCCTGTAAAAGAACTACTTGTGATATATGCATAAAAGGTAGCCTATAACACTCAGGGTCCCCCCAGTGTCTAGGAGGTTCTCCTCTCAAACCTGGAGGGCGGGAGGTGCCAGGTTCAAACCCCGGTCACGCCTGTCGACCTAGCCGCTCGCAGTTTTCCGTGTTTTTTTCAAAAACCTCGTGAAAATACGGGCTAGGATACCTTAGAAAATTCCACACAGAAGAATTCCCCATATACGCCGATTTTAAAACTTTCAATCAGTGAAGAAAGTTT
Organism: Cheiracanthium punctorium; assembly: GCA_038373885.1. NCBI lineage: Eukaryota > Metazoa > Arthropoda > Arachnida > Araneae > Cheiracanthiidae > Cheiracanthium > Cheiracanthium punctorium. Next base: position 300,862 of record JAWZYV010004791.1, on the reverse strand, counting down.
TAAAATCGGTTTAGTTGCTACAAAATTTTCATAGGGCGCAATGCATTAGCATTATTTTGAGCGTCTTTGTAAAAGAATTATTTATGCTATATGCTTGAAAGGTTGCCTGTATGTTAATCCAGGGCATAAGCTATCTTCATTACAAATTTTTCCAACCATTTTTGTGTAATTCAGTCAAAAACATCCAAAAGGATTTGGAAATTTACGAACTTTAAGAAACACATCTGGACTTTTCTTGGTACTTATCTATTATCCCGGCGGTCATATCTGCCAAACTGTTTTTTCGTCAAATGAGTTACCAAACTGTTGCCAAGCGTATTCAAAACCATTAATAATTTCATGTGCCCAGCATTTATCTCGGCAAAAAATCGCTCGTCTTGGCGGACCACCGGGATAATACTAAGTACACTTTTCTTTATTTATGCTTTTTAATTTGGCGTAAAATCAGCATAATTTCCATACTTATTTATGTTTTCCAAATGCATATGATTATGCAAATAGAATTTCTGCTTTATTTCAAAAGCATAAATCATTTTGTGCAAGCGATAAAACGGTTTTTAATTAATAATTAGAAAAGTAATTAAAATTTCTGAGCCTCAGGTACACCCGTTTCGTTTAACCCGAAGTCATGGGTCCAGGCATGCTCAAATTTTCAAAGCTCTGCTTTCTGTAGATTTGTCTGGAGAACATTCATTTTTATTATTAGAGATATATATATTTGGCATAAAACTGGCATAATTTCCGTATTATTTAATGTTTTTCAGATGCACATGCTTTTTTATTGAAGTAATAGCATTCTTGTTAGCTCAAAACATGAATCATATGATACGGGCGAAACTCGCCAAGCATGGCAACGTAAAAACGGTTTTTAATTAATAATTAAAAAAGTAATTAAAAATCTAAAATTCTAAGTAGCCTATAACCAACTCCAGGGTCCCATCTATATCTAAACCAAAATGCATCCTAATCGATTCAGCGGTTTAGGCGTGAAAGCGTCATAAACAAACAAACTCACTTTCGCATTTATAATATTAGTTAGGATGTTAATGTTTATTTTGATTATTTGTGTCCATTTAAAAATTTAAAAGCTTATATCTGTATTTTTTATTTGTCTTGTACCCTTTTTGCTGTTTAGGTTTCAATAGACTAATATATAATAAAAATGAGAGAAGAATGAATTTTAATGCTATATATTTGAATAATTTTTTTTTCTTATTATAGGATTGCAGAATTTCAGTATTGCATGGTTTATATTTTTTCTACTGTCATTGGCTTGACAAATGTAAGCTTTTAAGCAGACATGGAAATTGAAGTCATTGAGCCCCAAGTAAGAAAAGTTTTTTTTGTGTATTTTTTAATTTTTTCCTAGAAAAAAGTAAAATCTATGCTGTGTGGCAAATTACATGGGGTAAAAAAATCATACCTCCATAAAGAATAATCTAAACAATGAATTTTATGCTGCAAATATGTTTGTGATGAGACACAGGTTTTAATGGCCTGTGGAATAATCTTTCTCTGCATAAAACAAAATACAAAATAGCATTTTAGATCCTCTATAACTCTCTAGAATTTAAAAAAAAAAAAGTTAGTGATTAGTTATTTAAAAAAAAACTGATTAGGAATAGGAAAATGAGTGGTAATTTATATTTTATATTTGATAAATCTGTTAACTGTAAAATAATGTACCAGTCCAGACAATTACTATGTAGTTTCATACATTTTTTTTCGTTTAACCCAATTTTTTTTTGCTTAGAATGGCAAAATAAGTTAAGTTGTTAAACAGTTGGAAAAAAAAAATATATATATATATATATATATATATATATGCAGGGTTATTGGTAATTCAACGCAGTCCTGGTAAGATGTGATAAGGGAGCCAAAAGGCTATAATTACAACCCCAATATCTATGGCCAAAACTCAATAGTTTTCGAGAAAATTTAATCTTAAACTTGGACTGAATTTAGAAGACCAGGGCAGTGGATAATGCCATTTAACCACAACCAATGTTTTGACTGGTAACCCTAAAGATGCAAGTGTATTTATATAACAATGGTATAACATAATTTATTGTATCATTTGGGTAGGTGTTAGAAATGTTTGGAATTTGAAGTTTTTTCATGTTATGGATGGAAAGGAATGGAATATGTTATTGTATAGAAAAGAAGTGTGTGTGTGTTAGTAATGTGTTGTGAATATAAAACCAAATAAAATGAAGGCGTGTTGGTTTTACTGGTGGGGTGAAAGAGCGGGAGGGACATTTCTGGGTGATGACTGGAAAACAAAAAATAAGTGCTTTTTAAAATTAATCTTTGCATTCTTTAAGGTTTTTAGTGTGAATTTTAAAGTGATAGTTGATGTTTTATGAGTGTTATTTATGTGCTACTGTAATCATACGGATTTTAGATTAGCTATATAGCTAGGTTCTTAAATTCACCAATTTTTTTTTAAAAGTTAAATATGGGCCAGTGTTTTTCCAGTTTACAGTAGACGTACAGCTGGATTACTTAACCACTGTAGTTTTTTTTTTTTTTTTTTTTTAAGTTAAAAATGGGGTGTTTGCCCATTTTATACTAGTGTACAACACAACTAGATTGCTTAATCCACTGAAGTTCTTTTAGATTAAATATGGACCGGTGGTTGAAGATTTTTGAATTATACTGTAGTGAGTTTGATCTTTTTATCTGTTTTTGTTAGAGTAATTTACTGCAATTTTAATTTGTTAAAATTTTTGAGCTTGCTGCTTTGTTTATCGTGCAAAATAGTTGGTGACTGCTGCCTTGGTTACATGTGGCTTGCACTGTCTCGGTCGATTTTTCCCGCTTAGTTAGAATTTCAGTTATGAAAATAAATTAAAATGAAACCTATTTAACTAGTAGATTTTTTTTTTTGATTTGCACTTGAATGTCAAATTTTGGGTTATTCAAGAAAAAGTTTAAAATTAAATTTCTTGAAAACTATTGATTTTTGGCCATACATGTGGGGATTAAAATTGTAGCATTTTGGCTCCCTTCTCACCAGGAATCCGTTGAGTTACCAGTAACCCTGTATATACATGTATGGAACATGTATATATGTTTATATGTATGTACAATATTTACATTTCTTAAATTATAAGTATAATATTAGAAGTGTATGTGATGTATCCAGTGTGATTTGTTAGACTATGCATCGACTTGGAAGTATGCGTGTAGACTTAGAATGTATGTACCTTCAAACATTGAAATAATAAAATTTGACAATATTGAAAATAATGATCAGCTTTTATTTGCATGGATTGTTTATGGTGAAATTCTTTTTATCAAAAAGTATTTCAGTCCCCTCATTTTTTGTGTTAAATATTTTTAACTGTTTTCTGAAAGAAGAAAAATCTATAAAACAAATTTGATATTCTGTGAGATCATCCAGGCTTATCATAAAAATAAACTTTTTTCAATTTATGTGTCTATAAAACTTTTAATAATGTCTAAGCATGCAATGATGTAAATGAAAGACAATTTTATAAAAGCTCTACTGTATTTTATTTATGTATTCATTAATGCCTTTCTTGTTAAGTGTTCTTATAATGTTCAGCTGTAAAAATTTACAGTACTCTGATTACTGTATTATTTTTTAGCGGGCTCCATTAGAATTTCCAGTTGATCTTGATGGAGCACCTATAGAAGTAATTGAAGTTGTTCAAGCAATTAAAAAAGTAAGTAAATTAATTTTTTAACAGTATTTTCTATTAAAATTTTCTTCTGTTTTAGACATGCTCCCCCCCCCCCCAAAATGAGGATTGTGTGTGTGGCGGGGGGGGGGGTGTCACATTTCAAAGCATTTAATTTGGAAAGCAAAATAGTAAAGCTTTCATTTTGCATTGCACTTTCATAAATAATTTCTTGTCATGTCAATCTCAGTATCAGATATTGATAGTAGACTTTCCCTGTAACCCTGCCAGAGCTCATTCTAGGTAGGAAAAAGGGCAGAGTGCGAATATTTTAAAAAAGGGCAGTACATATCCTGATTAAAAACACTTCTAATATGAAAAAAAAATTACTTTTATATATTTCTAATATATTTTATATATTTCTAATTAATATTTCTTTAAAAGATTTTAAAGTTTTTTTTTTCTTTTTATGACAAAAATAATCACCCAAACAGACAAGAAAATGCTTAATTAAGTAAGCATTTTGCATAAGAAGCGGATTTTAATAAAAGATTTATTTGATCACTTTGTTAAGAATCATCAATAAAAGTTTCACTAAATTAAGAAACACTTAATCAAGTTAAGTTGTTCTAATCCTAAATTTTCATTTCTATTATTATTATTTTTTTTCAGTTTAAAAAGTTATTACACCTATAAAAATAATTCATTCATTTTTTTATCATTCACTTGTCTTTGTAAGAAATTAAGTACACACAGTTATAATATTACAGTTAATGCATGAAAATATTAATAACACTTCTGTTCAAAATAACCATATAATGGTATAAATATCTATTCCAGTTATTTAATATATATTCCACTACAGATTCCAGTTATTTATTAAATTTTTTAAAAATGGACAACAATATCTAAAATTTTTTTCAGGATTATCATGCAACCATTATAAGTATTCTTTCAATTTTAACAGTCAGCTGGTCCCCTATATAAGTGGCAATATTGAAATAGCCGGAGAGGAGATAAGAACCTCAACCCCATCTTTCTCCCCCTTTCCTTCCCCATCTAGCTCAGAAAGAAAACCACAAAGTAAGGAAGAAAAAAAAACTATGTTTTGACATTAAATATCTAACTTTTGAAAATTAAGGTGTATTTTTAAAATTTGGACTCTGAACCAATTTTTGCATTTAAAAGTGATCCCCAAAATTTCAAGCAAATTGGTCCATTAATAAAAAAATTATAGATGGATGAATTTTTACTCAGTTGATATCCATCCCCCCCTTTCTCATCACAGAGACAAACCTTCATCTTTAAGGACGGGCCACTACTACCATGATATGGCTTCCTGCATGCTTCTAAGATATGGAGAGAGGGCGGGAGCTCTATTACTATAAAAGCAGCTCAAGCTAATTATTATTTTCAAATTTAAATGTTTTAAGTTGGCTCTTTTATTTTTTTTAACTTGATGTACTTTCTGTATATGTCAAGCGGGTCACCAGAAAATGCTGTAACCCCCCCCCTTTCCCCACATCACCGCCACCACACACACACACACACACACTCCCATGAATTTTTCAGATGTGGGGGTAGCATGGAAGTACTTTCAAAGACAGGTGCAATAGGAAGGCGTGCTATATTAGCTTTTTGCATTGGCCTGTCCATGGCAAATCCCCCCCTTTCATTTGTCATGTATCATTAGCACGTTACATGTGAGCAACCAAATAAGAGTTGAACAAATAAAAAGGCTAAAGAAACTTCCGTAGAAATTAAAAAACAAACAAACAAACAAACTTTGCAGACAAAAGAGAGTGTCAAGTTTTTCATCATCGGGGCACTATGCCCCACTGACTAGATACCCTAAAACGAGTTCTGAACCCTACTACCATGTTTAAATGCATTTCCACTCAAACCATATTATTTAGTTTTGTAATAATGTCCCAAATCAACATATATGAACACCTCAGCAAAGTTAAGTTGGTCCATATTTAAATACATGTGATAAATACATTATTAAATTATTAAAAACTTTGTAAAACACACAATATCGTTTAATAAGTAAACAAAAATGTCAACAGGGTTTGCTTTAAAAAAAAAATGTCAGAGGGTTACAGAAATATAATTTGTTTTATTAGTCATCAATTTTAAAATTTTATTAATTTTTATCATAATTTAATATCTTTTGAAGGCATTTTTAACATGAGTTATTTGTTTAATTTTGATCTAGGTAGCTGAAAAAGTTCTGTATCATTGGGATGTTTTCCCTATTGTTTTGCCTCCTCCATTGACAGTTGTAACTGCTGAAAATGAGGGGAACAAGAAGGTATTTTTGTTTGGTTAATATAATGTTAACAATTGTGTATTAAACCAAAATAAATTCTATGATTATTTTTCCTTTATTTTCATTCAGTTAGTTATATTTAGAGATCACAATCTGGCACCAATTTCAAACCAGTCGGATCTGGCCCGATCTGTATCAATCCGGTCAGATCCGGACTGGATCACGGCCATCGAAATGATTTGGCCACATCGAAATGATTTTGCTTTCATTCCAAAATCAGCTGTATAAAAGATGTTTAAGTGAGTGTATTATAAAGTTTATACAAAAAAAGACCATTTATTTCTGAGGAAATGAACTTTATTTAATTATCAACTCTATTATAGGCTAGCCACAACTATGAATAAAATCAAAAATGAAAATCTAGTATCTAGAATCACTCGTTAAATTTTAATCTTCATATTATATAAGACTAGATCTAGAGGTTATACTATATATATAATAATATTATTATTATTATTGGATATAATATAATAGCAAAAATTTGTTTGTAATCCGAATAAAACAGTGAATAGCAATGAAATAGTACTTGTGTTATTATATACGATATAATAACATATTTACAGTTATATTTCATTAAAAATATTATATTTATAATTATAAGTATAAACAGTTATCATAGATCTGTTTAATGAATGGCATAATTATCACAATATCAAATATTTTCAATAAACATTCTTTAAATAATTATTTTGTTATAACGATTATAAAAAATCAAGTTTGGTTATTAAAACAGGATTGTAGGAAACGAATAATGTTAATTGTGTCATCTGCCAATCGACTTCGTAGAGAGTTGCGAATATAGCCAGCAGCTGAAAAGGCTCTTTCAGCTTCTACCATTGTTGGTTCTTTTTTCATCAAATGATCATGAATATAAGACAAGTATTGTCCTGCTTGAACTCTATCATTTTCATTTGTAGTCATTTCTTATTTAGTCGCATAGGTAATCGTTTCCTTTGTTTACTGGATTCGTTAGATGTCTGTTGATGCCAGATCCGCTGGATTACTGGATCCGGTTTTCTGGATTGCAATCCTTAGTTATATTATAAACCTTAATTGTGGCAAAAAAAAAAAAAAAAAAAAAAAAAAAAAGTTTTATCCGTGAAATAATTTTAATAATTTATTGTTTTTCCCATAATTTGATCTTGATTATTGAAGGAAATAGGAAATTTTAATTTTAGATTGAAGTGAATTTAATTAATCTTCTTATTCCCATGTTCTTTATGTTTATCTGTATTTTATTTATATCAGTTGAATAATTTTTAAAAATTATTCCCTTTTAGTTTTTTTATATGTATAATATTATCTATATTTACAATACATATTTTTATATTATTTATTTATAGTCGAAACCATTGGTTGTGAAAGATCTTTTTGTGGCTCCTACATTTGAAGAATTAAATATTGTTTCACTTGATAATAAGGGCAATCCTCAGTCTTTAACTGGAAAACAATTGCAGAGCATAAGGAATACTGGGTATTAGTACATTTTTCTCCCTCATTTAGTTAGCACATTCTTTATTAATTGATCTCTTAAAAATGATTCTTTTGGTAGTTTTTTCTTTATTTAAGATGAAATAGTTTCATAGTTGTATAAACTATTTTGCCTGAAATATGAAATACAGTATCACAAGCACATTTCTCCCCTTGATTTAAAAAGAATTACACATTTTAATCTTTTGTTTGCACAACATGGGGGCTGCAATACTTTAACATATTTTATTAAGCCAAATTTACATGATTACTTAACAAAATTTATGTTATACATACAGTCGGACCTCTATTTAGCAGACCTCTATTTACTTTTTAAAATAGTGCTTTTGAATTTGAAATCTGCTTTATTTAGTTAAAAACATTTGAAAAGGTAAATCTCTTTCTAAAGATTTTTCCATAAAACATACATTTTTTTCCGCATTTAGTTACTTCATAATATAGAGGTCCAACTGCAAATTTTGTTGTCCTTTTCAAACTTTTTTGGGCTCATATTCTGTCTTGTGGGTTTTGTGGATATGTTACGACTGCAATTCCATTATTTGTTCATAAAGTATTTGATATTTCTAGCTATTTTTGGTTAAGTTATTTTATTGGAGATATGATTGATCGTTGGTTATTGGCTGGGTTCCCATATATTGTAAGTTTAGCTATTTTACAATAGATGTAGATTTATATATTCATATATCCTTTAGGATGGAACGAAAAAACCTTTTTTTGAAATCTTTGTCTCCTGAGGTCTCAGTTGTATATTGATATAAAAAAGATGTGTAAAATTTGAATGGGATACGACAATGTCTTCAAGTTGCGCATCGAGCTTGAAATCTAAAAAAAATTTTTAAATATGACTTTTTAAAAAAATTGACCAAAAAATTATTTTCTGCATTATTATTCTCATGTGGTTTTAAAAGTTGTGCATTGTTATGAATAAGGTGTATGAAAAATTTGGAGTTGCTATGGCAATGTCTAGGGGCTGCACATTGAGCTTGAAATTTATAAATATTTAAAAATTATGCCTTTTTGAAAAATGTTGTAGAAAGCAAGCTTCATTTTCATCAAATGAAATTTATAAATATTTAAAAATTATGCCTTTTTGAAAAATGTTGTAGAAAGCAAGCTTCATTTAAAAAAAATAATTTAGTCCTTTTAAAATATGTTAAAAGAGATTCACAGTAGCTCAGTAAATCTCCTATAAAATGTTTTTACGAATAGTCTGATATAATACACATGTTATTCTGTCATTTTGTCTTGGGTGCAATATGCAAACAGTGCAATGGACAACTGTCACCGGTTTACCAGACGAGAAATGGGACGCACATGTGTTCAGTTACACCATGTAGGAGATATTTCGTCAAAACACTCATATAGTCTGGCGATTCAGTTAGGTTGTGTTTTCAGTTTCCTCTCAAAAGAGCTAAAGAATGGTTGTCTAGCATTGCTATGATTTTGTATAGTGTGAAGATGTCTGCTGTAAGACACCAAACAGAATTTGCATTCTCAGAAGAACTGGAAATACCGAAAGAATTACCTTTTACCAAGTTACTAATCTGAGAAGATGTATGAAGGTGTACTTCTATATTACTATTTTGTACATTAGGTGGAAAAAAAAATCTGAGTAAACAGTAGGATCCACCCGAAGAAGAAATAACCTTAGTTGTGGTGATCAAAATACAGGAAATTTGGATCAAGGCTGGTATCCCGAATGTGTCAATCCAAAGAATTCAAGAGATAGTTAGAAATAACCACCAGAGCAAGTTCAATAGCTAAATAAATCATGCATTAGAGACAGACTTAAGGAATATTTTATGAACAAAGTAGAAAAACTCTCTCTTTTTTAAAAAATCGACCAAAAAAATTCTTTTCCGAATTATTAGGCTCCCGAGGTTTTAGCAGTTAGTTGTATATTGTTATGAATAACACGTATGCGAAATCTGGAGGCGATACGACAATTTCTATGGATGGCACGTCGAGCTTGAAATGTATAAATATCTGAAAATTATGTGTTTTTTGAAAAAATATGTAGAAAGCAAACTTTATTTGTTAAAAATAATTTGATCCTTTTATATGTTAAAAGACATTTAGAGAAGCTCAGTTAATCACAAAAAAGGGCTTTACGAATAGTTTGATACGATGCACATGTTATGCGGTCGTTTCGTCTTGGGTGCAATACGCAAGCTGTGCTCTAGACAACTAGCGCCGGTTTGCCTGCCGAGTGATGGCGATGCATATGCGTTCAGTTAACCAGGCACGAGATATTTCGTTGAAACAGGCATTTAGTCTAACGTTTCAGATAGATGGTTCTTTCAGTTTACTCTAAAAAAAAAGCTAAAAGGTGGTTGCCTTGCACTGCTACGATTCTGAATAGAGTGAAACTGTCTGCAACAGGACATGGAACAAAATTGGGTGTTCTTAGAAGAGCTGGGAACATCGAAAGAATTACCTTGTACCAAGTTACCAACTTGAGAAGACATACTCGTACTTCTATATTACTATTTTGTACATTAGGTAAAAAAAAAAAATCTAAGTAAACAGCAGGATCCACCGGAAGAAGAAATAACCTTAGTTGTGGTGATCAAAATACAGGAAATTTGGATCAAGGCTGGTATCCCGAATATATCAATCCAAAGAATTCAAGAGATAGTTAGAAAAAACAACCAGAGTAAGTTCAATAGCTAAATAAATCATGTATTAGAGACAGACTTAAGGAATATTTTATGAAAAAAGTAGAAAAATTATCTCTTTTCAAGTGATTGGATATCACAATCAATAGCTAAATAAATCATGTATTAGAGACAGACTTAAGGAATATTTTATGAAAAAAGTAGAAAAATTATCTCTTTTCAAGTGATTGGATATCACAACTTCCAAATTTAGACTTACAGCAGGTGGGGATCAGAGAAGTCTGTTGTCTTCTAGTTTTTTTGGAGAGGTGGCAATCGAGGTAATCTTGAAACCAACTATCATGCTCTATATATGCTACAAAAAACTATTGGTCAATGAAGTTATTTATGTCTACTTGATTATTTAGCTTTAAAGCTTTAGGGGGGGGGGGGAGAGATTTTTTTCCACCAGCTTGATAATCTGAAAATCTTTTTTTTGAGAAAAGCCTCAAATTTCAGTTAAAACTTTAGTCTGGACAACTTTTTCCTTTTCCTTGTCTGACTAGGACTATTCCAAAGAAGGGTTCAATAAACCTTTTTCTGATAACTAGCCTTTCACTGAGAGAGAGATTTTAATGTTTCCTCTTGGGAGAGCAATTTTATCTTTCAACTGAAAGTTGGTAAATGGTCTTTCAGAAAAGGAGAGGGTAAATAGTGCTTCTTCAATGAAAGGAAATTAACACTGAGCCTATAGCAAGAAATTATCGACTAGAATCAAATGGTCTTTATTAGAGATGGTCTTTCAGAGAGGTTTCATCATATATGTATGTGTGTATGTAAAGGAACAAGGCTGCAATTCTTCATTTAATTAATATATAAACCCTGATATATCTGAAACTAATTAGCCAGAAAATACTCTTTGTTTTTATGTGTATGTCAAGCTGGAGAAAAATTGATTAAGTGTAATATCACAATAAAAACATGCCAAAATATCAGTATTTTTAATTTGGACATTGTCCTGGCATTTTTATGGTAATTATTTTTAATAAATTTTTGATAACCAAGTTAACTTGGGATAGATTGGCAAATATTTACAGAGATTTTTCTTGATTGCTTAGTTTAAAAACAACAGTATTCCTTTAAAATTCTTGAATAATTCAAGATTGAAGTTAGTTTAACTTTTACTTTAAATTTGTGTAGTTGCAATTTATTCTTTTGTTTGTTTTATGCTCAATTTATTTTAATTTAAGTAACAACATGTTTCTATGTTTTTTTTTTTTTATTTCTCTCATTTCTGTTTTCCTCATTAAATCGTGAAATTCAAAAATGCATATATTTTCCTTTGTAGAGAGTTTGATGTAGAAAGTATTAATTTCCCTGGACAAGTCCACAAATGGCGCTTAAGTCAGTTGTTACAGAAAGGAACTCACAATATTCATGCTACTTTACTGCAGGTATGATTAGGAACATTTTCTTATTTTAGCACGTTTCCTTTTTAATGTGAAGTAATATTAAGTAGCGAAACTTTAATATATTTAGAGAAATAAAATGTATTTTTAAAAATTTTTTCAGTGTATGTTGCTTAAATTTGTAAATTTTATGTTCCGATTTACTTGTTATTCAAAGAAATACTGCTTTTAAAGCCAGTTTGATTTTCGAGAAATCTATATAATAATAATAAAATAGTAAGCTGTTAATTTCATAAAAATGCAGATATGCTTATTGTTGTCATTCTAATAACTAGCATTACATATCAAAATGTCTGTATGTCCTGTTGTGTCATTTATTGCAAATTTCATTTTGGAAAAATGTTTGTTTTAAAAATAATTTTGTTTATTGTGTACGAAGTAAGGTATCTATCACAATAAGTTAATTACAGTGAAACCTGTGTATTACATAATTTTTTACTATCATAAACCTGCCTATAAAAATAGTTTCTTTGATCTCAACAAAATTCTTTTCTCCTCAGTGTATTTTTCACTTTTCACACATGTTGTATATAACAATATTTTATTGCAGTGTATGAGTGGAAAAATGTAATAAACCCTTTAAGTCATACAGCAGCTTGATGTTTAAAATGCTAAAACCTTTAATTTGTGATAACATAAAACATTATCATTTGAAGAAAAGTTTCTTTTTTTATAATGCTGTAATGAAATAAAAATTTGTATGTGCACCTCAGTGCACATACAAATTTATGCATATCAGTAGGAAAAATGTTATCTAAAATTTCAACTTTATTGAATTGTGAAAGTAAGACAAATGTAGTGAATTAAAAATTAAAAGAAGATAATTACTGTGATACAACGTGTGACAGTTAAATAACTGGACTGGTTTTACAAAAAATTTATTGATCCCCATTGACATTAGAAGTGTAATATTTAGCTACTACAGCCGTGAAACTTTGAAAAAAAAGATGTTAAATAAAATTTTAGTTGAAGTAAAACATTTATCATTGCAGTGTGATTTCGAGAAAACAAACGAACAAACAAGAAAAGAACATCATAACCCTGATGGTTCACCTTCCTGTGTCTGTGTAGGTGATACAAATAATCACACAAAAACATTAAAAATCAACTAGGAGGAAGTTTACTTATCATAGCACATAACCATATGAAAGGAGCACATCCAAAGGAAAAAACTTATAAAATGGAGAAATTATTAAATGTTTGGAGAATCACATGACCAAAGAAAATTCATCTTTTACACATTGCAAAATTTGATCATGTAGAAATTAAATAGGAAAAGGATACCCTCCTTAATTTTAAAAGAGAAGTACTATTTGTTAGAAGATGATAGGAAATCCTCCATATAGCACTAAATTTTAAAGTAATTTTTACATCACAGTAGTCCATTGATCACACACTTGAAAATTATTGAACCTCTAATTTGTAACCCCACCAAACAAAAGGTATACCCATCAAATTAATTCAGTACTTTCTGTAATCTCAAATAGTGCACATTAAATAATAAGCTCATTACTGTATCCCTCCTCCTCCCCCCCCCCCTAAGAAAAAGGGAAAAAAAAGATACTTCAAAAATTTTAATGAATGGGCTCATTGACTATTACTTAAAAATTATTGCCTAATTGCCATGTACTGTAAGGGAATCAACTCTTGAATGAGAAGCTTACAGCTGATGGCATCGGACACCAGGAAGGTCTGCATTAAATGGCTGAGTGAAGAGGGAAAGATAAGAACATTCTCACCAAGGATGGCAACCTGGAGTGCTGGAGTCTCTCTGGACAATGCCTCTATTCCTTACACAGCTCTGTGGGGTCTGGACCGAGCATTTCATGATAAATCATTGCAGGAAAACATAGATTTGCCAGAACAATGCCAGATGGGGAACTGGATGGAGAACATAGAGCTGAGGACGGCACAAAGGATAGAGAATGCTGAAGGACATGATGAAAGTACCACACATAGCACTCGTGGGTTTGGACCTCTGATCATCAGAAGAAACTATTTTACCGCTCTTCGCATATTGAAAAGGTTCTGGAACAAGATGAAGCTTCCTCACTTCAAGAAATGATGCGCTCTGCCTTCTACGAGGGATGGCGGTGGTGACTAAGATGAAAAAAATGCCTCTCCTGTTGATCCAAAACATTTTGGCTAAACAGCCAATTTTTCTAAGCTGACTGCATGTCTAAAAAGGTAAACTGGATGATACAAGGGCACCATGAATGAAAGGAGAACCCAATGATAGTGGATGAAAAGAAAAGTCTGTTGGAGACGGAGCTATGCACGTCTCACTAGCACCACCACTGTCACTTGAATGCCCCCCAATGCTAGGATTTTCTCTCCTCCAAGGAAGGGATGCCGTCCAGAGAAACCAATCAATGCACCCATAGCAATGATTGAGCGAGAGCACCATTCAGTGAACCAATTAACATACACATAGTAAAATAGAAGTGGTGACCTCATCACACAGGCTAGGGAGAAGGGAAGGTAGAAATATCATGGTGGAATCTGAAATCTTAAAGAAAAACAGTTGCCATCTTGAATGGAAAATTTTATAAAACAATGACAAAGTGGGGTAAAAACTTAATGAACATCTTCAAAAATTTAGTGGTAGATAGATAATAGTCTGATGTAATTTAGCCGGAAGTGGGTGAAAGCAATTAAAAACCAGGCTTAACAAAGGAACAGAGCATTACAACAGAAAACAAGTTAAGCTATTGAAAAAAATGCAGCTGTTGACATAAAATGGTCTTGAAACAAGTTAAAAGAAATTTGTTGAAGATTCTTAGAACGTAGAACATGATTAAATAGAACAAAATAAAAATATTATTTAGCAAAACATTATTAAAAGGTAGTTAGTTACAATTATTAACCACATTACTATTAGCATTACTAAATTACAAAGACTATCACATCTCATGATTTAAACAACATCTTAAATTTAAAACCAGAATATTGCAACATTAAAACAAAAGTAAATTAATTAGTATTTATAAACACCACATATTAAATCAGTATTAGAAAATAACAACATAGAAGGTTTATCATCTTCAATGTACTCTCTTTGCTGATTCCTACAACACTTCGTATGAATTTTCCACTGTTCAAAACAGTTCTGGTAGTCCATTTCTGTTAGCTTGTTGAGAAACTCCACTGCTTTCGCTTTCACCTCTTCCACACTGTCAAATCTTGTCCCCTCAAGCTTGGTAAACATTGACATGGATTCAGAATTTTTAGACTAAATAATTACTCATGATGAATCCTAGTATTTTTTAAAATTGTGATCCAAAAACAAAGTGCCAGTCTATGAATTGGAAGAGTCCAAGATCACTACGACAAAAAAAGTGAAAATGAGCTAATCAAAACATGATGATTTCTTTTTTTTTTTTTTTTTTTTTTTTTTTTTTTTTTTTTTTTTTTTTTTTTGACAAGTGTGTAATTGTGTATATTCACTGGATCCTCAAAGGCCAGACATCCCATCAACAATATTACATTGATGTTCTGACTGCCATTTGTGAATGAGTAAGAAGACGAAGACCTGATTTGTGAAAGAGAAAGTTCTGGATACTTCACCAAGACAATGCACCTGCCCATTCTGCTTTGTTTGTATAAGTATTTGCGAAATGCAGCATCACTACCATACTGACTGGACCTGGCATCTTTTGTTTTTACCCAAGGTCAAATCCGAGCTTAAAGAGACAAGATTTGACACTGTAGAAGAGGTGAGCGCAAACGCGGCGGAGCTTCTTGACAAGCTAACAAAAATGGACTACCAGAACTGTTTTGAACAGTGGGAAATTAGTATAAAACATTGTAGGGATTGGCAAGGAGAGTACATTGAAGGTGATCAATTTTCTAATGTCATTGGTGATCAATACAAATTTTTGTAGCACCAATCCGGTTATTTAATCATCACACCTCATATGCATATGCATTGAACTTTATTTTACAAAATAGATTCATCACCCAAACTTCTTCGGTCTGTGTACAAGTCATGTCCATTAATGACTGAAAGTTTATTTTGCATGGTAAATACATTGTATCTTTATTCTGATAATTAGAAAACACTTTTAATGCTTAAATAATGTGCAAAAACTTATCTGTCTATAATGATAATTTTTTTAGGTTCCTTCAGTATAGTTATGCACAGGTCAGGAAAAATTCGATAACAGGGAGCAGCCTTTGTTGGCAACTGTTTTTGTTGCCAACATATACCTTAGCAACTTTTATCTCCAAAATTAACATAAATATACATAATTTATAACAAATAATAAACTCAAAACTAAACACCAAAATTAGTACACATATTTCAAATACAATAAACAAACAAATAAAAGTAAATAAAACTGTCTTTGGTGATAAAAACTTATAAAACATTATTTAATACGGCGGATTAATCAGTTAAAATTTTTTTATTTGGGAATACCTTATTCCCCCGTAAACGATATATATTTTGGTTACACATAAACACATAACCATCATGACGAAGAGAAACGACTGATGATGGTTATGTGTTTATGTGTAACCGAAATATGTATCGTTTATGGGGGAATAAGGTATTCCCAAAAAAAAAAAATTTAACTGTCTTTGGTGTATTGACATAAAAAAATTCTGTGAAACAGTCTAATTACTAAAATATATTTCTGAAAATAAAAAGTTAATACAACCTGGGGTTGATCCAGGAATTTTTTCCAGGGTCCCATTTTTATGTAAATTGTTTAATTTTTTGAATTACACTTAATACTTAATTTTGTGAATGTCAAAACTTGTTTGTGAATTTTCATAATCTTATAAATAAAAATGAAATTCTGTTTGTTTGTTTGTGGATTTGATTCGTATACAAATCCACAAAAATGGACCTATCGGCCTGAAATTTAGCACAGATATGTAAAATAATATAGAATAAATCATAGTCCACTTTAAAACTTTGAAAGTCGACCCGTTCCCGGAATTTAAGAGATTTTTTATGCTCTCCACGCAAAAAGCTTTCCGTAATTGTAACCCCTGTAGTGAAAAAAGTGTGAAATAAGGATCGTGGTTGCCATGTGTGGCAATTTTGCCGAATAAAATGTTTTAAATTCTCAAAGTAAAAATAAAAGAATAATAATGATTTGTTTTTTCTAGTTTATATTCGTAAGGTTATTTTTTTTAAAATTATAATATCGCGTGCATGGGAAATCAGAGCAGGAATGAAATGTTTTATACACAAAACAATAAGAATTGAAGATTTCCGAGGCTAATGTGTAAAATTTTTTAGTTTGGAGAAAAAATAAAATGGCTGTATCGATTTTGAGTAAGTAAGTTCTAATGGTTTGCACAGTTTTTGGCTTGGCGCAATTTATTGAGAGCTTAAGGAAATAGATTTTTGAAAACAAGTGCAAAGGTTTTATTAGAATACAGCGTTAAATTTTAATGATCCATGAAGAAATAATGAAGTTATTAAGGGATTTCAAGCGATCTAACTTCAGAATTCTCGTCAATTGAGTACATTGATTTTAGTTGGGGGAATTCTGGCAAATTTCAGAAAATTGAAATCTTCTCATTTAGTACATCGGAGTAACGATGAATAAAACACGTTATAGTTGATAATTTTAAAAAAATCGGCTGTATTAAGGGTTTCCACTTTTCAAATAAATGCGTGCTTTACTCTTTGGCTGTCGAACCATTTCCCATATTGATTGCTGCTAAGTCAATGCTTCGAATGATTCCCTGAAAAAACTCTTGCAAAATGGCGTATGTTGGCACTTTGGGGAGGCTTAGATTTGAAACTGGATTTTATTTGAGACTGGTATATATAATAACACTGGTTATAGATAAAAATGAATGTTGGTATGTGTTTATGAGGTTGAAAAACTCCAGCACCGTTGAGCACCGTTGCACCATGAAATTTGGTTTACCTAAGTCTTTTATCATGGAGAAGGTTTTTATGCTATCTGTTTTCCTCTAACTTGCCACTTGGTGCCGCAGCACAACGTCAAACTCTATTCCGTTTAGCCGTTTGCTATGCGAATATCGTCCAACCGATTTCGATGAAATTTGGTACACGCGAATATTAGAACACGGAGAATATTTTTCAATATCCATTTTGCTGTAACTTGCCGCTAAATGACGCTGCAAAGCATCAACGTCTATACTGTTCGACCGATCGGCATAAAATTTTTTATACTTACACATTTGAGCACGAAGAATATATTCTAACTGCGTTCCTTTTGATGTTACCACTAGATGACACTGCAATGCATTATTATTTTAACTCGCCACTAGATGACGCTGCAGCAGGCCAAATTCTTGACCATTCAAACGGTCACTATGAAAATCAGTATACATAGCTATTTGAACAATGAGAATATTTTGGCGCTATCCATTTTGCTATAACTCGCCACTTGACGGCGCTGTAGCAAATCATTACTTTATTGAACCACTAGATGGCCCTGCAGTGTATCACTTCTTGAATGTGCAAATGATCGCTATGAAAATAGGTATACATAGATATTTGAACACGGGGAAGAGTTTGGCGCTATCCATTTTCCTAAAACTTGCCACTAGATGTCGCGTCAGCACATGAACTTCCGGACTGTCCAGCCGATCGTCATGAAAATTAGTAAACATCGATATCTGAATGCGAAGAATATTTTCGCCATATCCGTTTTGCTAAAACTCACCACTAGATTGCGCTTTGCCGCATGGCCTTCTGCACCGTACAAACGATTGCCTTGAAATTCGGTATGCATGATTATTGGACACAATATAACGCGATATCCAGTTTGCTATATCTGTTTATTACAATGAATAGTAATCACCACAAATCGTAATATAAAAAAGTCCATTCATTCCCGTGCGAAGAATGGGTACTTCAGCTAGTTTTTTATAAAAGTCACTTTTTTTGTTTAAATAGTTGACAAAACAGATTGAAATCTAGGGTAAAATGCTAATGAAGGGCTGTTTTATTAAATTGTACTTTGGTGAAGAGGCTGTTTTAATTGATTGTATTTTTCTGAAGCGGCCATTTTAATCGATTGTATTATTCTGAAGGGCCCTTTCTAATGGATTATAATTTTGTGAAGGGCCTGCCCTGCAAAATGGACCCAACATCATCAAAATGTTAAAAACACTATTTAAAAGTAAAAAACAACACTAATAAGCCTCTCCCCTTTCCCTCTAAAGTAATAATTTCTCTCACAAGATTCATGCAATTTCAATATATTCAAAACACACAAAAATTATGTTTGTAAAACATTATAAAATCCTCCAAACTCACCACAAATAACTCAAAAATTCTGATTTATTGGTTGATATTTAACCTAAAAACTTTTGTGAATAGGTCTAAAGCAAAAAGATATATTGAATGGAATAATCCTTCTTTCTTAAAAGCTTAAAAATTTTCTATTTCCCATCACAGTTCATTCTTGTAGTAATTCACAAAAACTAATACAACATGAAAGAGTGTGTAAAAACAGAATCATAGAACATTAAAGATGCTCAACCGCAGGCCCATATACAAAATTTAAACAACCAATAAACATTTAAATAAAAAAGACCACTTACCTAAAATTTTCCATTTTATTTCTTCTTCATGGCCTTGAATATATTTTTACTAACCAGTTTTTTTTTTTTTTTTTTTTTTTTTTTTTTTTTTTTTTTTTTTTTCAAATCACAAAATAAATCCACCGAAAATCATTCAAATAAGTAGAAGAATTAACACAGGTAACTTAAATATTCTTCACAACAAACATTTTCAAATTTTCATCAAAATTCATTCTAGCAATGATTCACAAACACAACAATTCACAATAAAGCCGATTTCAGTACAGTTCTATACAACTTATTCACCTTTAATATACATATAACCAGGAATTTACCTCTTTAATTCAAACAATATTCCAGCATTCCGTAGCTCAAATTCAAGAATAGCAAACCAGCAAAAGCAGACTTAGCTTCTGTGACATGTGCAAATCCACTTTCAGGAGTCTCATATTACATCACCAGTCAGGATTGCTGTAGTCTCCTGCCGTGCCAACAAAAGCATTTATCATTTACATTGACAATTGATTAAAGCTTGGCGACCTGCCCTTGCGCAGAGACGGCCCGAGGGGCATGCGGGGCCCCAGTTGAAGTACAAGAGCGGGGCCTCTTCTCTATCATGTCTTATGAGATAGCAATAAAATGGTTCAGGAGCAGGGCCTCTATAAGCACGAGGCCTTAGGCGATCGCCTACATTCGCACCCCCCTTGGGCCAGCCCTGCCTTGCGTATCGAGTTATCCCCCACAGGTTTCACTGTACTTTGTTTTGAGTATGATGATCAGAATTTGTTTTCCTTCTACAACAGTAATGACTTTCTTTTACTTTTTTTAGTAAGTTTTCTTATGCTGTTATGTGATTGAAATATAGAATATACTTCTTTTTTGGTTTGATAGGACATTGCTCTTTCAGTACATCTCATAATTATAACAGCTCGAAATAGGCTTATTTCTCAATTCTTCAGTGTGTCCGAGTCAGTCCGTGCCTTTATCCATGGTTTAGCTATATTGCTTGGTAAGTGTGGATCATATTTAAATTTGGATGCCTTACATTTTCTTTCTTTCTTTCTTTTTTTTTTTTTTTTGTGTGTGTGTTTAATTATCAGGGTTAGTACTCTGAAATTAGCTTGTAAAATATCATTTAACTTTAGGATTAACTTCTTCAGTTTACTTATTATTATGATTGTAATTATTATTTGTTTTTTGCATGGTAAAAAATATTTGCAAGATTTTATAAAATGTGTCATTTTATGTATGGTACTTTTCAGAAAGTCTGGTTCTAGCAAAAAAAAAAAAATTGTTTAAACCAGATTTTAACTATCCTTATCATTTACATTTTGGATGTCAAATATATTTGAAGAGTTTTGCTATAAATATTTTGCAAAACATTACCTTACAGTTATTTACTAGTTTTAAATACTGTTGTCAGATATATATATACAGGGTATCCCCAAAATTTGGTAGCAGGCTTTATTTCTTTATCGATTAGAGATAAGTGGTCAGTGTAAATTGAAAAAATGTTCAAAATGAGGTCAAAATCGATTACTCTGTTAAGAAAAAATTCTGCTCATTAATTTTCAAAAAGTTACACTTTTTAAATTTTTGTACGGGCTCCCTGCAAAACAATTCCCAATTAGTAAAATGCACCCATACACTAAAGAGGTGACATGTAAAATTTGAGAACTATTCCTTAAAAAATGTCAGAGGTATGAAGATAAATATAATGCTGACTTAAATCACTTTTCAATGGCTCTAGCAGGGAAAAAAATCATGTCGAGTGATCCTATTTCAGGGGTCGTACAGAAATCACACAAGAAAATCTTTTTTTTTTTTTCATTTTAGGAATATGCGTACAAAATCATGTATAGTCCTGATCATCTATATATAATATTAAAATGCTAATGCTGCTCGGGACAGATTCTTTAAGTCGTTTCTGATGCAGTTTGACCATGCGCTTTGACCATAATACTCTCCTCGACCAATCAGTAACCAAAATAAAAGCCTCTCTTCACACATAAGTACGCATTTCCTAAAGTATTACGTCATTTTTACGTCAAATTAAAAAGCATGAAAAAGGATTAAGTCAAAATGTACTTCTTAAAGTTCATAAATTTTAAAATTGCTAATACGATAGCGTGGATAACAGGAGTTTAAGATTTCTTTTTCTGATTGTTTATATTCATAAGGTTATTTGTTAACTAAAATATCATGTGCCTATGAAATCAGAGCAGGAATGAAATGTTTCAAACGCAAAAGAATAAGGATTTGGAAATTTTCGAGACTGAAATGCATAACCTTTTAATTTGGCGAAAAATAAAATGGCTGATATGCCAATTTTTTGAGGATATAGCGGCTTGCACAGTTTTAAGCTTGGCCCAATTTACCGAGAGAGTGTAAGGAAATAGTATAATTAAAAACAAGTGTGGGTTTTATTAGGATACATTTAGGCATTAAATTTTAATTTTCTGTGCTGAAATAATGCAGTTATTAAGGCGATTTTAAGCGATCTATCTTCATAATTCTCAACAAATTAAGTAAATTGATTTAAGCTAGGGGAATTCCACAAAATTTAAGGTAATTGAAATTCTCTCATTTCGTACATTGTATTTAACGATGAATAAAACACATTAACACATACTTAATAATTTAAAATACTGCTCCTTTTCAAATAGATGCCTGTTTTACTTTGGTGATCGAACCATATAAGTGATAGATAACTATTTCTCATTTTGGTTGCAATTAAATCAATGCTTCAAATGATTCCTAGAAAAAAAAATCTCGCAAAAAGATGTATGTAGTCACTTTGGCAATTGAAATACTATATGTGTAATAAATAATTGATTCTTATTTGTTAAAGCAGTGGTACGGAAGTTTCTTTTACTGGAAACTGTTAGAATAGCATAATTAATATACTGTCTAATATAGTTTTTATTTTGCAAATTAAAATGTTAGTTAATTCCTACTTTAGGACCCTTCTTAACAAAGCTGGCGATCAATATTCAAATATAGTGTAACTCTGTGTTTAACAGCGCGTGTGTTTTTGCATTTACATATTGTTAATTCCATTCCACGATTGAGATGAGCCGATGCTACGAGCACTTGCCTAGATAACCTTTTTTTTTTTTTTTTTAAATGGAGCCAAACATTGTGTAATGACATAGGAATTCTTTATAAATACGAATGTTTTTAATCCCAGTAAGGCTGGGTTGCCTATAAATTATTGCCTTTATTGTCAAGTTAATTTATGACTCATTTTAGCTCTTGACATTGACTGGCAGCGTTAATTATGCCAATATATAAGTTCTAGCAAAGTAAACATAAATAACACATTTTATGTTCTATTTTAATATTGTTATAGTTTCCATAGCAACGGAATCCATTGTTGCCACTTAAATTGTTAAATTTAACAATTAAGTGAAACCACTCATTTCTACAGCTCTTAAGACTCGAAAAAGTGAAAACGTATTGAATATGAAACAAATAGAGCTTTAAAATACTTGCGCTTTAAAAATGATCGAAGTTATTTTGCAATTCTACATATTTTTTCATTTTATTTTCTTCGTGTATGGAAGTCATTTTCACGTCATTGTTTGCTGTTTTGCTGGCAGATTATCTGGAGCGGTTCATTAGTGCTAACGTATGTGCTGCTCCGGACATACGCAAGAGTATTATGTCCAGCACGTATTTGCATAACCCCAGTGTGTTAATCAGAGTTTTCTGGTGTCGGATTTTTTATATCTTTTTTTACCATGGAGATTCCCACCCAGAAGTATTAATCATGAAAAAAAAAAAGATCAATTATACGCAAGAATAAGTTGTCACATCTTGAAAAACTGTCGTAGATGGCAAACACCAAAGTTGTTCCGAAGGTTATACATAATTAACATTTTTTGTTTAAGTGTTGGGGGGGATATATTTATTTTTTTGTAGTAACTTACTATTTAACTTCATTTTACGTAGGCTAGTATTTAAAATTCTTTAAACTGTTTCTAAAAGAGGTGCCGTAAAATAAACCATTTCTTTAAATTTCTAAAACACAAGTAATTTCGATAGAGCAACTAAAGTAATCATTTTAAGGCTTAGTGATCGTAAAGATTTAAAAAAGGCTGTACATAACCGTTGATATTATATCTAAATTTCTGCAAAAACCCTATGAAGTTCGAGTGAAAAAGAAAATGCACACAAAAACACTCTAAAATTGTGAAAACAATTCATTTATTAACATTAAACAACTATATTAGATTAAAACAGCTTACATTTCAGGCTTAACCCCTCATGTCACACACAAAAAAAAAATGGCTGACAAAAAAAAAATATTTGTTAGTTAAAGGACGCATGCATAAAATGACTTATCCAAGGATTCATCGTTAGTAGACGAGAGGGCCCTCTCCAAGATATCTTATCTCTCAAGTCTCATCGTCCAAGTTCTCTCCAAGGATGCCGTCCATCGGCAACATCGTTCCAGACATCTATCAGGGAAAAAACAGCAGCAGGAGTAGTCGAGACAACAGCCGAATCAGGAGAGAGGGATGCTGCTTCTCGCTCTGATATTTATAGCAATCATCATACTCTCGTACTCAGACTTCGATTGCTGCAGCGAAATGTTGGCCATGGAGTTGATGTTTAAGTCGGCACCCTTTATTGACTTCGTAATTACGGTCTCAAAAAATTTCTTTGTAAAGAACGATGTGTATATTTTATTAAACGTATACTCTTTGCACTTCCACTTGAATTTAATAACTCCTTATTAATTATTTGCAAGATGTAAAATTTTTTGTTCCTTGAATCTGGCAACGTCAAAGACGCGGGAATGCATGTATCTGCCGGGATCGTACTGACTCCAAAAGAAAATGGCTACCCAGTAGCGATTGTTGTAAATCAAGAGAAAATCAGTAAAAGATTAAAAATGTTAAAATTTATTAATGTTAATATATTATTTAAGGGAACTAGAAGATCGTTATATAAAAAAATATTTGTCAGCCACTAAAAAAAATTTGTCAGCCACCAAAAACACAAAAAATTATTAAATACAAAATTCATTATCAAAATCATTAAGGTAGTTTTCAACATATGTGCAACCCATTATGAAAGAAACTATATCAGGTATTTCACTTAGAAAAATATGTATCTGTCATTTAGCGCGCAATTAATGACAAGCACATGGATCTCTAAATTACAAATCCAGCTGACACAAAACCCCCATAATGTCCTCACATACCCAAAAACTTAATTTCTCTGGGCAAAATTATCTTGAATAAAACTTTCTTTAATTATTTTCATTTTTCAAAATAGAACTTTTAATACAATAAAAACCCGTTAATTTTCCACTTAGTCTAAATGTTATTTATTCTTTACAACATAACATAAGTTTAATTTTGGTACAATTTGGGTATTTGCTGCCACCACGGTGAGATGAAATATTAGTAAATATGGCAACCTACAAAGGATTATGCATAATAATTTTTCTCTGTCACTACACCAAAAATGCGAATCTGCAATTTTAGTTATTTTTACCTAAATGCATTGTCAAGTTTTCTAAGCAATGCTGTTTTCCATTTATGCATTTCTGCTACTTTCTCAAAGCCCCATGTCTTAATTAAGATTATTTTACAAGAGAATTGAATAATCAGTATAAACTGAATCAGTATAAAAAGTCAGGAATATGAAATGAAAATCAAAAATAAATTACCAGAGATTTTAAGATATCTATCGCATACGAGAAAGATATTGCAATCAGGTACACAACAAGGCACTCGCAAGGAATACAAAATACAATGTGTAAGTAATTGCTCTTTCCATGGTGTTTGTGGAATCTTTTCGAATAACAGGATCCGATGTGCTTAGAATATTTCCTTAATGATTATGTAAAAGTTCTATTTATTTTTTCATATATTTTCAAGTTACAGGAGGGACTCTAGAAATGACTTCATATTTTGCTCAAATATTGAATTTGATACTATGCAACTAATCTGTTAAAAATAAAATATCAAATTATCAGGTTGTAACGAAAGTTTTCCGCCAAATCTGCTTGACGCAGCTCATGCGGCACCCAGCGATTGAACTTGTACGTCATAGTCCTTGTTCTTGAACTTTAGGTACCAAACCGTCACAGTGTCATATGATACAACAGTAGTACCTAAAGCTGTACACATAATTCGTTGACGTTCTGTAGCTGACTTTTTGCAACTGAATTGGATTGTAAATGATGTTTTTAACCCGGTTAGTTTCATTTGAGACACCTTGTACATACTGATAAAGACATATTTTTTACAGATTTCACTGCACAGTGTTCTAAAGTAAATCTCTTTTTTTCCAAATCCCAAAAAGAGTGTGGAAAGATATGAGCAAACACGCCAACGTGAACTATTTGCGCAGATCATATTTGCGGTGGCGGGAAACTTTCGTTACAACCTGATAGTTATTTATTTAGTGCGAATTGACAGTGAGATCAACGTCAGTTATATGTAACAAATGTGATACTGCATTAAGAGTTCAGTTAGAGATATAAGCTTTTTTGTCACGAACATTTTCATGTACAAAAGCGAGATGATTTTCACGGAAACAGGGTACATTTTTGGCTTTTAAGTGTAAATAGTGCATCCATTGTTTCATGTAGTTATTTAATTTAGTAAAATTCAATAGTCATCTGTAACATAACTGCGCTAATGCATTGTCCACGCTTTACGAAGTGCAAGATAAAATAAAATAGTTGTCAACATCATGTAATGTATTTACGTGATATATATTGATGCTATAAATTAAAGCTAAAAAACAGAAATATATGATGTAGAAATCAGACATTTTTCGAAAGAGAAAAGTTTCGTCTGCATACCGTAAAGTTCTTACTTTTATATATATATATATATATATATATATATATATATATATATATATATATATACATATGTATAATTGCTTTTTTTATATAGATGCATTTATTGGCATACCATCACTTTCTGCAAAAAATTTAGATGTGCGAATTCAAGAAGAACGAAGCAAATATTTAGTTGCTGAACTTACTGTCAGGGTAGGTAGTTACTATCATAGGAATTTCACTTTGATGTACATACTACTGTATGTGATAACTGTCTATACAACTATCTGTTAATTCTGTTTACTTTCTTTTACAGTCTAATCTTGAAGATGACATTGACAACTTGTGCCAATTTGTAAAGCATCAAATTAGAAAACAAACAATGGAAAAATATTGTTTTGTAAGCTTTTTGACTTATAATTAAGCTAAAGCAAATTTTGACATTAGGAGTGTAGTTAAGAAATAGTTTCTTATGCATTTTTATTTTAACTGATCTCTGAAGTAAAAGCATGAGCTGTATCTGAGTTAATTTTATAGATTTATCCACAAATAATAAATGTTACCAGCTAACAGTCGCACAATCTATGATTTCACTTATAAATAGCTGCCAATTCTCTCGATTTTTTCAGGAGATTTCCCACCACAATTTTTAAACAGTTTTATTTTACATTAAAAATTTGGACTTATTTTAAGCATAAAATGCTAAGTAAAAATTAGTAGCGGGAAATCTCCCGAAAAATTCGGAAGAGTTGGCAGCTATGCTGATAATAATTAGTTTATCAATCTGTGATAAAAATTAACCTCATTGTAACAAGATCATTCAACAAAAAAATGGTGTTAAAAAATAAAAATTATTAAAACATATAAAATATCGCATGTAAAAAGCTCTTATCAACAATACATTTATTTTGGGGTGGTACAAAAAGTTCACCTTTATTTTACTTACCCATTATTTATTGTGTAGAAAATGCGTGACACCATTTGGTTTAATTTTTAACATAAACCCTTGTTAAACGTATCCCGAAGAGTGACAATTAAAGAAGAGTTGACTTTTTTCATATTAGGCCTGTTTTTTTTTCTTGGATTGGGGGGTTCTCCCTCCCTCATGGCTTACATAAAAATCTGAATCTTTAATGCGAACTCTTGTTAAACTCATTTTAGAGAGTGACATGTTAAGCAGATGCAATTTTTAAATATTTAGTCAGTATTTTTTTCCTTGCATAGGGAGAGGGAGGGATTAAACAGGTCTCTCCACCCCCCATTTTTTAGCCATTATTATTATTTTCTTAAAATTTTCTCATTAATTTCATTAACTCTCCTTCAAGAGTTTATAGTTGTCTTTCAGATATTTAAAATCTAGCATTTTCATTCAGCTGTTGGAACATCAGTGCAACTTTGATAAATTTCTTACTTTATCAAAATTAGCAAAAATAACCTTTCTTCACCAGCCAGCAGTATCTACAACAAGAGACTATTCTTAGAAATCAGTTTAATAGTAATAATGACAATGAAGATTATCAAAAGATGCAAAATAATTACTGTTTTTAACAAGAACCCCCCTCCCACTAACTAATAAAGGAATTATTAGTTTAAATTAATTAAAAGAATCCAATGTCAAGACAATCATTTTGGGTAGTGCAAAGGGTTCGCCCTTTAGTTGCAAAAATTTTAACTGTGTACACTAATTTACTAATCTTAAAAAAAACTTAAGGTGCTTTTTTTTTCTTCCCAGAGTTTTCTTCACACAATGAAATTATATTTTGAATAGTATTAAAAATAAAATATTTTTATAAAACTTTTTTTCTTTCTTACATTTTCTTATCACTGTAGTTTTTAGAATTTATTTCTTTTTATCAGGGACTTAGCCAAGGGGGGTCATAAACCCCCCCCCCCCCCATGAGGAATTTTTTGCCATACAAAATGTATATTCTTCACTCCCTTATCACACGCATGTATCAGAGATGGCCCGAGGAGCATGCGGGGCCCCAGGCGAAGCGCAAGAGTGGGGCCTCTTCTCTATCATGTCTTCTGAGATAGCAATAAAATGGCCCAGGAGCGGGGCCTCTATAAGCGCGGGGCCTTAGGCGATCGCCTACATTCGCACCCCCCTTGGGCCGGCCCTGCATGTATGCATATATGTGAGTTGCAGTAGTCATAACCCCCCCCCCCTTCCCCCATGAAAAATTTCTGGCTATGCCCCTGCTTTTTATGTATTTTTATGTTATTTTACATTATGTAGTTCTAGTCTGCATCTATTACAGGCTACTGCCTATATTATCTGGTATATTGGCCGGATAGGCTGGATGCAATATGTTTGCCAGATATCTGTTGCATCCGTATAAAATACCCCCCCCCCCCCCAAAAAAAAAAAAAAAAAAAAAAAAAAAGAGAATATCAGGAGAATAAGAACTCCAATATATACAGAAACCTGTATTAACATACATTTTTACTAGTATTATCTGCTCATTTTGTATTTGTGACAGAAATAAAATATGTTTTCATAATATAAAACCCATCCAAAATTTAAACATTACTTTTTTTAATTAATAATTTTGACTTATTTGTTACTTTTTAAAAAACTTTAATTGTTTTTTTCAGGAAAATGAAAAATCTCCTCCTGTACCATACCTTTATCAGACTCCCAAAGGTCATCAGATTGATTTAAGATTATTTAATAAAGGTATTTTTGAAGAATCACATTTCTAATAGTTTCTTATGCAGTGACATTAATGTTCTTTACCTTTAGCTGCAATTACTATTCCTATTTAGATTGTCTAGTTTTGAGTTAATTTTTCTTGTTTCTTTCAATATCGTAAGTAGTTTTAAATAGATTTAACTTTTTGGTGGAATTTCTTGTTTATTCCCAATAGTTAAGTGAGAAAGGAAGTAACGAATAAAATTAAAAAGCCTATTAAAACATAATATGAAATAAAATGCTTTTTGTGTTATTAATAGAAAAATTACTGCAATAAAATCTACCTTTTGCTTTAATAAGAAACCATAAAATTGAGCAATTTATTGTAGGGAATTCTTTCCAGATCAGTTTAATGAAGTTTTATCATGAAAATTATTATTTAAAAAACCATATTTGTATCACCAACACTTTATATGCTACCAAAAGTCTAAGTCGTTATCATTTATGTTTTAGCAAAAGGAAACCAGTGAATGGTGACCAGCTTTCAGTTTCTAGCAGGAATGCTAACTTAAACATTACTGTATAGCATTTATGAACTTGGTTTAATCTGTTTGCCCTACTATTCACAGAGTAGTTACAATAATGTTAGAAACATTAATTTTTGAATATAGGTGTTATGCCTTCTTTTTAATAGCTTCTAAATTTGTTATTGATATGCGAGAACAAGCAAGTTCTAGTCTTCTCAGTTTAGGACATTCTTTAAACTAAACAAGGCTAGTCCCAAGACAAAGTGCTCCAAACGAATCATTTTTAGAACATGTTTTGAGGTCTCTCTCTCTCTCTCTTTTTTTTTTTTTTTTTTTTTAAGGAAAGGCAAATAAATTATTTTTCTCACAAAAGAATCCAAAATTTTGTCTTGCAAATGGATCAGTAAATACTACTTATTTTAGTACATAACTTGTTTAAAAGACAATTTTACAAATTTCCAGGTATACCATGACTAACTGGTTGCTATTTTATTTTTTCAACAGTAAAATTTAATAACGGCTTCTGCGAACAGAAAATGTATGCTTTTTCGTAAAGCATTGCCACACATATAATCTGATAAACAAGCTTAAATCATCGGAAAAACACTCAAAATGATGCTGTTAAATGATGAAATAAATAAAAACTTTGTGAGAAAACAGACATAACCACATTAAATCATGCTTCATGATACTTAGTAATGGGAGCACATGCAAAGTAATCTCACTTACTGTAAATTTTGTGTTGAAATGATTTGAGATTGTTTTTCTGTTTGTAAAGTTACTGATTTTATTCACTCATTTCTTCGAGAAAGTTATTTTCTTTTCAAATAGAGAAGCTGGATAACCAATTTTTTTTTCATCAATAAAATTGTACAGTTATGGAATTTTAAAATGTGATAAACTTTTGATCATGTAGCTTTATCTAATGCAAGCCGAAAACCCAAACATATCTTGTGTCATTCTATGATACATTTGTTTTGTTGAATATATGTGCTTGAAATTGTTGCTAATGCTTGTTTTTCACTTGCATTGTCTGTAGTTACCCTGTGATAAATTAAATGTTGTAATTTGCAAAATTTGAGTCTCCAGTGTTATTTTTAGATATTGCATTATAAATCAAATATTTATAAATGTATAAAAGATTCCCCCCCCCCAAAAAAAAATAAATATGTATATATATATTAATTTTTAAATAAATAAAGTTAATACAGTTATTATAGTTTGTTTTCCATGTGCGTTAACTTTCATGTATTAATAAGAATTACTGAGCAACCACTGACTAAAAATTTTCACTTAGAAACTATTCGAAAAGCTCTTCCTGCAATTGCAAGTATTTTAGAAAAAGAATCTAGGGGATGGTTCCTTCCATTCAGGGAAAAAGTTATATCAGATTTAAAAAGTAAGTACTGTAATAACATTTTTGTAATGTTTTTATTAGTTTTACCTATGTGCATCTGTCTATGTATGAATGTAATGAAATCTTATTAATTTGATTTTAACCCTTTTTCATTTGTCCAATTAACTTGAAATTTTGCATACATATCACATATCAATGACTGTACAATAATATTGAAATTGGTTGTTGTAGCTTGAATAGTTCTTTTAGAAGAGGAGAGAAAATAATTTTAGTACATCATAGTCTGTGGATAGTCATTGTTTTAAGGATTCGGATACATTTGTTTTGAATGCACATACTATTACTTGAAAAGTACTAGATGTCCTGTTTTGAGGAAAAGCATGTTATCTAAACATTAGAATAATTCATAAATGTACTATTTCTTAGAAAAAATAAATGGTCATGTTAGTTTTATCATACTTTGGGGATAATAAGAACACTAAAGAAACTGGTGTTTAAAGGTAAAATTAATTTAAAACTTTGTAAAATAAGGATGTTAGCGAAGTCACAAGCCAAATTTCAGGAAGTTGTGGACCATATAATTGGGATTTTGAATGGTTTATATGAGGTTTTGATATGTTCTGCAGGCATTATCAAAAGCTGTGGCGGGCCGGAGGTTGCCCATATGTGCTCTAAATTTTATTATTGATAGAGCTAGGTATTATGGATTTAGTTGGATTAATAATGAAAGCAGCATCTCACTGTTTGTTCATACTTTTATAAAACTAAATTGATTGGTCACTTGCCCGTTGAAGCAAAATATATTAAGTTTCAAAATGAGATTTTGTATTAA
The DNA here is from genome assembly GCA_038373885.1 of Cheiracanthium punctorium. NCBI lineage: Eukaryota > Metazoa > Arthropoda > Arachnida > Araneae > Cheiracanthiidae > Cheiracanthium > Cheiracanthium punctorium. Next base: position 269,649 of record JAWZYV010004791.1, on the reverse strand, counting down.
TCGTGTTTTTATTTTGAAAACATCCTGTTTTCATGTATCACCCAGTTAAAATGGTCGCAATATAAATTGATTACTGTTGCCTATTTATTATTGGCTTCTCAGAAAAGGCAGTAAATTTTATAGTATTTAAATTAAATCATGTCTAATTTTGGTTTCAGTAATTTTATTGCAGTTTTTGTTTTTTAAATTAAATTATTCACACGTACTTCCATTATGCTTTAACATAGAACATTGACAGGTCAGAGTAAGAGACAAAGAAGGGATATATATTCGCATATGCATAATAATTGGTCCCATGCAAATTGAAATATAATATACAAAATGAAGAAATAATTAGCGATAATTTAAATGTACACTGAATGTCATCTGTATTGATTTTGAATTTAATGAACTTACAATGCCGGTTATGCAAAACATTTCTAATCTGAAATCACTTTAGGTGAAAGTATTGCATTCACTTTATGTTGTCATAAGGATAAAGCAATATTACCAGCCTTAAGTCAAAATGAATATTTTAAATTATTGTATGACTTACCATATTGGCCTGAATATAACAGGGCCCCGAAATTTTTCATCAAAATAATTAGAAAAATCCTATATTTAATCCTCAAATTTAACGCAAATCAGGTTTTTTACGGCCAATGATCAGACAAAAAATACAGCCTTATATTCGAGCAAATGTGATACTTTAAATAAGCCTATTATATATATATATAAAATTCTGAATTACAATTCATCATTTGCTATGGTTCACTCCAAAGCTAAAATTTCAGATACAGTTATAAATGAATTGTATCATTTCAAAATAATGTTTTTTTTTTTTTTTTTTTCCAATCACAAATAAGGTCCTATGACTGCTGGATCACTCACCATAGTATGCACAATTATATTTATATGGTGCTCACACTGCTCTCAATTACAGATTTCCTGAACATGTTAATTAAACATGCAATAAATTGCTAAAATTATTTCCAATTCGCTGAATTGGAATGCATTAATTCATTCATTTACACATGCATTTCAATATAAGATCATTTAGGATTGAAAATCAAAAAAAGAAATTTGTATCAGGATGTCTGTCACTAGCCAGGAAAATCAGTAAAGTCTGGAAAATGCCAAGAAAATAGGAAATGGGTCAAGAAAGTCTAGGAAAATTCAAAATGAGCTAGGAAAATTCTCAAAGAATGAATTTTCCTCGGTATAAAAATTTCTTGCCTTGCCTTGTCTTTTTTGTTGTTGTTGTTATCTCCCCTTTTTTCTGGACTCCACAGTGAAAAATGCTGATAGATTTAAGTTTAGACAGAATGAATGATTCAGAATGTTTGTGGGGCATGTGATACTCACACCTGTTTTAAATTCTGCGGCGGTGTGTTTCTTGTACCAGAAGGGTCAAAAAGTTATCTGTCTATGACAAGTGGTAAAATTAAGAAATTTTCATTACTATCACTCCGTAGTCTTTAAGATTTCAAGTGTAGTAGATAGACCAAAAGATAAAAAGCGTTTGAAATTAGGTATCTGCATTTGATAGTGCCATCTAGATATATCCCATAAGTACCACCTATAGCACAAGTAGTATTGGTTCATATTGGTAAAACCTGAACCAACCGGTATCTTACTTAAACTCATAGTAATATTTTTTTTATCTAACTTAAGTTCATCAATAATTATATTACAGTCAAAAATTTATTTCAAGTAAGTTGCAGCAAAGTATTCTCTACTTATTATTAAAGTCTGTGTGTGCATGTCTGGGGGGTGTCGGCGGCGTTACGGACAAACAGCTACACCTAGAAACACCAACTTCGGTATTCAGAAAGCTCCAAACATGAAGTTGTGCACCTCGAAGCAATTTTTTTCAAAATTCAACCTAGAATTTTTTTAATTTTATGTTTTATGTGATTTTTGGCATTTTTTCCTCACCTAATTCGTAATAACAGCGGAAATTATGCTCGCAGCAAAACGGCATTTGCATCATCGGATAGAGGAGAAAATTTTCTTTTAAAAAAGTTTGTTCTGAATACGTAACATGATTTACAGATTTTTAGGAATTTTTATACTAAGCATCTGTTTTGGCCAATTTTTTCATAAAGTAATTTTAAAACTGTCGCATCTTGAATTCTATCAGTCATAACTTTTTGATATTTTGACAAATCGTGAAACATTCTTTTCTCCCTCTTTTAAAATAAAAACGAAAAAATTATGTAAATTAGATGATTTTTTATGAATTTTAATGTAACCTAATGTTTAGAATTTAATAGCATCAAACCAGATAGCTTACACCATTGCATTGATAAATCATGGCATGAGATAATTTTGTTGCATTGCCATAGAGAGGATTAGAAAAAGGTTTTTTTTCAACCTATCAATAGAAGTTTTAAATAAGTACCGGATTTTCAATTCGCAAGTGAGGATCTATGACATCAAATGCTTTAAATTATGTAAAAATTACACCACGATTTTAACGCATTTATTCCTGCTCTTTTTTTAACAGAAGGAGGCAATATTTTTATTAAAACTTTCTATAGAAATAAACTAAGAAATTCGGGATTATTATTATTATTAGTGGCATATTAATCCATTGCTTATTTAAAAATGCTTATAGGTTTTCTTATGTATGCATGTTGTGAGTATAATTTTATTTTAACGTTCAATTATGTTCCTCCATAGGAGTCCTTTGTAAAGCAAAAAATTTTTCAACGTCTTTGCAAGTTTTAATAAGATACCGGTTGAAAACTAGTGCGAAATATCTAAATTAACTCCCTCAACCAACCAGGGTATCTTTTATGGCAGATAAACCAATACTCTGGCGTCATAAATTTTTTAAAAAAATGTGTGAAATTTGCAAACTCTGCAACTGTGTTCTGTCACAATTAAAGCGATTCTAAATAGCTCCTCGATATTACACAGTTTGATGTTTTTCAGGAGACAGAACCATGGAGGATTTATTGGATATATTGATATTTAAAACGGCACTGCTTGGATATTTTCCACCATGTTGAGATGAAATGTTTTGCGGCGCTAAATACGCAAATCTTACTAAACTATGCATAAATTACATATACATAGAGAGCTTCCTTAATGGCAACCATTATGTGAAATGATAATTGTTTATGCAAATGAGTAAATTGCAAAGAATTGCCATAGAGTAAAAAGATCCCATTGGTATCAAATAATCTAAGCTGTTTCTTTTAATCGAGCCGTGAAGATATATAGTATTGATATACGTAATAGGCAGTATTAGTAGATTTGTAAAGAAAATATGAATAAAACACAATATACCACGTTAGTAAATATTTCATGAAATTAAAAGTGTTCTGTTTATCCTTTTCCAAGGGTTGTCTTACAACCAACTAAACAATAAGTAATTCTAATTTGTGTTAGTATATCCTTCAGTAATTTCAACAGAGGAGATTACTTGAACTATTTTAAAAATGAACTTCTGTTTCTTCACATGCAGATATGATTTTAGTAAAATATTCGCTTCTTTCCAAATGAAGAATAGGTGCACAGCTATTTAAAAATACTGGTTGTAAATTTCATGTAGTGTATGAGGTATTTACTGCTACAGCTTGAACCTAAAAAACAGTATGATGCAGAAATAAGACATTTTGAAAATCAGGAGTTCTCTGCAAACTGCTACGCTTTTAAATTTTTTGATCGCAAATGACATTGACATAGTTTTTGAGTCATTATATTGCAATGATGCCAGGTTAGTACTCATGCCGCAAATGTTAAGTCAAGAGTCAAATAATTTTGTTTTTTTTTTTAGATTCCACATCACTGGAATTAGCTTGAATTGCACATGTACGGAAAACTTTCATTTCCTGCTGTGCGAAGAATGGGCACGCAGGTAGTTAAATATAAAAAGAGAGTGGTGCTGTTGAGGAATTTCCCAAAATGAGATAAATGTATGTATGGTCAGAAAATTTTTTGAGGAGTTCCCAAAAGTCAGGAAATTGATTTTCAGAAAGTTAGTACACACCCTGTGTATGTTTATTAAAGTAAATTGTCATTTATATTCATGCCATTACATGGATGTAGTTCAAACTAATGCAGCGATAATATTTATAGTACAGTTGATGGTGAGAGCCACCTTTTGTATGAAATATGATTTTGTTTTCAAAAGTAATGGTACCATTAAAAATATCTCTGTTTTGGATTCATCATTAAACTCTTTAAAATATCCATTTCTTTTTCCAAACGATGCTGGATAGCATATCAATATTTCTGACAATGTACCAACTACATCTAATTCAAGATTGCCCAAAATAAATTAACTATGCTTTATGCATCCTATTGACTTTTAATTACAGAAGATTTTAGCCTGTTGCACCATTCACAAAATGATTTTTTCTGTGGATGGTGAAATGTATGTGAGAATAGAGAACACAAGGTTAGTTTTTTTTTTTTAATCAAACAAGTCTTAAATCTGAAGTTTACAAAAATTTAATAGATTATTTAGAATCTAATCCTTATGCCAGTAATGTTGACTGTACAAAGAAATACAAAGGTAGACTTTTGTAAAATTATATTAGACTTTTGTAAAATTATATTAGACTTTATAAAATAAAATTAGACTTTTGTTTGTACATTACTTGGAATTCAAAAATTTTTGTAATTTCTAATAGAATCTAATTATCTTCTGTAATTAGATTCTATCTGTTTCAAGCACCTGGGAAACTAGTACGACCCTCAAAAAGAGTTTGTCGTTCTGTCATTCTATCACTCTCTCGGTGACATTTTTTTGTTCGCGCATAATGTAAAAATGACTGAAGCTAATTAAATAAAATTTGGTAACATGATAGGTGGTCACTCAACTTAAAATGTAGGTGTCAAATTCTTTAAAATCTTGACTAAATTTTGAGATTTTGCGAAGATTGTTTCAAACTGTATAAATTTTTGTTCATACATGACGTAGTAATGATTCAAGCGTATGAAATTAAATTTGGTGACATTATAGGTGGTCTTTCAACGTAAAATATAGGTGTCAAAATAAAAAAAATCTTGATTAGATTTTGAGATTTTGCAAGAATTGTTTCAAACTGCTTTCATTTATGTTTGCGCATCACGTAAAAATTATTGAAGCGAATGAAATGAAATTCAGTGACATGATAGGTGGTCACTCAACTAAAACTATGTCAATTGTTTAAAAATTTTGATTAGGTTGTGAGATTTTGCAAAAATTGTTCAAAATATGAAAATATTTATCGATTATGTATAAACCACTAAAGCGAGTGAAATGAAATTTAGTGTCTTCACTGGTGGTCACTTGAACTCTTTGCGTCAAAGTATTTAATTTTTTTTTTGGTTATAGATTTTGAGATTTTCTGAAAGTTCAATACATGTTTGCACTTTCCTGAAAAATGGGAATAGGATAGAATAAAATTTGGAATTACGTTAGATGCAAATTAATTTGAACTCCAGATTCCAAAACAGTTTTAAATATTTCATAGATTTTGGGATTTTCTAAAAATTGTATGAATGTTTGTTTTCGCATTCCTTAAAATGGATCAAGAGAATACAATGAAGTTTAACAACATAATCAGCAATGACTAAAACAACAAAAGTCGGAATTTTTTGAAAAATTTAAATAAATTTTTAAAATGTTAATTTGTTTTTTTTTAGATTTTGTGAAAATTGGGCAAAATTTTTTCGAAGAATGATGTTAAAGTATCTGCAGTGAATCAAACAAAATTTAGTTACACTTTAGGAATGACCTCTTGACTTGAAAAACTCATTCAACCAGAATAAAATTTAATTTTTTGAAATAGAAAGAAGTTCTCTATAATAGTCAAATTTACTGATCACTTTGTAACTCCCAAACCTGTAACCTTTTAACAATAATCAGAAGATATAATTTTTATTTCTATACTATTGCTAATATACCATTTCCATTCTTCATATGCCTACAATCCTGACAAAGATTCACGCTTTTTGAAAATTTGCATTAGGCACTAACTCGTCAACAATGGGTTCAATACAACAAGAATGCACATCAAGTTTATGCATCATAATGTTATTGATTGCAAGGTTTTAACAAACATCACACAATAAGAGAATTTTGTTTCATGCATAAATTTAAAATATCTTGGTACTATTTTACCATTCAAAAAACACTATTTCCAAGTATACCTGCATTTACAGTGGCAATAAATAAGTCTCAAGGACAGAAAAAAAAAAAAAGAATTTTATTGAGGCATCCAGTTTCTTACACATGGTCAAATTATACATCACAGTAAGTAGAGTTCTATCATTCCAAGATTTTACATTTCTGAATATAACAGTCGAGGGCATTTAGCAAGCAATGAAAGTTTTTACAATAAACATCATCTACAAAGAAGTTTTGAGTCAATAAATTCAATTTCAATCTATTTTGAGTTCAATGGACAAGATTTATTTTTTAAATAATTTTTCCCCTTCAATAAAAAATAAGAAGCACCTTTTTTAAAAATTTTGTTTTCATTTTTTGTATAAAATTTTTATTTAAAAAAAGATAGGCAAATTAACAGTGCAGTCTTGATGAAACCTGACCAGTATAGTAATAAAATAATAATAAACCAAGAAAGTGTCAGAAATGCATTATTTTTTAAAATATGGCTTAGCCAAGCTATACTTTATTTTTCATATCATCTGTATTTTTCAAATAACTTTAAAATTAATATATAATGATGTATTTGTACATGCTCACAGCTAATGTAATGGAACAAAAACAAAATAAATAAATAATTAATATACATATATATATATATAAGTAAAACACGAAACATACGGCAAATAAGACATACCTCGCATATAAATATGCCATTTTTGCATTGCTAATTATATATATATATATATATATATATATATATATATATATATATATATGCAATGGTTATTGTGATAAACTCTTGCAAAAGAACATTGATAACATTCAAGCTTGAAGATTTAATGAACAACGGTTGACTTTTGACCACTATGCAACCACTAAATAAGTAATTAAAGTCCAAACTATATATGTAAATGTGTATTTTTGAGTATTTTTAATAAGCTGCAAAACTTGCAATAGCAGTTTATCTACTGCTGTTAACATTTGTTTATTATTAAAAAAAAATAATTATTAATTAATTCTTTTTTCAGCAAAGAAGCTTTCAGAAGAAGAGCTTGAAAGGGTGTGTTTCATTTAATTTTTACTTTAAAAATAAATGAATAAAAAAATAAGTAAAATTTATGTGTATTGCTTATTTTTATCTATATTTTCATTTTTGCAGCAAGCAAATATATTAATTCTAGATGAATATTTGAGAAGAGTGTTTTCTTCTATTTTAACTCATCCTCAGATCCAAGAATTAGGAACTGGAATAGGTATAGTTTTTCACTCCCTATTAAATCTTGAACATGTTAAAAGTATTGACCATCTGTCTAAATGTTGCCATGAATGCTGAGTATTTTTTTTAATCACTTCTTAATTTGTTGTGTGCATTTTTATGTATTTCAGATGTACTATAACGCGTACTTTTTAAAAGAGAAAACATAATATTAATTAAATAGAAGATAAACATTCATAAGAATTTATTGCTTTTGTTTTTGTGATAGTTTTATCAATAAAAATTAAATGATATATTTAATAGAATGACCAATTTTTAATTGCACAAGTAATTATCTATCTATATATAACATATAAAACTATATATATACTAATATAACTATATAGTTATAATATAACTATATATATAGTTACAATATATATATAGTTATAATATAACTATATATAACTATATATATAGTTATAATATAACTATATATAACTAAATATATTCTCAAATTTCAAATTTTCTTTTAGCTCCCTTGAAAACTCTATACAGTTGAGAGCCAAAAATCCGCCGACCTAAAATCCGCAAAGGTCCAAAATCCGCACACCTTCTCTGATGTAAATAATGAAATTCGAAATCGTCCACCAGTGATGAAATTGTTTAAAAGTTTCTTGAATCTAGATAAAATGATTCTGATGATGAAAACTTGGGTAATAATAATAGTAATAAAATCCATTTGATAAAAGTTTAAAGTTAAGAGAAGTTTTTACCTTCAATTTTTAGAGCAGCAAAGTTCTGTAACAAAACAGAATTAATGATAACATACAATTTTCAAAAATGAATAAAGAAAAGAAAGAAGAAAAAAAAAAGAAACGGGAAATAGACAAAAATAATATTTTAAAATAAATCACCATAGAACATGCTTTCAAAATTAGAAAAAGGAAATTTTGAAACCATTTGCTTTGCTAGTTTTCATGTGAATTTCTTCTTTTTTCTACTATGCTTTTGTATTTAATGTGAAAAATATAAGTGAAGTACTTTTAAGTATTTTAACTTAATTGTAATTGTATTCTACTTTTTTAAAATCAGAAATGTAATGATTTATCTTTTATGGCCCAAAATCTGCAAAATCCTAAAATCCGCACAAGCCATGGTCCCAAGCTGTGTGGATTTCTGGCTCTCTACTGTATTCATTTTCAAACAAAGGATTTGCCTGAGGGTCTAAATTTAATAAAGGGCAATTGATGTATCTTCCCTCGGCCTATCATCTCATGGGTGCTACAGTTCTCATGAATTTCCAGGAACTATAAGACCTGGGAATTTTAGTAGCCAATAAATGCACCTTTTTTGTACTATTTGTGCAACTTGTAAATTATGTGACCCTAAGTAAGACAAATGTCAATACTGTCAAGAGAGTGGATTTTTTTGTGATTACTGTAACCTGATAAATCTATCTGAAAAGCTGTTAAGATTTCAATAAAATATGTTTTAAACTAAGAGTGTTGATTAACTCATGGCGGCAGCTACAACCATGAGTGAGGATCCGCCCCCAGTATACCACTGCAGATTACCAACGAGCAGTGGTCAACCAGGCCCATATCTGAATGCAAAAAGTTCTGCCAGGACTACTTCATTATAATGGAGCCAACTGATCTGCTATATAGTGTGACTTCTCGGAAGCGACGACCCTCCCTTCCACAAAAAAGCGGTTGTTAAGAGAGGCGGCCGCTCAAAGAAGTATAAACATTTTGTAAACAAGAAAAGAAAATACTAAAAAATATTGTTTGTTTTGTTATTTATGAAATTGCATACTAATACATACGTAATTATACACATATTTTTAAATTTTAAATTTTAATAAAATATTTAGAAATTTTGGATTGTTTCATTCTTTTTTCTCTTTCTGAGAATAATACTTCTCTCTACCTTATTTCTTACAGCTGACAAAAGAGCATTTATCCTGAGATTCTTCGTGCATTCTGAATTTGCCAGAATAAAATCTATTTGCTTATTGGTTTTTCAATAACCAAAAGTAACCGCTAACTTACTGTCTGAATTTCCTTTATCGTGTGACTTGATCACATCACTGTGCTGCTCCAACACAGTCTCAAATAATCACTGGTTTTTACATGTTTTTTCTCTAACCTACAAGATTTGTACGTGATGTGTACAGGCACTTCCACCAGCTGTTGATTTGGAATAGAGAGACTGGTTTAAAATGCAGTATTTGTTTACTTTATTTCTGGAAAAATGCAAGAAAATTTTCGAACATTGAATTGGGATTAGTTGCTTATCAAACTTTGCTCGAAAAATCAGAGTGCAGATTAAATGTAAAACAGTATTGTAAGCCAGCCAGGCAATTAAATTTTATGATTACAATATCTTTCATGTACACAGAGGGTGTTCAAATAGTTTTGTTATGATTTTGAAGGAATATATGTATATAAACAAATAATTTTATTTTCTAATATATTCAATCTAATACTGCTTATGTTAAATTATCATTATTACATATTGATTTCCAAGATAAGAGCTTTTCTTAAAATATCAAGGTTGATTTTGTTTTACTCCCCCTCCGCAATCTTTCAGAATCCATCCAATATTTTGAAATGCCACTTATAAAGAGCTTATTCTACAAGTTCAAATGTGCAGTAATTCATTGGGGACTCATGAGGGGACTTGGGTCAGTAGCATTTAAATGGTGTCCCCTCAATCCTAGTTTTATTTCTCGTTTTTTCAAAAATTGAGCTCAAATTTGGTATATATGTTATAGACCACTGTTATATGACTGGTATTGATTTTGGTGTGAATGGGACTTAGTTTTTTTTACAGGGCTACAAGAAATATTTTTTATACAATACGTCCTTTAGAGAGGAATACTTAAAAATATCCTAGCTCCTAAATGGTACATTCGATTGAGCTCACATTTGGTATATATATTATAGACCACTCTCGTAGGACTGGTATTGATTTTGGTGTGTATAGGATGTATAGTTTTTTACAGGACTACAAAAATATTTCTCATACATTGCGACCTTTGGAGAGAAATACCATATTTACTTGAATCTAAGAAGCACTTTTTCTGCCAAAATTTCAGGTATGAAATAGGGGATGCGTCTTAGAGTGGCATACAAAACTGCTCTGGTAATGGGATTGAGTGAACTAAAGTGTGTGTCGCCGCTCATTTTCCAGAACATTTTCCATCATGCCACAGCAGACAAAAATGTTTATTTTGAATAAATAAACCCGTAGGATTTAATTTGTACTGTTCAATTCTGAGTTACGTCATTGAATATCCAGGATGTGTCTTAGAAATGAATCAAGAAATTGGTATGGCTTTTATGGTTCAGAAATGAGGGTGTGTCTTAGATTCGAGTCTATACGGTACTTTAAAGTGCCAGATAGCCCTGGGGAGGGAGGGAATAAAATGTTGAAAGTCGCTGAAGTTTGCAATTTCTGGGGATTTATCGCCAAGTTTGGTGCCAAAAATTTCGTCTATTCGACTGACTACAGACAAACATAAAAAACTACTGAAAATATTCACAGTTACTACTGAAGTCTCATTGAGGGTTGGCATTTCTGAGATTGTAAAATAGTTTTAGTTGGTGAATTTAATATGGATATCAATTCCAAATCTATTTCTCGTGTTTATGGAACGAGGAAGAAAAATATGGTGCACTCATAAATAATGATACCCTTTCAACTTAATGTCCCCAAGTCCTAAGTCTCCTAAAGTCCCCTAAGTCTCCTAACTCTCCAATGTCCTCAAGTCTCCTAAGTCCTCAAAATTGAACCAAACTAGGTGATGGAAACTAGAAACTGGCAAGTGCTATGGTTTATTACAAAGGCAAAGTATAGTTAGAATATGCCTGACAAAGATTGTTAAACAGTTTTGGTGGTAGGTAATTTTAATATAGATTTCAATTCCAAAGAAGTATTTTATGGTGCAGGAAAGACAAATACAGCACATTCATGGATTATGATGCACATTCCAAACATTATTTATAAAGGTCTAGTTACGATATGCTTGGCGAAAATTGCAGAGATGCAAACTACAACAGATTCTCTGTAGTTCCTATGGAATTTGTTTAAAAAATTTGGTTTACTACAGACTACGTAAAAAGCATATATTTTTACAGAAATTTAAATATAAATTGATTTATTCAATAACTTTTCAAGCTACTTTCTTATAATGATTTAAAAACAAACAACTGTCGTATGCAATCAGCACCGAATTCGTAATCAATGCCGGCTGAAGAGAAAAAGTGTTGGACTTCTATGGAGCCTCTCTTCTTCCCCTTCCACCTTTCTCAGGTTTTAAACTTTACTCTGTTCTGCCACGCTAACTGCAAAGGCTCAGTAATAGATTCCTCACTGGTAAGTTTTTATATATTTTTCATCAAGATCAACTTTTAATACGGTATAGTTAAACTTTTTTAATAGTTCAGAAAAAAAATACACTAAAATTTTGCCTATTCGACTGACTACAGACAAACTTAAAAAACTACTGAAAATATTCACAGTTACTACTGAAGTCTCATTGAGGGTTGGCATCTCTGAGATTGTAAAACAGTTTTAGTAGGTGAATTTAATATGGATATCAATTCCAAATCTATTTCTCGTGTTTATGGAACGAGGAAGAAAAATATGCTGCACTCATAAATAATGATACCCTTTCAACTTAATGAAATAAAGAAGAAAAATAGAAATGACATATGGATTATGAGATGAGCATGGAGAGGATTATGGAGAAGAGCATACACTAAATTTTTCAAATGCGGTGTATACTTGTTTAAGTAAAGCAATGAAGCAAAAGAGTAAAAACAGGGAGACAGAAAAAGAGCGATATACCAATGCACAATATAAAAACGTGTTGTGGATTAGAGAGTATGAGCAGATCATTTTTTCTTTTTTCTTTTCTCTTCTTTCTTTCTTTTTTTTTTTTCTTTTTTTTTGCCAAGTTATGTTTTTATGTCTAATGCTCCCGGGTAATGTAGCTAGTAATCTTATATCAATAAACATGTTTTGACATTGCTGAACATCATGTTTTTTTTTTTTTTTTTGATAGCTTTAAATCAGATTATATTATTTTGCTTATAGTTCTTATAAAGTTTAAAATTTTGTGATTGTGCTTTCCTTTTTACTTAATTGTATCATATATATTACCAGTAGAATTATTAAAATCATGATTTTCACATTAAAAAAAAAAAAAAATCAAATAAGAGTATTTCTCTTCGTAAAGTGCTAAAATATATCTTTCAATCTACTGATTATTTTCCAGTGCATTTTAAAGTAACGTACACTTTTTATGATGCAGGCAATAATTAAATCTTATTGTAAATTGATGCCATAAGGGTTTTCTTTTTATTCAGCTAAATTTAAATCCTGGGAAAAAATCAAAATTGTTATTAAAATGTATGAGCATCCTCTGTATATGTATTACTCTGGTATAATAAACTCTTACAGCTTTTTTTTTTTTTTTTTTATTTTAAAAAAAAAGGTCGCATGAAAAAATTTATCACCAGAAAAATTAGTCCTGTATTTTAACATTTCCCTTTATCCATTTTTCGCAACACAAAGTACTTAAAAGCACAAAATACTTTGCATGCTTTATAAGTGTAAAAGTATGTATATTTTTATGACACTTTTTAAAAATATTAGATGTAATGATAAGTCATTTAGAGGCATAAAACCATTTCTCTTTTTAACTATTAAGTTAGTATTGGAATAAGTTTACTCTTATGCCCTGTTTATTACCTATTGTGGTTTGATTATAAGCTTCATTATCTTTAATCAACTGAAAAGCCAATCAACTATTAATCTAATAAATTTATTATGAAATTTAGTTGGATAACCCTTTAAAAATTCAGTAAACTCTTATAAATATGTTTTCTGTTGCTGAAATCTTGAAATATTAAAAAGTTAAAATATATAATTGCATTAGTGTATTACATGGAATTACTTTTATGCACTTAGAACTCTGACATTAAATATCCATAATTTTCTAGGCTCTCTTTTAGTAGAGCAAGCACAATCTGTAATATTGATGCATAGAGCAGTAGAAAATATGCATCGAAGATTAAAACAGACGCTTGCTCAGGTAAATATTTGCATACTTTACAGTTTATGAAAGTACCTTGATTAATTTTAATACTGTAGATTGAAATTAATTTTATGAATATTGTCAAATAGCTAAAACGTGGTCTGACAGAATTAAATCCAGTCCTATCTCGAATTCAGCCATGGGTTGAAGAAAGACTGCAAATAGCTGAGGTAGGTAAAGTTCATTCTATTTTTATTCCTATGAAGCATCATGAAATGTATTTTTATAATGTTGAAATTAGTTCCTTTTCAATAATTTGCTTTTGATTCATCATGTGCTCAAAATAATATTTGGTATTTGGATAAAATATTTTACACACATGTTATTTGAAGGGTGTAGATGCATAACTCACATTCTCTACTTCTACTTCTTAGTTCTTAAAAATATCTTATTATTTAAAACATTATATTTTGGCCACAATTTTTTTGTGATATATTTGTTGCCATAACAATTAACTGCACATAATCCTAAACCTGCAATAATTCTGGCAAAGCTAGGATGTAGGTATGGAAAAATGGAAGTTTTGCAAAAGTGGAGAATGTGAGTTTTTCATCTACATGCTTTATTTATTGTTTTTACATATTTTATTTAAAATACAGATAAGGATTGTAGCATATTATTATCAAATTTCTTTTAAAAGTCCGTTTGTTACTAATCTTATTGCAGGCTGAATTTATACTTGATCATCGTTGGGATGCACACGAAGAAGCATTAGCTCTGTGTCGACAAAGTCAGTTGGAACAGACTTCTTACTTTTTACAAAGGGATTTGATTTTTATGCGTGAGGTGATTTAAATTCTTTATTTTTTTCATTCATCATTAATGTGCTATGTTAGATTTGACAAAAAATGTATTTTTATATTAAAAAAAGTTAATATTATAAATATACTTTTCTTATAAATTGGATTTCTCTACTTATTTGTTTTGTCAGAAGTTTTAGTGTTCTCTTCATTACTGATTATCCACAAAAACATTGGCATAAAATTAGTAAATAATGTATGTATACTTCTTATATGTATGTATCTGTGCATATTATTATTGCTTATATTGCTTATATCTGCTATGTTGTGCTGTCTGTGTGTGTGTAACACATACACACACATACAGATGTATATATATATATATATATATATATATATATATATTTAAAAAGTATTCCATACAGTAAACTCACAGTAAAATCTAAATTGGTTAACATGAAATCATATAGTGAGTAGTCAAACAGTATACTATGCAATTTATTATAACTCTTTTCACAAGAAAAAATATTTTGGTACCCCCTCAGTTTTGTGTTAAACATTTTCCACTGTAACAGTTAAAAATTTATTTCAAGCATGCTTTAGCACAGTATTTAAATATAAAAAGGGGGGGGGTTGCACTGTTGATGGATTTCCCTGAGTAAAATACATATATGGTGAGGAATTTTTTCCCTCCAATAGCTGCCAAAACTCTAAAAATTTCAGATAATTTAGAAATTTATTAGACACCACCTGTATTATATTACAACTCTCTTATTCTTATTAGCTCTTGAGTGCTATTTCGCTCAATCACGGTTTTTGTGTAGACACGATTTTCCTACAATTAGCACGTCGTGTCACTTTTCAAATGTGTTTTTTTTATAAATATATTTTGAGTATAGTTAGAAAATGCCTGGTGAATATTGTAAAATAGTTTTAGTAGGCAATTTAAACATAGATTTTAATTCCAAAGAAGTGTTTTATAGAACAGAGAAGGCAAACACGCTACACTCATAGATTATGATACACTTTCCAAATGGTACTTATAATTCTCCATTTTTTTTTTTTTGGCGAATATTCCTTTTTAAATCACAAGTGAGACGGACTTAATTCCTTGCAATTACATTTTAGATCAATGCAGGTTAGTAGCTGTTATGCAAATAATCACATCAGGTGCAAAGTAATTTAACATTTTTTAACGATTTTCCTTCATTGTAAGTAATTCTGATCATGCATATTAGGAAAATATTTGCTTCCTTCCATGTAAAAAAAGGCTATATAGCTATCAAGCTATCAAATCATCAAGTACACCACCATCATATGTATAAATGAGAATCATACCTTCAAGCTACTGTCTGTTAATCATTTTATTATGCAAATAATATTTTAAGATGATAAATGTAATAGTTTAATTTATTTTGCTCTTCTTACTTGGTGCAACTTGTGGTACCAAATATTGAGAAATAAACTAAATATTAAAAAAAAATTACCGGCTTAAAGTTAAAATTTTTAATTTCACACCTGGAGGTTTTTTTTTTTTTTTATATGCTTTAGTTAAGATTAGAATACTGAGATGTATATAGCACTCTTATTAGAAAAGAGAAATATTGTGAGAAGTACAGAAAGAATCTTTTCAGAAAAACATCAAAATGAATCTTTATCAAGCATTTTAAAAATGCAAAAAATGTTTTTCTGGCACGAGTGTAAGTCTATATTTTAGAGGGGAAAGGGCACCATGAATCTTGTTTTGCAGCACAATATTTTCTTTGGTTTCTAGAACAATTTTTTTGCTTCAATTTACGTTCTATTTGCCATGGCATTCATGTTTTAATGAATGCTTTTTCTTTTGTAATATTTTATCTTTTTTGTTTGTTTAATTATATATTATACATTATTTAGAGAGAACCTGTTCTAAAACAAGAGCTAAGCAGAGTTCGTAATGCAAATCGTTCATTTCACTGGAGAACCCAGATATGGTTTCCTCATCATTGGAATGTGAGAAAAGTTTTTCAGGGAGAATCTGAAATTGTTCCCACAGTCATCAGTCGCACCTCCTCTTCTCTTGCTCAACCACGGTCTGATCCAAACCAGGTAAAAATAATTTTGAAAAAGAGTATTACTTTGTTAAAAACAAGAGTGCCATAGAACACTCGAAAGCTGGGTTATTAAGATTTGTATTTAAAAATTATTTGAACAGAGGATATTTGATAAATAAAATATAAACAACAAAAATTATCACTCAGGCACATTTTTTAAGATTCCAAACCATCTGTTGATGTATAGATCAGAACTGCTTAATTGTTTTTTTTAATTGTCTTGAAGTCGTACTGCAATTAGTGATGAAGAAAACATCACTTGCCAGTTACCATAGGAACTGCTGCTTATGTATTAGAAGAAAAAGAAAATGTCTAGAAAACATCTTTTGAGACTAAGCGTTTGAAAGCTTGGAACAAATTTCTGCTGAAATGAAGTTTGATGGTTTTTAGT
Organism: Cheiracanthium punctorium; assembly: GCA_038373885.1. Lineage (NCBI taxonomy): Eukaryota > Metazoa > Arthropoda > Arachnida > Araneae > Cheiracanthiidae > Cheiracanthium > Cheiracanthium punctorium. The sequence goes on along the minus strand of JAWZYV010004791.1, from coordinate 253,033 downwards.
TCAATTTTATACTCTGCAACACCACAGCACACAACAAAGTTGGTCCACATCTTTTCAACCCCGGGATCCCTGAAGACCTTTAACATGTTCACTGCTGGACCAAAAAGTATTAGAGTACAAGCAAAATTTCTTATGCTAATTTTACATATAAAATATAGTTTTTAATAATAAATGATTCATATCATTATTAATAAAAAATTCACATATTTCTTTCAAACTGTGGGTTTTTCAAGAAATTAATTAGTTCTTCACAAAACGAAATAGGAAATTTAGCTTACATTCATAAGTATCATGTGCTGTCGCATGATTGACAGCAAATGTGTTAAGGCACAATTCTTTCCATTATTGCGCGGTGACTTTTCCTACCTGACTTCTTTATGATGACTCTCAGGTTGAAGTTGTGCCTCAAGTTATAGACAGGGATGAGGCCATGTTACAGAATCAACGATTCTTTATTCTCGTTTCTCCACACAGTTGATGAAACTGCAGAGAACCTGAGACCTGTGGATGTGCTGCTAAAAATTTTGAAGGTTTATCACATTCAACATTGTATTGTTGTTCCACAAAAAGCCTCCTTTTCCCTGCAAGTTTTCGTTTAAATAGTTCAGTTCTGCAGTTCACCACTAGAGGTCCAAGGGCCGTAGATTAATTTTAATTGGTTTAAACTTTGGTTAACAGCTTCATGTGTCCATTGATTAAATGGAATCTAGGTTACATCAAAAAAGGCTTCTAGTAGGAAGTTTGTACATTATTGCCCCTGCAACAAGGGACCTTGTAGCTACAATTTCTGATAATTTGTTCTTTTTAAGCTAAAAAGTTTTTTATTTGAAGTAGGAAATATTTAATGAACACAAATAGAATTACAATTATATTTTAAATTTATATATTTTATTATTAAAGAATTCACAATCTTTTATATATAACTAGCAGCGTGGCCCGGCGTTGCCCGTGCAATGAAAAAGAAATGCCATTTACCTTAAATATAGATTGTAAAGGGAAGGAATATGAATCCTCCCGCTGGAATGATAAAAAAAAGGATACGGTATTTCCCTCTGCAACGAAAAAAAAAAAAAAAGAACGCGGCACCTAATAGAATACAAAGGTTGCCAGGAATTGGATTTGGCTAGGCTGGAATGTGAATCCTCCCGCTGCAATGATAAAAAAAAGAACATGGGACTTCCCGCTGCAAAATAGAAAAAAAGAACAAAGCACCTGATGGCGTAGAGGCTACCGGGAATTGGAGAGGCTAGATTTCTCCTGTTCTAGCTGTCTGTGTTCTAACTGTCATTTATCGCTAATATCTACGCAACTACTAAAAACAAAAAGAGCCTAGTCGTCATGAAATTGTAAAGGGAAAGAGTGTGAATCCTGCAGCTGCAGCGATAAAAAAGGACATGGTACTTCCCACTGCAACGAAAAAGAAATGAACATGGCATCTGTTGGCGTACAGAGGTTACCGGAAATTGTACGTGGGTAGGCTGGAATGAGAATCCTCCCGTTTTAGTGATAAAAAAAGACATGGGATTTTCTGCTGCAAAGAGAATAAAAAATGAACACAGGGCTTGCCAACGATCCGAGTTACCGATAATTTGACGTGGCTAGGATTCTCCCATTCTACCTATCTGAGTTCTAATATGTAGTCTTTTATCACTAATACATACGCACCAACGATAAAAAAAACAGTTTCCAGTCATCAACATAATAACCAGTCTGCCTGAATTTCGCATAGAGGCGGCGCGAAGGGTGTGTGTGTGTGTGGATTATATTAGCACGGTCGCCGTCTCATCTCTCTTTCAATCTCCACCTCTTTCCCCCCCCCTCTCTCTTTCACCAAGCCCGCCGTAGCGACCTTGAAAACCAGTGAGGGAAATGATAGCTACATTCATTTGTGGAATTTGCAGTCCAGAGAGTATGTCGTAATTTTAAAGCATACAATTTTTAGGCAGGATTTAAAAAGTTATAATTTAAAACAAATTTATTCGCATTTACATGGTTGATTACAGTTTCATTTAATCATTTTTTTAATTTAAAGGTTAAAATTGAAATGTATTTGTATTATTCATTAAGTTACAGTTTCTTTAAAAGCACGCAAAATCAGCATTCCCCCTGAAAAAAAAGTGGGGGGACGCATAAGTCAAAATGAAAAAGTGGGGGGATGGCGTCCCCCCTCGACTACACCACTGCTGTCACCCTGCCTGACGCCAGAAGAAAATTCGAGCTTTCTCTTGTCCTATTTTGTCAGTAGCGGACTTAAGAGCGTTTGCAAACGTCCCATAACCACTAACAAACAGTCTTGGGCAATCTGCAAAACTCCTTAAAGTCACCATCCTTAGAACAATAGCTTTTATTTTCTGCAGGTGACACGCGAATGGGGAACGGGCTCAAACTGCGCGCTATGAACTTCTTGTTGACACCGGAGAGGTTACACAAAGTCAACCCATCTCTCCAGTCTGACATCAGTTGCCTTGGTAATGATTCTGCCAATGAGCTTTCAGCTAACGCGTTGCATTATTCTCCCTGCAATTCTCTCGCCTGGGAGAGTCCGGAGAAAATTTTAACCTGTGATCTTTACAGAAAAAAAATCATATAAAAAAATCTAATAAACATTTCCGCATGGTTCAAAATTTAAAAGAGGGAGAAATAAATGTTCAATCAGCGGTAAAAAGATGGAAAATTTTTGCCCATTAGGTTTTTCTATGCGACAGTTTTAAAATAACATATTTTTAAAAGCAGTACATTTTCTTCAAAACAGGATTTCCTTAAAAAAATTCCCAAAAATCGGCAAATGTAAGTACGATTTTGTAACAAATTTTATTTGAAAAAGAAAACGCTGTAGTTTTTGATGATATAAAAAATATAGTACGCGTGCAATGGAAGGGAAATGTCCATTGACCTTATATATAGATTGTAAAGGGAAGGAATGTGAATCCTCACGCTTCAATGATAAAAAAAAAGGACATGGGACTTCCCGCTGCAACGAAAAAAAAAAAAAAAATGAAGTAGGCACCTGATAGCGTACAGAGGTTAATGAGAATTAGACGTGGCTAGGCTTGATTGTGAATCCTACCGCTACAATGATAAAAAAGGACATGGGACTTCCCGCTGCAACAACAACAACAACAAAAAAAAAAAAAACACGGCACCTGATAGCTTACAGAGGTTACCGTGAATTGGACGTGGATAGGCTTCTCCTCTTCTACCTGTCTGTGTTCTAACACTCTTTTATCGCTAATACTTAAGCAACTATTAAAAACAAATAGAATCCAGTCGTCGGTATGAGATTGTAAAGGGAAGGAATGTGAATCCTCCCGCTGCAATGATAAAAAAAAAAGGTACACGGGACTTCCCGCAGCAACAAAAAAAAAAAAAAAAAAAAAAAAAAAAGGGAAATGAACAGTGGACTTGCCAGCGTACAGAGGTTCCCGAGAGTTGGACGTAGCTAGGTTTCTCTCCTTCCGCCTGTTGTGTTCTAATAGTCATTTATCACTAATACTTGCGCACCTCATAAACTAATTATTTTTTATTTCAAATCCAGTAAGAATCACTAGAGGCAAATCATTGGGCATATATACAGTAGATAAAAACTTAAATAATGATAGATGAATTAAAAATCCAGGTTTTTATAATTATTTTATTAAAAATCTAGGTTTGTTTAGATGTAATGTGTTCGCAGTGGGTTTAATTTATTTATAAATATTTTATGAGGCTCTAATTACCGTATTTACCCGTGTATAAGTCGAGAAATTTTAGACAAAAAAAAAAGGCTTTGAAGTGGGGGGGTCGACTTATACACGGGGCCGTAATTTTTAATTTTTTATCCAAAGTCATAAATGCCCTTTTGAAAGAAAGTTGTTCTTATCCTGCATTCCATAACACAATGACGTCCCCGATTTCCATACCAGAAGAGAAAAAGAGAAATGAATTATTCTTTCCGTCAACAGCGCTGCAGTCTGAGTGATGTGATTGGTCCAGGCAACTCCTAGAATGAGATTCCGAGAATGTAGCACCCCTATATGTGCAATTGAAATGCTCGTTCTTCATAGTACACTTTTTCATTACTTCGTTTATCTTACTATACTTTTTCTCCTTGTTTCTACTGATATGGCTGATTTAGTTAATAGAAAACAGAAACGTAAATTTTGTATATAGTCATCTGTATTATTAAATATTTAGTACTTTCTTTTTGTTTTGCTTTTCAGATAATTTTGAATAAATGTATTTATAAAAAATTAAAGTTGCTTTATTATTGAATATTTAGTACTTTATTTTTTTTCCCCAGATGATTTTGAATAAATGTATTTTTTTTTAAATTAATTTCTTGATCGAGAAAATGGGGGGATCGACTTATACATGGGATTTTAAAAAATTCAAATTTCTTGATTGGGAAGTGGGGGGGGGGTCGACTTATACATGGGGTCGACCTATACATGGGTAAATACGGTATTTAGTAACTATCTTCTCGCGGAATTGATAATCCGATTAAAATACTATTTTCAAATTCTTCAGGAGTCATACTTCCTAATGCAATGATTTCAAATAAACTCCCCATGCAATAAGTGCAAGAACAACCTTGAGAACGAACACCATATGAAAAAAAGAACACCGTCAGTTGTCTTGGAAACGCTTACACACCACACCTCACACAGGACGAAAGGGGGGAAATTTGCTGTTTCTTCAATCACGGAAGGGAATTTTAACCTGTGATGTTTTCAGAAAAAAAAATCATATAAAAAATTTAATAAACATTTCTGCACGGTTCAAAATTTAAAAGAGGGAGAAATAAATGTTTAATCAGCTGTAAAAAGATGGAAAATTTTTGTCCGTGAGGTTTTTCGATGCGACAGTTTAAAAATAGCATATTTTTAAAAGCAGTGCATTTTCTTCAAAACAATATTTCTTTTAAAAAATTCCCAAAAATCGGCAAATGTAAGTACGATTTTGTAACAAACTGTATTTGAAAAAGAAAACTCTGTAGTTTCCGATGATATAAAAAATATAGTTCGCGAAGAAAATTAGCTCGCGATAACGTAAAATGCGAGAAAAATGGCCAAAAACCTTACAAAACATAAAATAACTCAAAAACTATTAATCTGATTAATTTCATTTTTACGGCATTAGCTTTCTCTTGTCCTATTTAGTCAACGTGCCAAATTTGGTCCAGATCCGTCGAAATGTCTGGACGCGTATAACGAACAAACAAACAAACAAACTCTTCTCTTTTATATATATAGATTAAAGCTATTGGTTGTCTTACATTTTGTTGCATTAAGTTTTCTGAAATTTATATTTTACTGTTATTTCAAGTTACACATAAGATGTCATATAAATACAGTATTTATGTTGCTAAACTTTTTTCCTCTTTTTATTTTAGCCAGTATACTTAGTGGAAAAACAACGCTTGCACACAACTTCCACTAGGTCTCCTTTCTGGAGATGGATTAACTACTGTTTTCGCACATATTCCTGGCTTTGGAATGCCATGTTCATATTTGGTGTAAGTATACTTACAAAACACATACAAACCTGCAAATTAAAAAACCGGATTTATCTTGATTTCTATAAATGCCTAGTTTATATTTGTATTAAATATACATTCCTATGTTAAAAACAATCATTATTTGCAGTTTAAATTATGTGTCATTTAAAAATTTCAGTGTTTCTCATGTTCACATATAAATATATGTCTATTTATATAGTTTTATGCTAAAAATTGGAAATTTATTAAGAAATCACAACTAGTCTTAAATCAAGTATTTAGATCTATTACTTTCTACCAGCATTTTTTGTAACACAAGATGCTTTATTAGCACACTAAAACTGTTCTGAAATTTTTATAAATGCATTTTTTACTGATTGGTTATGATGTAAAATAAACTTTAAATACTGAATACTATTATTTTCCCGAACACTTATGGGCTGTGCAGCTCCTAAGTATTCTCCGGAAATTTGTGGTTCCCAGGTATACTAAGATTAACTATTTGGTTTCCTTGGGGGGGGGGGGAATTAATGAAAATACTTGCTAATTTTTACAGAGGGACATAAAAGTGCATTGCCAATTACAGCTAAATTCTTATAAAGCCAATTCCCAAGAGCCTGGTGATATGAAAGATAATTGGTCCTTTAAGAAAAAAAATGAGTAAAATGTTGTCGTATAGTATGTCAGCATAATCCCTAACACCAATTTAGATGTTGATTTTGAGTATTGTTTAGATGTTGAAATTTAGTATTGTTGTTACCAATATAGAAAAATATTATTGAAGTATTTATATTTTCATTTTCATAAATTTTATTTTATAATTTCATAATAACTTTTTATTTTAGATTCTAGATTATTGATTCTAGGCATTTTTGATTCTAGATTATTGTACCATGGTGCAGTCCTGTCAGTCTCAGGGCTTTGTTTTGTATGCGCCCTTTCATACCAGATTTGGAAGTAAATCAAATTGATGTAAGTTACTTTAAGATAGTTTTAAATGTAGCTTAACTTTAACATTTTTATTTAGTCAACAGTACTTTTATTTTAAATTTGAATTTTATGTGGTATACATATACATGTATTCATCTTATAAAACTCTCTTTTTGAATTATGAAGTGATATTTCAGATATTCCAATTATAGCATTAGATTATGGTTCTGTTTACATCATTCCATATTTATGCTCCTTGGCTGACTAAAACTGGTAGTGACTCATATCCTGTTAAAAATGTATTAGATCAGATCTGTTACATGAACTGCTGACAATCCAAGTGTCTAAGGTTTTTTCATTAGTGTTATGTGAACAAATACTAAAATGTCTTTAAAATCAGTTATTTAAAAACAAACATTTTATTGCAAGATAATATTGCAACAAATATTGCAAGATAATCATGAAAACACCTAAGCATTAGAAGTTTGATTATTTATGCATTGTGATTTTTTTTTTTAAATTATTTGTTATTTCTAAGTTCTGATGAAACAAAGTAACTTTAAAAGAGTACTTATAAAATCTGGAATGTTTCCTTTTACAAATTTTAGGGGACTTTATATCCAAGAAAGTCATCTATTACTCACACTCTGTGCTCAAGATTGCTTTTATTGTGGAGGCATATATCAAAATCTAGAACAGAATTTGAATCTAGACCTGATACTGGTAAGCTAGTTTAACTGTGTTAGTTGAAATGTTAATTTATGTAACTCTCTTTCATAAGATAAATGTGTCAGTGCATTTGTATAAAGACAGAACAATTGCAGCTTACTGAACCAAAATGCTATCCACTCGCAATTCTAGGAATGAGGAGATATTTTACCTTTTGCTGTGCTACTAAGCTAAAGTGAAACTGTAGTAAAAATTGTAAATTTCTTGCGAAACTTTTTTTACATTCTAGTATCTATATATATCAAGAACATAGCCATTGGGGGTGCCATGGGAGCCTGAACACACCACGAAATTTTGGATTTTTGTTAATGTAAATAAATTAAGCATTTTTATGAGAAATCTTACCTTTTTGACCTTCAGACACCCTCAATTTCTTTTTTTTTCTCGCTGTGTCCCTGATATAATGTATCATTTTATGGTGAAACATTGGACTACTTCTATTAACACTGTATATAGTATGTTTCAAGACAACATCATATGTTAAGGCAGTCTGGTAGAATGGCTTCCTCAGTTGTCAGATCTAAAACCTCTAAATTTCTTTCTTTAGGGTTTTTGAAATAGCAAGATCTATGAAGTATAAAATGTGAGCTAAGAATTTTATTTTACTTGTGATCAGAGCTGTAGTGCTAAAAGTTCAAAAGGAATTTCAATTATGTGTCTGTCTATGTATTATAGTCCAAAAAAAGCACTTGGAGCATATGTGATGAGAAAGAAATAGGATGTTAATCTATTTGTTTATTTCTATAATGCTTTATTTTTGTTTGAGTTTATCTCCAAGAAAACATTTCTTACAATTTTTGCTTAAAAGTATAAGGAACAATCAAATGAAGATGGGATTGACTATATAAACAGCATGGAGCCCATGCTGGTAGCACAGGCAGGTATTTGTATAGAAGTGCCATTGATTGGGAAGTTTGAGGAACAGTGCGAGCATTTATTGTTGCACCACTTGTTTGTCAGATATCTACATGTGAGGTCAGTGAAGTTATGTGTACATCCAGTATGAAGGAGGATAGAAAAAAGAAACTGGGATATGCAGTGCAATTTTTTTTTTTTTTTCTTTTTTCTTTCTTTTTTTTTTTTTTTGATCCACAATTAACACACAACTGTGCATGGAAACTTAGCAAAACTTGAAAGACACCATCAACTCCAAATGACCAAAAATGGTGATAGGCATCATTTTGTTGCGTGATAATGCCAGCCTATGTGTTACCAATGCTGTTTCAACTGAAGACCCTGCAAAAGTTTCACTGGAAGGCACTTACACAGTACAAATCTCTCCCCGATTTTCATATTTTTAAAGTCTTGAAGAAAGACATCCATAGCCCTCTGTTTGCATTGCATGAAGAGGTGAAAACCTGAAAAATCATGTTTCCGTATGCACCCCGAAATATTTTACCATGAGGGCATTGACAGACTTGTTTTATAGTGAGATAAATATATTGACAGTTCTGACAATTACTTTTGAAATAATTAGTCATTTGTTTACTGATTTTCTATCAGTTCTGTTTTCATTTGATTACCTCTTTCTTATATTTTATTAAAATTGACTGAGCTTGTGTACTGTGGTTCTATCTACTATACATAATTTGCATTCCCCCCCCCAAATAGCAGTGGTTAAGCAAGTATACTGATTTTTGACTTGAACAGAAACTTTTGTCATGATCATACCTAGTCTAAAAGCTCATTGTTCTCTTTGATTAGCTGATGTGTTGCTATCTCCATTTTTGTGTAATTGCCAAACTATGTGTTGAAATTTTGAAAATTTCTCAGTGAATATTAGTTGTGCAACTATCAAACTTTTTGTGTTTTCTATGTTTTTGTATGGTCAAGATTTCCCTAAATATGGATGTAAGGACCTGTGTGTTGTATATAAATTTAAATTGAGTATTTTTTTTTTACTTTATTTATTTATTTTTTATTTCAAGCTTCTAATATCTTCACTCTGCATCTAATTTTGATCTTTTTTGTATCTGGAAGTATGCATCTAGGATTAACAGCTGCAAAAATAAGGTCATTCATGTTAAACATGGACATGTTGTATATATATTTAACAGATTTCATGTTATACTAGCAGCTTTTGATCAAACTCTTTTTGCTTGCTACAAGGTCAGAATTTGGTTTCTTCAGTATGAGAGTGCCTAGTAGGTAGATTATTATCACTGCAACTGAATGGATATATCTAAAGTATGGGCCTTGTCAAGAATTCAATTAATGACTCATGGTATGCTAGGTAGTCATATTAACACACCTAAACAAGATACTCCTTGTACCATCAACTGGGGCTACTTTGGTCCAACTTGAAAAAGACTTAAAAACAAAAGGAGAAAAAAAAAATAAGGGCAAACTATGATTGAAGATATGTAACAGGTTACTAAAGGCAATATTTTTACACTTACCTTATTTCTAACTCTCTTCCAAATTGTGTCACAGGAAAAAGTTTGGTATTAAAAATCTTCACATGTAAACAAATGTTTATGAAAAGAACTAGTGTTGCCAACAGTGAATGATTAAATTTATCTCAAACTGCTGAATTACCTTCAAACAGGGTATAAAGTATTTTTCAAGTCCAAAGCTCTTACTTACCTTGCATTATTTGTTTGGTACAACTTCTTTTTTCTGTTTGACCAAAGCAGCTTCGCTTGACAAAACATTATGCACCACCCTTTAATTAAGCAAATAATTAAACCTCAATTAAATAAACTGTTTAGCCTTAATTAACAGCTTTAACCTTTTAGAGACTGCATTGTGAAATCCATTGAAATTTTGAATTATATATTTTTTGTATATTTTGTCTTTTAATGCTTTAGTTAAAGGATATTAGTCTTTTAAATGATCTAAAAAACTTTATGGAATTTTCACTGTGTTTCCAATTGGCATCATGGGTCATTTCTGACTATAATTTACATTGGTTTCAAAAACAGAATAGACTGATGGGTAGTTTAAATAATAAGTGAAATATTAAATATGAATAAAAGATTCATTTTTAAATTTCAGTGAAGATATGAATTCAGTTTAAAGGGGAGGGGGGTATCAAGATAGATCTGTAAAAATTTATGAAAATTCATTTTTTCAAGTCAATATGGATTAAAATTTCATTTTTGAATAAAATTTTAATTTGATGTTCCCAATTGGGAACATTGGCCTGTAAAAGGTTAATTGGACCCTTAAATAAGCAGAAACTTACTTTAAACAGAAATATTTTTTTGTTCTGTGATACTTTTAGGGCTGCTTTATTTATATATTTTAGTACAAATTTTGTAACACATCAGTTATAAACATGTTTTAGTTCTTTGTGATTCCAGGTTTTTTTTTTTTTTTTTTTTACTGTATTCATACTTTCATGTATTAATTGCATAAATAATTAGGTTATGTCTGTTTCTTGTTCTAAGTGCTGAGTGAAGGCTCATTAAAATTAAAATATTTGTCATTTTTAACTTAATAATGTGTATTTCGAGAGTCTGTAGTTGAATTGAGATTTTATAACATTATCTTTTACCTCTAGGTTTTATTGGGAAGGGATTCAGTCGGCACTTAAATCGTCTGTGGAATTATTTTGTGAAAGGAGCTCTGGGAACATTATTGATGGTGTTTTTCTTTCCAGTTATTTGTCTTTCCATATCACTCCTTTCTATATCTATTGCTTGCTTTGCTCCATTGTGGTAAGTATCTATGCTGTGATATACTTATTTCAATGCTAAAAGGCAAAACTTTTTATAGAGTTTGTTGTTGTAAGTAGTCTGTGAGATGGACTATCTGATTGTTATATAAACAATACTAAATCTCTGTTAAGAAGTATCAGATTTGCATGGGTTTATTGTTCATTATAATATATAGCACAGTTTGTGTAAAAAACATTCTAAAATTTTTGAGGTCCGGACATAATGAGTTTATGTTAAACAAAACTGTGGTCACCTACAATACAAGTTTTGTTTTTTCAAAATAATTTCAGTTTGAATTGAGATCTATCAGGGTGACCATTTTTTTACTATTTTATTTAGGTTATTATTTTTGAGCTTGGGAATTATTAACAAAGCCTTGTATTGAATAAGGTAATTTTCATTTCTGCTTCATAGATTTATTTATTTTCTTTATAAAGGGTTCCTGCTGCCACTCTCATTTTTCACATGACAATGCTTTTAATATATGATTTTGACAGTCCAGGTAAGTTTTACTTCCTTAATCTTAAAATAATAGTTCTGTTAAATGATTCATTCTTTTGATTCTAAGGAATTATATATAAAACTAGCAAGTTTCATTAATTATAGTAAAAGTGTAAAAAATATTGCCATGTTTTACTTCTTTATGTATTTTGTGAATTAAAAATATAATTTTTACCATTTGAACAGTGATGATATGGAATGTAATTCTTTTTAGGTCTTCCTCGTAACAAAGTATGTATAGTTATGGAAGCTTTACTGTGGCATATTTTTATTCAAGGACTTTTACAACCTTCACTTGCACTTACGGTTTCACTTGTAATTTGTCCCGTTGCATCACTTATTGTGTGTTTAGGTAAGTTTTTTCTCTCCCTTAGAATAAAGTACTTCGGTTTTAATTGAATTTTTGTATATAATGTCTCCCCCAACCTCCAATGGCACAAATTAAAAGACAACAGAAGCAAGAAAATAGGGAGAGGGAAAATCGAAACAATTAGCTATAGCAAATAATCTATGAAGAATCTAAAATGCCTCTGGTGTGCCCGTAACAATTCACGAGAGAATTCTCAGTGCATGGTAATGGATCATATGGTCACCATCTATGGCTTGTCCATAGATGGTGACCATATGATCCATTACCATGCACTGAGAATTCTCTTGTCGAGCAGAAGTTTGCATAATAGCCTAAACTCTGCCACCATCTTATGTCTGGGCTGTTTGGAAAGAACTGATACTTTTTCTTTCCAAGGCTCTTCAGATGTTCTGAATTCTTCAGACTCTGTATTTTTGATTATGTGCGTTATTGTTTCAAAAGACACATTGGAAGAAGATGTTTTCTGAGTCAGGACACCATTTTTGACCAATTAGTGATCTCATTGCCATGAATTTCATAATGCTCAGGGATCTAACGTAAAACATTGTCTTTATTGCTGGCATTTGTATGTATTGTATGTAAATAGTTAATTTTGTTCATAAATATTTTGTGCTGAATCAAAAATTTCAAAGTATTATCTTTAAAAGATATTAACAAGGTTTGTTTCTTGAAACAGCTTCTGTGATCCGCTTTGGGTCAAGAATTTTTTGGGATGTTGCAATGTTTCATATTCTCATTAAGAAGCGAGGTCGTGTGCCATCTAGTGATAGCTGGTTAGTAAAAAGAATTGCAGGGCCTGGCCTCTCAAATGAGCATTTTTTTCAAGTAAGTTTTTTTTAATAGATGTTTCTAAATAAAGTCAAATTTTAATTTAATTGAAAGATAAATCATGATAAATGCATCAGTTATAAAATATTTTGAAGTGTAACTGCCCTTTTTACTTCCTTGTACGTAGTATAAGGAAGTAATGTGATCCCGAAAAATTTTGGGGGCCAAATTTCGACGAAAAAACCGATTTTGACTACCTCTAAATTTAATTTTAAGAATTTTTTCGATGCATCTCATCGTAAGCTAGCATGCACGATCCTATAAACGCGTCTGCAACTCATTTTGACCAGCGGCGAGTCTATTGTGGCCAGTTTTTCCATGCCGTCTGTATGTACGTACGTATGTATGTAACTCGCATATCTCAAAAACTATTGGTCGTAGAAAGTTGGGATTTGATATTTAGTATTGTTCTGTGATCTAGTTGTGCACCTCCCCTTTTGGTCGCAATCGAATGGATAGTTTATGTACAGGACCGCCCAAAAGATTCGAAATACATTACGCTCTATGGGCCGAAATTCATTAAACTTGCATATCTCAAAAACGATTAGGCGTAGATTGTCGAAACTTCATATTTTGGATATTTGTAACATCTAGTTGTGCACCTCCCCTTTTGGTTCCATTCGACTGGGTAGTTTAACTACAGGACCTCCCAAAAGATTCGAAATACATTACGCTCTATGGAGCGAAATTCATTAAACTCGCATATCTCAAAAACTATTGGTCGTAGAATGTTGAAACTTTATATTTAGGATTGCTGTAACATCTAATTGTGCACCTCCCCTTTCGGTTACATTCGACTGGATAGTTTATCTACAGGACGGCCCAAAAGATTCGAAATACATTACGCTCTATGGGCCGAAATTCATTAAACTCGCATATCTCAAAAACTATTAGGCGTAGAATGTTGAAACTTTATACTTAGGATTGCTGTCACATCTACTTGTGCCGCTCCACTTTCGGTTCGATTCGACTGCATATTTTATCTACAGGGCGGCTTTAAAGATTCTACGCTCTATGGGCCGAAATTCATTACAGCGTATTTTAGTGGTATTGGGCTATTTCAAACGACTCAGATGTGATATATGCTGTTAAGAGTTACAAAATGAATTTCTCCATTAAAAAAAGTGTCTTTATCATTTATAGTTCTGCTACAGGAACACTCAAAAGATTTCCAATACATTACGGTCAATGGCAATTTTAGTGGCATTCATCCATTTCAAGCACAATATCACATAAGTTAGGTAATGGTCCGACCACGGTCACGTGTCTCCCTCAAGAACTACGCCAAAAATCGCCAAGCTTGGCGACTTTCGGTGTACGCGTGTGCGTATTTAACTCTCAAATCTCAAAAACTATTATGAAATTTCATATATAAGATTGTTGTAACATCTAGTTGTGCATCTCGATTTTTGGTTCCAATCTACTGGAGAGTTTATTTACAGGACCACCGAAAAGAATTTCAGTACATTAATGTCTATGGACATCTTCATTATAATACAACTGTAGACAGTCATTGTTTGGTCCATGCCCAAAATCTCGCCGTCTGTCCTTGGCAAGTTTTGCCGAAATATCGCCAAATTTGGCGATAGTCAGTCATTTGGTCCATGCCCAAAGTATTGCCATTTGTCATCGTTCTTGGCGAGTTTTGGCGAAATATTGACAAATTTGGCGATAATCTGTCATTGTTTGGTCCATGCTTAATATCTCTCCATATGTCGTCGACATTGGCGAGTTTCGCCGAAATATCGCCAAATTTGGCGCCAAAAATTATTTCGTATTTTGTATAACTCTAAAACTTTAAACCGTAGAATTTTGAACTTTTGTATTTAGAACTATTGTAATATCTAACTGTTTTCAGTATATTTTTTGACAGCAATCGACTGGGAATTTATTTACAGGGTGAGCCAAATGACTTTAAACACATTGAGGTGTATGGATGCATTCAATTTATTGAAAGTCTGTGGTCAATGACTACTTTGGCTATACCCAAAATCTCGCAAACTATCTCAAACTTGTCGGCTTTTGGTGAAATATCGCCAAATAAAGTGTCAGAAGGAAATCTTTCAAACTGAACTCAACTTGGCGATATCGAAATATTTGGCTAGAAATCGCTAAACCTTACTATTACTGATATTTTATCTCTTTCAGACAAATAAGTTTAGAGGAAGTGCGTCGAAAATATTTTTGATTTAATAGACGTGCAAGGAAGTCATGTGTTGTACACATCAGATTTTTTTTTTATAACTCTCCAAAAATAAATTAAAATTGTAAAATAATCTCATTAAGGTATTTCTTTTAATCACTGCTGTTAGAGAAAAGTATATAACCTACATTAGAAATGGTATTAGAAATAGATTATATTTCATGATTTTGTGAATGAGAGCATCTTGATTTTGAGAATTTGCTGCCTTTACATCTCTACTTATTATAAAAGAATGTCTTTTTGTCGGCACTTCATGTAGAATTACCACCTTGAAGTTCTAAACATGAAGTTATGTACCTGAAATCAATTTTTTTATTGAATGTTTTATGTGATTTTTTGTATTTTTTTCTCACCTAATGCATAATAACGACAGTAATTATGCTTGCAGCAAAATGGCATATGCATGACTGGGTAGAGGGGAAAATTTTCTTTCAAAAACAGTTTGTTCTGAATATGTAAGTGAAAGTCTAGATTTTAAAGAATTTTTTTAACTAAACATCACTTTTCCAAAACTTTCATAAAATAGTTTTAAAAACTGTTGCATCTTAAATTTTGTCTGTCATAACTTTTTGATATTTTGACAAATCATGAAATATTCATTTTGCCCTCTTTTAAAAGAAAAACATGGACGAAATATAAATTAGAAGTTTTTTTTATGAAGTTTTAAGTAAAGAAGGATTTTGAATTCAGTAGCTCCCATGTGAATAATTTGACACCATTTTAAAAGTCAATCATGATAAAATTTTTATATTACGTTGCCACAAAAATAATTGAATACTGTTTTTTCAACAATGAATTATCCAGCACTATTTTCTATAGAGTTTTTAAACGGGGCACCTTGCTGAATCGCAGGGGAGATCTACTTCTGTGACGTCAAATGCTTTAAAATACATTAAAGAAGAAAATGTAATTCTAATATATTTTGAAAAACTTCCTGTTCTGTAATTATATAAAAATTATGCCACGATCAGACTTCGTGTGAATTACATTCGACTGTAAACAATGACTAAAATAATATTTAACAAATTTTGCAAAAATACTATGATAAAATTGTATTATTATTGAATTCTGTTGATATTTGATTTCTTTAACATGAAGATTTCTGTTGTTTTACTAAATTAACATTCACTAGTAGTAATCATTTTGGAAATTATTAGTAATCGTAATCCATATCGTTTCTTGTAATCAGTTACAGATGACCATGTAATCGCATAGTCTGGCCATGATCTTAATGGAATTTATTCTCACTGTTTTTTACATATGAACTTGATTACAAATTATGATACAACTAAAGGAAGAAGTTCATGATTAAACTAAACTGCTTTAATGCACCTGAAAATGTTCTTCATTTTAAATGATACAAGATCGGTTCAAAGTTTGATGTATATGTAGAGAATTTTTTCAACAATGTTGTAAGCTTCAATTTTACTCCATTTGAAAACTACTGTGTGAAAATAATCAGATGAAGTGACTCACCTACTTGGCTGTCTTTTACAGCATTCAAAATATGACATCATAAATTAAAACATACTTGAAATTTGTAAACTCTGCAAACCAATTTAAGTCCTATTTGCAGTTTAAATGATTCTAAATAGAACTTCAAGATTGCACAGCACAGCAGGGACATAGCCAGGGCGTTTGCCAGGAGCCTGGGTACACCCTAAAATTTTGGATTTTTGTTGATTGGATGTCAATAAGTCAATCATTTTCGTGAAAAATTCTACCTCTGTGACGTAATAAATGGTGGCAGGTGACATTACATTGTGTGCAATCTTGTTCACAGAAGGGAAAATACTGCCACCACAAAACATCTTCGAAAGGTATAAATATGAGAAAAAAATAGCTCACCATAAGTAGCGATGCTCCATGCACATTGTACTAATTTCAAGCCTTTGTACATAAAAGGAATCCATGGAACTTACTGCTGCAGATTTTAAAAAAGGATTTGAGGAAGAACATGTCATTTCATCTTTAACCGATAAATATTTAATTTTTTGTACAATTCATCTTGATACACAATTACATTACATAGTATTACATGACAATGAAGCTAGATATCACAGACATCTTGATTATTATATTAGAAGGTTGACAAAAAAAAAATCCTGAGGCAGGAGATTAGCCTTTTTTTTTTTTTTGCGCTAACGCATCTGACATCACAGTCCGAATGACTACGAAAAAAATATTAAATATCTGAAATCAATATGAACATTAGAAATTTATGCCACCTCCTCGACTTAAAAAAGAAAAAAAAAAGAAAAAAAAAAAAACTTTTCGTGTGAACATTTAATTTGTATAACCCAGAAGTGCTTTAACACTAAATATGTTATCTTTTTGGGGCAGGACACGTGACTTGACCATAAATGGCCACCCATGCCAGTGATGTCTTTAAAAGGTGAACTTCAGTTAGCCATGTAAGACATTGTATTTATTATCAAATAACATAAATTATTATTATTAAACTTGATAGTGCTTGTATCAGTTATGGGGGGAGGAGGAAGTACCACCCCCCATCCCCAAGAGCAGTGTAATCTTTTAAGAGTTCGCCTCCATGAAAGTCTAATTGCTAACTAAACTCATTCTAGTGCTATTCGAGGTAGATTAAAATTTATTTCTGATTACAGTTTAATTTCATATTTTTAAAAATCCTTAAAAACATTTTCATTCATAGGAATATGACTTACAATGTCATAATGCTTATTTATAGATTCGTCCAGAGCAAGCTTTAGCTGCTTTTGAAGCTAAACTTGAAACAGAAGAGTTAAATGCTTTTAAAGAAGAAGTTGAAAGAATTATTTTACTTCCTCAGCAAATGTATAGGTAACGTATTCAGAAATTATGAGTTTACTAATTAATGTTCTTATCAGCAACATGGACTGTTCGATTACTTTTTTATGTACTTACTGATCTTTTTTAAGACACTAAATTTGTGCCTGCATTAGTATGAAAGCATTGTGAATAAGTAATGTATGGATCATGAACAGAATAATAATTTTAGATAAGAGGTATTGACAGTAGCATATCTGACTGTTAATGTCACTTCAGTTCTAAATGTACTTAATTTGAATCACTCCAAATTATTCACACAGTTCATAAAATGATTTTTCTATAGGACAGTCTCATAAAGATTTCCTGTCCTTAGGAATATATTCTAATTTGATATATTAAGAATGTTCTTTTAAAAAGAAAAGTAGGCATCACATGACTTTAGAACAGCTTTAAGAACAAACCAGGGATGTTAACTATTCAAAATTAATCATATTTCTTCACTAAATGCATTATGCTCTTATATTAATAGTGAATATATATCTTATACATCTTCCAGAAAAGACTTGTGGGTTTTAGTGTTTGGGAAATATTTCAAAATTTTCAGTATGTTTAAAAATTTTTCCTGAATACACAGCTCTTATAGATTCATTTTTTAAAACTTTACATAATACTGTAGTATTCAACTTCTACAACTGTGAAACTTTGAAAAAAAATCTAAATTTTGAAGAAGGTAGGTATCATTGGGTTGTGATCTAACATTAAAAAAAAAAAAAAAAAAAAAAAGGAATAATCCAGACAGCTTGCCCTGTCTGTGTGGGTGCAGCAATAATAACACAAAACATAATTGATCATCAAATAGCTTTTATTTATCAAAACATGCTTTCAAAAGAAATCATCATTACCAATTGAAAGTATGTTCATTGGAATTAATTTTAAAAGAGTACCCTTATCATTGGACTGATCTACTAATTTTATATCATCCTATTTAAAAAAAAAAAAAAAAAAAAAAAAAAAGGAAAATTTAAAGCAGTGACTTTGATTCAAAACATGGGTTATATATATAGTAATTAACTTAAAAAAAAAAAATGCGTTTAAAAATTTAAACATGATGCTGTAACCAGAGAAAGACACGTCTAAGTATTCAACACATTAAATGTTATTGGTGCTTTGTTTTTACTTCTCGAACATGTACCATGTAAGGAAAGTATTGCAATCATGAAAAAATTCGACTTTAAGATTTTGATGTATTTACATGTTTTGAGGACTTCTGAATTCATTGATGCCCTTTTTATGAGTTGCATGTGTGTGTTGTGTGAGTGAATATGATAGCTCCTAAACAATGCATTCGATTGAGCTCAAATTCGATACGTATGTTATAAACCGCCATCACAAGACCGGTATTGATTTTGGTGTGTATAGGACTTTTTTAGGTGTGTATAGGACTAGTTTTTTTTTTTACAGGGCTGTAACAAAGATTCCTTTTATATAATGGCCTATGGGCAGAAATTCTTAAAAGTGTGCTAGCGTTTATACAGTGCATTCGATTGAACTCAAATTTGGTATACATCTTATAGACTACCTTCACAAGACCGGTATTGATTTTGGTATGTTTAGGATTTATAGTTTTTTTTACAGGGCTATAAAAATATTTCTTTTACAATTTGGCCAATGGATAAAATTCCTAAAAATGCACTAGCATCTAAACGACACATTCAATTGAGCACAAATTGTATATAATAGGTCACGGTCACATGATCTGCATAAATTTTAATGTGTGTGTGTAGAGTTGATTGTTCAATTGCAAAAAAAATTCTTATACATTACGGTCTATGGGCACAAATCATTTAAAATGAGCTAGTGTTTAAATGGTTCATTTGAAGAAGTTCAAATTGGGTATTTATATTGTATGTCATCTTCACACAATAGTATAGATTTTGCTGTGTATAGGATTTATAGTTTTTTGACAGGCCAACCAATGAGTATTCTTTTACATTATAGCCTATGAGTGGAAATTCTTCAAAGTGCGCTAGTGCCTATAGGGTGCATTCAATTGATCTCAAATTGGGTATATATATGTATATATATTATAGGTCACAGTCTCATTACCTGCATAGATTTTGGTGTATGTAGAGCTGATAGTTTGCTCACAGTCTTGCAAAAAGGAATTCTTATA
The DNA here is from genome assembly GCA_038373885.1 of Cheiracanthium punctorium. Taxonomy (NCBI): domain Eukaryota; kingdom Metazoa; phylum Arthropoda; class Arachnida; order Araneae; family Cheiracanthiidae; genus Cheiracanthium; species Cheiracanthium punctorium. The sequence goes on along the minus strand of JAWZYV010004791.1, from coordinate 233,392 downwards.
TATTGCGGCTTAAGGATGCAAATCATTTAAAGTGAGCTAGTGTCTAAAGGTGCATTCGATTGACATCAAATTACGTATGCATATTATAAGTCATTGTCTTACATACTGCTTAAATTTTATCAAGTGTACGCTGCATAGTTTTTTACAGGGCTACAAAAGAATATTCTTATATATTGCAGCCTATACACTCAAATCATTTTAAGTGCACTAGTGCTGTACTAGATCCGATTGAGTTGAATGAAATTTATTTAAACGCTTGGTAAATATCAAGTGTTCGTAAAGACGAGTGGAGTCACTCCAGATTTTTTTATTACTGGTCAAATAACAAATCCTGATTTGAAATTTGAAACTTTATTGTTCTATTGATGTAGAAATTTAAGCTATCTGTATAGTTTTTTTTTTTTTAAATTAATTTAGAGTTTGGAATTTCAGGCTGCTTTTTATGCAAAATTTGCTATGCATATGAATTAACTCAGGTATTGCTATTTTTCTCTGTATCAAAATTCCAATTCCAATTTGTCTAACAATTGAAATTTTTGTGAAAGTTTTTTTGTCCCAATTACCAAAATTTTTATAATTTAGATCATTACAAACTTAGAGAGTATTTTTAAATTCAGGAAATCAAGTGTTGTGTTTTATTTACTTTTTCAATTTAAAAATATCTTTTAGTTTAATAAAGTAGGGGTTTTTAAATTCGTTTTTATTTTAATATATTTGCTGTTCATAATTATGCTGCTATGTTACTGCAATTAAATTTTTAAAAAATGTTTTAGAGAATTTGTGGCACAATGTTTTCATCCATTTTCTGCTGCATTATGTAAGGAAGGTATTTACCGTGAAGTAGAAAAAGAAGCCCAAGATCTTTTAACTACTCTTCGAGATCAAGTAGAAAGGTAATAGTTTTTAATGTTTCAAAGATTTTTCAACTTTTAGATGTACTTGTAAGTATTTGATTTAAAAGATTTGATGCATATATATAAATAGGCATATATCTAACAGAATGGCTGGTCAGCACTCACTTTGAGCCCTGAGCTGGAGAGATAAGCCTGGCTGGCCACTGCTTGTTGTTACTGTAGTCTGGCTGGGGCGTTACGGTAACTGGGACACTGGGACACTGGGACACTGGGACACATCCTCATTTCTGTGCGTCTGTCATAAAGTATTAAATAAGTACTACTTGTTTAGATGATATATTTTATTTAGAAGGATGTAATCCAAGTTTCGGTAGCTTAGGACGTATCAAGGAAAATTCCCTCTCAGTGGTGTTAAACTTTTATTTCGTAAGTTTACTTGATTTATAAGTTACAAATGGTTCAAAAAAGGTGCATTTATTGGCTGTTAAAAATGTCCAATTCCCATAGTATCTTAAAATTCTTGAGAGCTGTGGTGACTATGAGATGGGAGATATATCAATTGCATTTTTATTAAATGTAGATCCTGAGGCAAATCTTTCGTTTGAAAACAAAAACTGTTATGCCTCTATAGAATTTTAGAGGGAGCTAAAAGAAAATTTGAATTTTGAGAGCATGTTTACTTTTATATGTTAGTAGCTGAAGGCCCAGTTCTTCTCACGGATTTTTTTATATTACGGTTTGTTGTCATTACTATTTATCATAATAAACAAATATAGCAAAATTATTGACCACAGATAATATTTATGTGATATCAATCATGTGCATAGAATTTCATGGTGATTGAATATATGTACATGTGTACCAATTTTCATCATAAACGGTTGAACAGTAATTTCACAGCAAGTGCTTGAATGAAATAGAATTTGATGTTCTGCAGTGCTATCTAGCGGAAGTTGGATAGTATAAAAATACTCTCTGTGTTCAAATATCCACAAATAACTAATTTTCATCAAAATCGGTGAAATGGTATTTTCATAGCAAGTGGTCGAACAGAATTTGACATTTTGCCGCGCCATCTCAGCGGCAAGTTATAGCAAAATAGATAATGTGAAAATATTCTATATCTTCAAATATTCATGTGTACTAATTTTTATCAAAATCGGCTGAACAGTACTTTCATAGCAAGCAGTCGAACAGCATAGAATTCGATGTACTGCAGTGCCATCTAGCGGCAAGTCATGGCAAAATGGATAGTGTAAAAATATTCTCTATGTTCAAATATCCATATATGCCAATTTTCATCAAAATAGGTTAAATGGTATTTTCATAGCAAGGGGTCGAATAGAATTCAACATTCTGCAGCGCCACCTACCGGCGAGCTAGAAGAAAATAGATAGCATAAAAACCTTCTCCGTGATAAAAATTTAAGTGAACCAAATTTCATGGTGATTGATTGATCGATCAAACAGTTTTGTTTTTCAACGTTATACACACATACACACATTCATTTTTATATAGATAGATATATAAATATATATATATATATATATATAAAGAACTGTTAATTTTAGTGTAAATATTGTATCCCGATCTATTAATTTCGATGCAAGTGAACAATTTTGGAGAACTTTAGATATTTGTAGTCTAAACTTTACTTCATAATTTAATTTTTTATTTATTTTTTGGCATCTTCATTTGATACAGTTTTGGAATTGACTTTTGCACTACTTGTAATATTTGCTATTAAATACACAAAAAAAGATAAGAAAACTACCTAAATATATTTTGTATATGTACGTTATATATGTTAAGTGTTTTAAACACCTTGCTCGTCTTGACAGGCATGTTTTACTGGCACACCAATGCCTGTTTCAATACCAGTGTTCACCAGTGCCACCACTGTTTGCCAGTGCCAATTCAATATTTGCCACGCATGGGATTTTTTATGTTAAATTTGTCATTAAATGGAAAAACACATGTTTATACAATCAAACTAAAATTAGATATATAAAGATTGCTCAGTATTTTAATGTTTCATTGTTATTTAAAAGAAAATATGTTTTGTTGCTCCAACTCTTTCTATCCATTAGCATCAAAGCATGTTTTGCCGCAATTTAAAAAAAAAGCGGAGATTGTAGCAGGGATGGCGCCAGCGGGGGGATCGGGGCATGTACCCCCCATCGGGGATCACTGGCCCCCCTGTCGGGGAGTGTCGTCGGGAATTTTTTTAGAGAATTTGTTGGTTTAGAAAAACAAAGGAAGTTTTGCAACCAGATAAAAAATTCCATTTAAAGTGTCTGACCCGACCGTAGAGGTTCCGTTCACTTTCATTCTCATTCTGCTTGGAATTATACGATATTCATATACTGAATATTGATTATCTGCAGCTTGGAGTATGTTTCTCGGGATTCGAAGGAACCAGCGAACAAGATCCACATTTCTAGAGGGGTAATCAAGGTTGCCCGATCTGCCGACAATTGCCTTCGTAACGACCTTTTTAACTACGACTTTGGTGAAAATCACTGGGCTTTCCTGTTAACCAAGAACAGATAATTAATGACCATCTCATCATAATAATTTTTAATATACGAAATTAAAGTAGGAAATTTATCTCTTACTCGAATACTGTTTTGAGAGGCTGTGCAAGTACTGAAACGTAAAATTTGGGGGGGGGGTTATCGTTTGGCCCCCCTGTCGGGGAAGATGGCCCTCCCATCGGGGAAAGTCTGGCGCCATCACTGGATTGTAGCAACCCTTCTCCCACACCAAAAATCGAAAATCCATTCCAGGGCTTTGAACTGTACATTTTACGTTCCAGTTCTCATTCAGGTTCAACTAAAAATATATATATGTTCAGTTCCGGTTTTCGTTTCACTAAAAATAACAGTTTTCAGTTCAGTTTTGAATGAATAATTTTACTTTTATGTATGCTCTTATTTGTACTAAAAATATAATTCTATCATGAACAAAAAATTAAAAAGATTTTTAAAAATTTAAAAAATGTTATTCTTTTTTTAATTGTTATGCTATGTGAATTGACACAATTAACCAGCATGTATGATACGAGCAGTGAGCAGAGAATGGTGAGCATTGGCATTGTTATCTAGTATCGAATTCACATTTGACAATTAGGTTCATGATTATGTCAATTATGTGTACACTTGTTGCTTTCAACTCGCATCCTGCACTTGGCCTTGCAATAATTATGTAAAAAATATGTTTATTTATTTAACATATTAAAATTGCCGCTAATTATTAATATATCTTTTAATGTGGTTTCACTGAGATTATTTTTGTCTCTGAGAATAAATTTCAAACCTGAAAATGCCCTTTCAACTCTAACTTGTGTAGCTGGAGGTGCCAAAACCACCATTAGTGAAGTAGCAGTGTTTTCTGGTTTTCACTTCATGTTCGAAGCCCTGATCCATTCCATTCTCTGTTCTTTACTTCGGAATCTGCATTTTTGCATACCCATAATAATGGCTACTGCTCCTAAATTGGATGATTGTGTTATGTTCCATCCGTGTAAGGCTGGAAAACCACTTAGAGTTATATCCACTAAGGTTATTGTCATGAATGTTTTGTACAAATTACATTTTTGCCTTTCTTTTTTTTAAAGGCTCTTTTCAGGACCATACAATAAAAATATCAGAAATAACAATAAACCTCTACCCCCATTCTTCACACCATATATACACATCTTGGGCTGTTATTTATAGCACATTTAGGGAGAATGAGAATTTCTCCTAGTTTATCCATAAATTATGTCTGCAGGATTTTACATGTTACTAACCCCTTCCAACCCTCAATTTTCTGCTTTCAATAACCTCTCCTCCCCATCATTCGCATGCACCTTACAGAAGAGCACTCATCTTCTGCATTTGTCATCTTTCAATAACTCCTCATCCCTCCCGTTGCTGACAGTGTCGCCTCCTGACTTTAAACTCGTGACCTTGAAAAATGTAATGGCCCTATAATCATCTTTAAAAAGAACACAAAAGTTCTAGCAGTTGCATATGTAGAATAAAGAGGAGGAGATATCAAGGGTAACCTGTTCACTCCCATCGTTGTGAAGATACAATGGTTAAGATTCCCTTCAGTGCCCAGCATTGCTTCTCATCATGTTGTCTTTGAATGCACTTAAATGGCATTTAAAGATCTGGTTTGGGAAACAACAGCGACAGAGAATAAAAAATTTACCATTGTGCATTTGCAAAGATGAGAGCAAACAGGTTAGATCAGGTTTCAAGATTTAAAAAGAACGAGCTGCACCTTTGAAAATTCTGAGCACATTACAGCATTTAGGGTATTTTGATAATGTGAAAAATAACATCCAAGAAAATCAGATAAATTCCTTTCAAAATTTTAAAGTTGAAAAATAATTAATGATGTACGTATTTAGTTACCAAAACACTGCCTTTCATGTTAGTTGGCACTCTGAGATTGGAGCAGGGTTGATCATTTTAAATCCCCCCCCCCCTTTTTTTTTAAAGCGCAAGAAAATCATGAAAAAACCCTCTTAAGAGTGTTCTAAACACCTCGCTCGTCTTGACAGGCATGTTTTACTGGCACACCCAATGCCTGTTCCAATATTTGCCACGTATGGGAAAGAAAAGAAAAGTATTATGATTTGTGCAATCCAATCGATTAAATTAAGAGGATTTTGTTTCTTGATTGGACTTATACTCCAAGAGAAAATACCACTCATTTTGGACCTTCTACAAAAAGAATGTCCCTGCCCACACACAACCAAACCAATTTTTCAAAATAAAACTGTTATTATGCTGCTTAAACTTTTGAATTTGAACCAGAAAAAGCAATAAATGCTGCTTGCTCACATTAAAGCAACCTTCGCATTCCTTGGCGGATGCCCCCCATCCCCCTCCTATTTTGTTAATGATCCCTTAACACACATTTTAAGTTTTGGGGCTTTTCTAAACCTTTTTAAAACTATCTTTTAAAAAAAGAACAATTGTTTAAATTATGTTATATTAAAAAAAGAAAAAAGTATGTATATATATATCCACTGCTCAAAAGAATTAGGGGAGCAAGTAAAGAAGTTGAGAAAACCGTGCAAGACAGCCACGTATTGGCATAAAATTGATAGTACATGCATACCAATGCATAGTACAGAAAAAAATTGTAATTAATCTTTAATTCTTTGAAAATATGGGAAAAGCATGAAAAGATGATTTAGGGCAACAATTTGATTACATGTAAACGAGAAAAGAAAGTATTGTTTAGAAATGATACAAACTTTTTAATATGGTGTGTGGTCTCTTCAAACAGCTAAAACTGCTGCACATCTGTTTTCCATGGATGTGATGATGTTATAAGACTTTGGAGAATACTGTGCCACTCCTCAAGAAGTGCAATCTCTAAGTCTCGGGCAGTAAAAAGAGGCCTTGGTCTTGCAGCAATACATCGTCCGAGTATATCTCAAACATGCTCGATTGGATTCAGGTCAGGAGAGCACACTGGCCATCCATACACTATATTGTTTCAGCTTCAAACATGTTCTCCACAAGACGAGCTATATGCTGTCTGGCATTAATATGCTGGAAAGCAAAGGAATTTCCAATGGCTGCAGCATAAGGTATAACATGATGTCTCAGTTTCTCGTCTGCATACCTTCAAGCCATCAAAGTACCATTCCAAATTATATGCAGGTCCGTACGTCCCCCTATGCTTATTCCACCACATACCATCTAACCAGCTCGTCTGTATGCTGACCTTTCACAAACGAATGAGGGGGTATTTCGAGTCCCCTTTCCCTCCATATCAAAACACGTTGGGTGTCGCACTCCAGACTGAATTGGAACTTGTCTGTAAACAGCATTTGGCTCCAATCATGTTACTCCCAATCTCTATGTTCAGCAGCCCATCTTCTTTGGGCTGCACTGTGGTGTGAGGTCAACGGAATGCAGACCATTCACTTACGTGCATAGAGACCTCCCTGGTGAAGCCTATTACATACTGTTTGGCTAGATACCCTTTGTCCTGTTGCCAAGAGCAACTGTCTTTGCAACTGAGTAGCATTGTCTTCTCTGTTTCAACAAGCTGTTAACTGTATATACCAGTCATCAGTTGCTGTAGTGGCACGTGGTCGACCTTGCGTTGGTCGACGTCTAACATTCCCTGTTTCTTGGAATCGATCCACTGACTTGCAACGACACTTCTGATGACTCCAACAATGTCTGCGACACTACGTTGTGTTTGCCCAGATTCCATTCTACCTATAATATGCCATGCCATAGATTCCGCTAAATCACGTTGCTGAGACATTTTCAAGTCACCTTAAAAAAAAAACGAGTAATCGAATTTCACAGTTAAGGCAGTGAAACAGACGTTTCTGCAACATCCCACTTTCTGCCCTTATATTCTTTTTCTGGTTTTTGATGTCATGAACTTTGATTTGATTATGAAGCTTTCTTCTTCTGTTTCCTGCTAGGCTTTAAATTATAGATGATTTATTTTATGGTACTTATCAGTGTAAGTATTTGCGTCATTTCGTTAAAACCATGTGCTCCCCTAATTGTTTGGAGCAGTGTACATTAACACGTCAGCATACATACTGAGGTAGATCTATACCCAGTCACATTTTTCTTTGTAAAAGGGAGAACATTTTTTAGAGCAAGTCTGGCTTTTCTTATACCTTTCAAGGTCAAGAAGGGGTGGTTGAAGGTATTTCATCTCTTATTTATCACCCCTTGAGAGTAAATGATCCACGTATACAAACTAGAGTAGCTTTAATGCAAACAAATGGCAAATAATTGCAAAATTGGGCTATTAGTCAAAGACTATAACAGCAGAAGATGAGAAAGCATGAATTAATACTTGACAAACAGTGCAATACGACACTCGTAGCTTTCTACACACTGTCAGGTTAGGTTGAATAAGAGTATAGCGGATATTCTTATAGTCTGTGATTTTTTTTCCTCTGGGCAATTATAAAATTATATTCATTTACTACATAATTCTGTATTTAAATAACATATTTAGCATTTTCTGAATAGTTTTACCTGGATAATTTTAATAACTTCGAAAAGATTTTTGTTTGACAGATCTCCTTGATCACCTGAATGTGGAAACAGGTTACTTATTAGTCATATTTACATATATATATATCATTAAAGCCTGCAAAATATACTTACAGTTATATTTTGCAGGCTTTTTGCCATTTTATGACTGAAACAATGTGCATTTTCATAACTGAAACACAGTTAAAAAAAAAATCTGTTTAACTACATGATGTGATGAGTAGCATATGACAGCTTAAAAAAAGCCCAGTTGTCAAGTATGAATGAAACCTATTGATGTATTGACTATTACAGCATTTGAAAATGAGGTTCTGTTGGCAATTATGTAGTTGAAGATTTAGTTTAAAGATCTCATTCCTAAATAGTGATTGTTTTCACAGTTTTGTCAACATAATATGTGAAATGTATGCTTCTAAAACTTAAAATTCTACTAATTAAATTTTCTTGTTTTTACATGTTTCCATTAGCCAGTGAACAGATAAATTACTTATTCCTAGAAAACTTAGCCTTCAATAAAAGAATATTTTTACTTTATCTTTTAAAGGGTCTTTTTGCTGGGGAGGAGTCAAAAACAAAGTAATTATATTAATTACACAAGTAAATTAGTTTATACATAATAATTTTTCTTTTTTTCGTCTTTTGTTTTCATTCATTGTTGCTCAAAAAAGTGATATTTGGTTCAAAATTAGAGCCTTTAAGGTGGCTATAAAATAAACGCCATCAAGCTTTTGTCATAGTCAGTCATGACTACAGAAAAATTAATTTGAGAAAATTTTTATTTTTAGTTGCAGCTGTTGATATTTAAAATTTTCAATTTTTCTTTTCAAAAATGCACTATATTGAAGAAAAAAACAATTTGGAGGTGCATAGGTAGACTAAATAATTTGCAAAAGATAAAAAAGGGTTTTAAAAGAAAATTAATAAAGAAATTATAGGATTTTTCACATGTATTTGTTGTAATCTTCCCTCTGTAAGTGACTAAAAATGATATGAAATTGTGGAGCATGAATAAACAGAATTTTATTTTAATAAATGTGAAACAATAAGTCAGCATTATTTTATGTGCATCAGTTAATGTTATTATTGGGATTTTTGAAAATCCTTCTGTCCTCATTGAAAAATGGCAAAGCTGATAAATAAAGCCCAACTCTATTGCTGTAGATCACTTCATGGAAATTCCGAAACAACCCTGTATTGGCTAGCTTGAGAGCTCTTAATATATTGATTTCAATCATATTTTGTTGTATTTTTTAAATTTTTATTTATTTGTTTACTGTTGATATTCTTGTTTTGTGGGATTCTTTTCTTTCTTTTTGTATTTGCCGTGCCATTAGAAATAAAAAAGTTACTGTTGCTTTATTATTATTTTGATTGCTTATTTTTAAATTTTAAATCTCAACTTGCTTACTAAAATTGTCAATGATTAGTTTTGCAAACAATTTATTGCTTTATTTCGTTTTAGGAGAAAAAAAGAATTGCAGACTGGATTGAGTGTAAATGTAAGATCTAAAGTAAAACTTACTGCCTCAGATCTACAGGTAATTCATTAGTTAGCTTTAGTTCGATATTGCTTTGATACATTGTCACAAAAATGTTAGCACTTTTACTCATACAGGGTTTATACACTTTTCAAAATCGTTAAGCATTGGTCAACATTTTCAAAATGGTTAAGCAATTTTCAAGGTATTTAAAAATGGTAAATAGTCCTTTAAAAAATCTTTCATTTTTCAGCCATACAAAAATTATCTTTTGTATGTTTCACCCTCTTTTATCTTTACCGAAGGGCCGATGCACAGCTAACTCAGACTTTAGCAAGCTCATGGCATTTGAAGTGTGTGGACGACTGTAATAATTTATGGATGTAATGGAGGGAATAGCAAAAAAGCATTATTAATGTATTTTTTCTACATTTAAGTTGAAAACTGTTAATTTGCTTTAAATAGTCCTTAAAAAGTCCTTGATTTTTACTTTTCGAACATGTACCATTTAAGGAAAGTATTGTAATCATGAAAAAATTCGACTTTGAGATTTTGATGTATTTACATGTTTTGAGGTCTTCTGAATTCATTTATGTGATTTTCACGGGTTGTCAAGTTCCATTGTCCAAACAAAATGTCATGAGTAACAATTAATCAAGAAATTTTTCAAAAAAGAAGAAAAAAAAAGCAGTTGAAGTATCTTGAAATTCTCTGTTACTTCTATGTACAAATTTTCTCTACGTAATTTATGTAATATGTTCAAAAATTTAATTGCATTTTAAGTTTTGATAATTTTTTTCATTATCATGTTACATGGGAAGCATAAAATTACTACACAGTTATCATTTCGGGAATTTGATAAACTTACTTTAGTGGTCTGAAACTAAATGGTGTAGGTGGGGGATTTAGTTTGACAGCCCTTAGTTTTATCTACCCCATTCAAATAATGCATAATTTTATTTGTATCATGTGGATTTTTACTGAAATGAGCACATAATTTTATTGCATCATAACAAAACATCCATCTCATTTGCACCATAGCATAACCTAAGGCAAAATCTTCATCCTATTTTTTTAGTTGTAAAATTTAAGCATTATTCATTTTTAAGGAAATGAAAATCTATATTTCTACCATTACAGTTGTGTGCAAAAGTTTAAGACCACACATAGAAAAAATAAGATTTAATGGAATTCTGCAACAAAAACGTGTTACAAATGAACAAAATAGATTTTCAAGGTTATTGAAGTATAGTCAGTATTTTGTCGGATCTCCTTTATTTTTTATCACTACTGCAATCCTTTTAGGCATGCTATAAACAATAGACTGGCAGTAAGCTTGAGAAATCTCTGTACACCACACATACTTCATTGCTTCAACAAGTTCTATAGCACTGGATGGTAACTTCTCTGTAACTTTATTTTTCACAATACACCACAGATTCTCTATGGGATTCAAATCTGGGCTTCACCTGGCTGATCAAGCACTTGGATTTGAGTACCTGTCAGATTGTCCTTAACAATCCTTGCCCTGTGACATGGAGCCCCATCATGCATGAAAATTGAACATCTGTGAACATCCATGTGAAGCTTCAACTTGTCACGTAACAAATTAAGGTACCGACTGCCATTCATCTTGGTTTTAGGTGGCAGGAAATAGAGAGCAGCAGTATCAGACGTAGACATCGCACCCCATATCATCTGGCTTGGTGGGTGTTTCACTGTTGGAATTGTATATCTGTCATCATATCTTTTTCCAAATGGTCGGCGAATACATTTAGCATGTGCAGAAAATTGCTGCACACTTGACTTATCGGTAAATAACGCTGTACTCCACTGTTGTCCAATTCTAATATTGTCTGGTGAAAGTCAGTCCTTTCTTTTTCATACTTTGAGTAAGTCGAGGTTTCCTTGTAGGTTTATAGTATAATAAACTAAAATCTTTTTTCAAATGTCTTGAAATAGTACTTGAAATGCCGATACCCTTTGCAACCAGAGCAGCTCTAATTTTATTGCTAGGAGATCGAGTGACCATCCTTTTTATTACATGATCATCACATGCACTATTTTTTCTTGGGTGACCACTTCTCTTAAGATCCGTATAATTTCCCGAAATTTTGAATGTACTTATACATTGATGCACACCTGTCTTGCTGACATTTAACTTCAAACTTATTTCACATTAAAAAACTCCAACTTCATGCAGGGCCTCTATTTTTGAACGTTTTTCAACAGTAAGTAAAGATTTTTTACCACAATTATACTATAGCACTGTGTACACAAAATCCAATAACGAACTACTGATAAAAGAGATAGGCATGTTTATTTATAGCAGTAAAAAGCATCTGATGCGATCAACACATGACATAATGCAATCACGAGCAAAAATGATGCAATCTGTTAAAATACAGGAAAATGCTACTGGTCTTAAACTTCTGCACGTGACTGTATATAAAATGAGCATGGCAGCCTATAAAAATTGCATTGGCTGTGCTGAAAGGGTCAAAAAGTGTATTGTAATATTTATGTATTGAATTATTTTTTATAATCTAGCCAACTCTCCATGTTGCCACTATTATACTCCAGAGATTTTTCCCTATTCATGTATTGAAAAGAATACAGATTAAAGAGGAAGACTTTTGGGATAGAAAAGGATTAACATTTAGAGATTGGTCAGGTAATTTAATTACAAAATTTTACTACTATGATGGATTGCATTTCTTTTTCAAATTTGAAAAAGCAAGCTCTCCCCCCACCCTCCCTTTCTTTTTAATACACTCGGCTTTTCCTAATTTGCACAGCCTGTGTGGATCATAGAATTTTGCAGATTACAGACTGTCATCCCTTTGTTGACACTCAAATATGAGTACTTTACTGAAAAATAACTGTTGACAATACATACATACACACACACACATATATATATATATATATATATATATAAAAGAGAAGAGTTTGTTTGTTTGTTTGCTATACACGTCCAGGCATTTCGACGGATCTAGACCAAATTTGGCACGCTGACTAAATAGGACAAGAGAAAGCTAATGCCGTAAAAATGAAATTAATCGGATTAATAGTTTTTGAGTTATTTTATGTTTTCTCGTATCTTATGTTTTCCCTTTTTCTCGTATTTTACATTATCGCGAGCTAAATTTCTGTCCGAATACTATTTTTTTTTTTATATCATCGGAAACTACAGAGTTTTCTTTTTCAAATACAATTTGTTACAAAATCGTAGTTACATTTGCCGATTTTGGGGAATTTTTTTAAGGAGATACTGTTTCGAAGAAAATGTACTGCTTTTAAAAATATGCTATTTTTAAACTGTCGCATCGAAAAACGTAATGGGCAAAAATTTTCCATCTTTTTACCGCTGATTGAACATGTATTTCTCCCTCTTTTAAACTTTGAACCGTGCGGAAATGTTTGTTAGATTTTTTTATATGATTTTTTTTCTGAAAAGTCACATATTAAAATGTTCTGCAGAATGCAAGTAACGGAGCGAAGGTACCTAACTTTCCCCACTCGGTTGTTCATTTTCAAGGTCGTTCTTCTGACGTCAGGCGAGCAAAGGAGAGACAGGGGGTGGGGAAGGGGAGTGGAGTGAAGAGAGGAGAGCGCTGAATTGGGAAATATGAATTTTTACATCCCCCCCACCCCCGAGATAAATCATTTATTTTTTTAAAAATAAAACTAAAGAGGTACATATTCCCCCCAGGAGTCTTGAAATTCCAACCATCTGCAATTTCTTTTTACCAATGTGTGTGTGTATAGCGTGCACAGACATTCAATAAAGTATTCGACTATGAGCCAAATTTCCTATTTCAGTTTTGTTAATGATTAATCACTTTCTTGAATCACTAACTTGAATCATGTTTTAAATATGAAATTTACGTACGAAATTTTTCTTGCACTGGAATACTTTTTTTAGAGGGTGTACAAAGTTTCATGAAAAATTATCACAAAATTAGCCACTTGATTTGTCCCCAAAAAATTTTTATAGAAATATGGTCGCCTTAGTGGAGATTGAGAGAGAGAGAGATGGAACGGTGACTGCGCTAATCTAATTGACTAACCCTCTCCTTCGCGTCGCCACTACGCGAAATTCAGGCAGACTGGTTATTATATTGATGACTGGAAACTGTTTTTTTTTTTTTTTACGTTGGTGCGTATGCATTAGTGATAAAAGACTACATATTAGAACTCAGATAGGTAGAATGGAAGAAGCCTAGCCACGTCAAATTCTCGGTAACTCGGACCGTTGGGAAGCCCTGTGTTCATTTTCTTTTCTCTTTGCAGCGGGAAATCAAATGTCTTTTTTTATCACTGCAGCGGGAGGATTCTCATTCCAGCCTACCCACGTCCAATTACCGGTAACCTCTGTACGCCAACAGATGCCATGTTCATTTCTTTTTCGTTGCAGTGGGAAGTCCCATGTCTCTTTTTTATCACTGCAGCGGGAGGATTCACATTCTTTCCTTTTACAATTTCATACTGACGATTGGGCTCTATTTTTTTTATGAGTTGCGTAGGTATTAGCAATAAATGACTGTTAGAACACAGACAGGTAGAAGAGGAGAAATCTAGCCACGTCCAGTTCCCGGTAGCCTCTATGCCATCGGGTGCTTTGTTCTTTTTTTTTCTATTTTGCAGCGAGAAGACCCATGTCCTTTTTTTTTAATCATTGCAGCGGGAAGTCCCATGTCCTTTTTTTTATCATTACAGCGGGAGGATTCACATTCCAGCCTAGCCAAGTCCAATTCCTGGCAACCTCTGTATTCTATTAGGTGCCGTGTTCATTTTTTTTTTCTTTTTGGTTGCAGCAGGAAATCCCGTGTCCTTTTTTTATCTTTCCAGCGGGAGGATTCACATTCCTTCCCTTAACAATCTATATTTAAGGTAAATGGCATTCCTCATTCATTGCACGGGCAACGCCGGGCCATGCTGCTAGTATATATATATATATATATATATATATAAAAGAGAAGAGTTTGTTTGTTTGTTCGCTATACACGTCCAGACATTTCGACCGATCTGGACCAAATTTGGCACACTGACTAAATAGGACAAGAGAAAGCTAATGCCGTAAAAATGAAATTAATCAGATTAATAGTTTTTGAGTTATGTTTTGTAAGGTTTTTGGCCATTTTTCTCGCATTTTACGTTATCGCAAGATAAATTTCCGTCCGAACACTATATTTTTTATATCATCGGAAACTACAAAGTTTTCTTTTTCAAATAAAATTTGTTACAAAATCGTACTTACATTTGCCGATTTTTGGGAATTTTTTAAAGGAAATCCTGTTTCGAAGAAAATGTACTCTTTTAAAAATATGCTATTTTTAAACTGTCGCATCGAAAAACCTAATGGGCAAAAATTTTCCATCTTTTTACCGCTGATTGAACATTTATTTCTCCCTCTTTTAAATTTCGAACCGTGCGGAAATGTTTATTAGATTTTTTTTATATGAATTTTTTTCTGAAAAGATCCCAGGTTAAAATTTTCTCCGGACTCTCCCCGGCCAGAGAATTGCAGGGAGAATAATGCAAGGCGTTAGCTGAAAGCTCATTGGCAGAAGCGTTACCAAGGCAACTGACGTCAGACTGGAGAGATGGGCTCTGCGGTGTCAACAAGAAGTTCATAGTTTGAGTCCGTTCGCGTGTCACGTTCGCGTGTGCAGAAAATAAAAGCCCAAAGCTGTTGTTAGTGGTCATGGGACGTTTGCAAACACTCTTAAGTCCGCTACTGACAAAATAGGAAAACAGAAAGCTGGAATTTTCTTCTGGCGTCAGGCAGGGTGAAAGCAGTGTTGAAGTCGAGGGGGGACACCGTCCCCCCACTTTTTTTTCAGGGGGAACGCTGATTTTGCGTGCTTTTAAAGAAACTGTAACTTAATGAATAATAGAAGTACATTTCAATTTTAACCTTTAAATAAAAAAAGAATGATTAAATGAAACTGTAATCAACCATGTAAATGCGAATAAATTTGTTTTAAATTATAACTTTTTAAATCCTGCCTAGAAATTGCATGCTTTAAAATTACGACATACTCTCTCATCTGCAAATTCCGCAAATGAATGTAGCTATCATTTCCCCCATTGGTTTTCAAGGTCGCTACAGCGGGCTTGGTGAAAGAGAGAGGGGGGGGGGGAAAGGTGGAGATTGAAAGAAAGAGATGAGACGGCGACCGTCCTAATATAATCCACCAACAGCCCCCACCCCCACCCCTTCGCGCCGACGCTACGCGAAATTCAGGCAGATTGGTAATTATATTGATCACTGGAAACTGTTTTTTTAATCATTGGTGCGTATGTATTAGTGATAAAAGACTACATATTAGAACTCAGATAGGTAGAATGAGAGAAGCCTAGCCACGTCAAATTCTCGGTAACCTCTGTAAGCTATCAGGTGCCGTGTTCCTTTTTGTTGTTGTTGTTGCAGCGGGAAGTCCCATGTCCTTTTTTTATCATTGTAGCGGTAGGATTCACATTCAAGCCTAGCCATGTCTAATTCTCAGTAACCTCTGTACGCTATCAGGTGCCTACTTCATTTTTTTTCATTGCTGCGGGAAGTCCCATGTCTTTTTTATCATTGAAGTGTGAGGATTCACATTCCTTCCCTTTACAATCTATATATAAGGTCAATGGGCATTTCCCTTCCATTGCACGGGCAATGCCGGGCCATGCTGCTAGTATATATATATGTGTATATATATATATATAGGGTAGTTATAATTAAAGTGCCCTTATAAAACGGGTTCTACAGCTAAAACGGGTACACAGAATTCAACTAAATTTGGTCTATAGATTATACATGAAAAGCGCTCAAGGAATTTCGGGAGAAAAAAAAAAAGTTCAAAACATGTCCATAAGGTGGCGCTTTGCATAAAAAACAGCAAAGTTAACAATGGAAATGGCTAATTCAATATGTACAGACAATTTCAGCATTTATTCAATTGTTTTTCCAAATTTATTAACTAACTTAGTACGTTAGTAGTCATTTTTTGAGCTGATTTCACCGTGCAAAGTGCCACCTAGTGAACATTTTTTGAACTAATCTTTAAAAAAAAAAACATCCTTGAGCGCATCTCCTGTACAGTCCATGCACCAAATTTGGTGGAAATCGACCCACCCGTTTCAGCTGCAGAATGCTATTTATAGAGGAAGTATAACCACCCTGTATGTATATTATATATACATCCCTTTTTTTTTCTTTTTTCTTTTTTTACTTTAAAAGGAAAACTACTTTATCTAAGTACTAAACAGAATACATTTGTAACATATAAGGAATTATTTTGATAGAGTTCTTCAAGTTTTCCAATGCTAGAAAGTGTTTCATAATCAGTTCATTATTTGTGTAACTTTGTTGTTGTTGTTGTTGTTGTTAGATCTTCATTATCTTGCTTAACAAAATATAATGAAATATCACAATTTACTTTTATGTACAGTAGACTCTCTCTTAACTGCCCTAATTGGGACTAGGGGTGAGCCGGTGAAAGCGGAGAATGAAAAAAAAAAAATAAATAATTGATGGAGCTGCATTATGATAAATGCTTTAATTTATTACGATATTTTTATATACCATAAGGAGGAAATTTTAAAAACGTTAGTCATTTTTTTTCTGCTGAAGACTGAAAGTTCAACAACTTACTGCATAGTTTCATAATTTACTTTTTAAAGCAACATTGATGGAGGAAGCTGATGCTTGTTGCTCTACATAGCATAAAGCCTTTTCCCAGTCTTTTGCTCCATCTGTATGTGATATGGTGGAGGTCAGTGTCAGTCATTGTCGGAGATGATATTTTTAAAAACTTTTTTTTTAATTAAAGTCAAATACGGCCAATTAAAGCAGAGATCCAGATAAATGGAGGCTGATTAAGAGGGAGTCAAAGTCAAACATTGCCGCAACACTCCTTCTGCGGGGAAAAGGCCTGCATTGCCAAGCTGCACTTTTGCGACCATGGGTTCTGGGGTGCGGATGCATATGCCTCGGCCAGGTGGTCAGCCTGACACGAAGTCTCCAGTGTTTGACCCCAAGCAAGCTTGGTCCTCATTTTATTGACCCAATCAAGGGATGAAAGGCTGAGTCGACCTTGCCCAACCCCAGATTCGAACCCCGGACCTGTGGGGTGGCAGCACAGCGCACTAATCATTACACCATTGAGCTTCTAAGAGGGAGTCTACTGTACTTTTAAATATGTTTGAAATTTACTTTAAATCTGCTAAAATGAATTGATTTGCCCTGTATTTTATTGTTTGGTGTTAGTTGTTGCTGTTTTTATCTTCGATTAAATGTGTATGAAGTACAAATTATTATTCCTCTTGTGAATTGTAATGCATATTATCAAATTGGATGTTTAATAATCTTAAAATATTTTTTCTCTAAATTTACACAAACAATTTCTTCAATTACATTTAGCAGATCTTAATAACTAAAAATAAATTAAATAAAAACTGTGATACTGATTTTAAATGTGCTTGCATTTGTCTGTAAAAGAGAAAAAGAAAACAATTGCATAAATTAAAGTACTGTATGGTATGTCCAAAATTTGCTGTATCAGATTTGTCATAATCAAATAATGAAATATAGTTTTATCTAGTAAATTAGTGAAAAATAGGAAATTTTAAGAAGTATTCGTAGATACATGATGTTTAGAAAAACTGAATGTAAGTTTAAACAAGCACTTCGATTTTTATTTTTTTTGTGATTTGAATAAATGTGTAGAAAAGACACCATAAAATTGTGCTACATTATTTTCAGAATTTAGTTTTAAGTTATAAAAATTAATTTGGTATTAAAGAAAAACAGCTGTCTGTTGCTGTGCTTTTCATAAGTATTCACTGCATTCTTTTATTATTTATTCATGTGTTTTTAGTTGTTTTGTATAATTATTTTCTATAATTAGGAGATTGTATTCTTTTCATATATGGAAAATCATTTTTAGACATTATTAAAATTATAAAATAAAAGTTCATTATTTCCCCTCTTTATAAAGGATTTGCTGCTCAATTATTTACTGAAATTTTTTCCATTGATTTTTTGACGCCATTGGAAGATGCTGATACATGTTATCGTTTAGAAGTAGGTTTTCTTAGAAAGATCTTATTTTTCTTGTCTGCATGTTAATTTGTATTTCTGATGAAATAATTCTGAAAAAGTGAATCTGCATATTGCATATCCTGTTATTCAAGAAATATTTATAGCTTTAAGAATTTTTATAGTAGGGACTTTGCAATTACAGTAGAAGACCCAAAATGCGCACAGCTTGGTTCCAGACCTTGTGCAGATTTTAGAATTTTGCGGATTTTGGGTCATATTAGGAAATTTATTCTATATCCCACCCAGAAAAAAAAAAAAAAAAAAAAAAAAAAGATCACGTTACTTATAATCATGATATAAAAATACAGAGGGATAATACAATATACAAAATTATGAAATTATAGTACGACTTATTTAAACGTATATTTATTAGTAGTTTAGGACTTTCAGATGTTCTAATTATAGTTTTTTTTTTTTTTTAAATCATTATTTCCTGTTCTGTAACACAGTTTGCTGCTCTACAAATCTGAGATATTTCTTTCTCAGAGCCTAACCTTCATTAAATGTTATTTTATCAACTTTTTGATCATCCTCACTTGTTACTGTGCCAGAGTTTGTGTCATGTAACCATAATTGAGTGTTAATTATGTCCCTGTCAGTCATTTGAAGGATATCAATGTTACCATCAGAGCTCACAAAATCTTAAATTATCTTTTTCAACTAGGAATAGCTTAGTTTTACTTTGTGGTTACAGTATAGTTTTCTGAACTTGCAGCTGATAGAACAGATTTCATTGTTTACATTGAACAGACAGTGCGGATTTTAGAGCCTTGCGGATTTTGGGTCGGCGGATTTTGGGTCTTCTACTGTAACATCTCTTCAAAGATTTTTAGTTTTATTATTATTGCTATTAAACTAAATTCTTTGGAAAAATTTCTAGCAAAATTTATTGATCTTGGAGATAAAAGAAGAGTATTCATTTTTTAAAATTTAGATACATATAATCTTCCTACATGTGTGTGATTCATTATTCTAAAATAAAACTTAAAAAAAAAATTAATAATGGATATTTTGTAATTTGTAATGTTATAAAATGTAACACATTTTATTGTTTTAACTGTACCGCAGATATTCATAGTTGAAGTTCTAATATATTTTTTAAGGCCTCGTAATGTGCTATATAGCAATTCTTCTTTTTTTCTCAGGCTCATGGAGTAAATCTTACTAGGTACTCTGAAATGTTACAGTCTGTAGCATTACAACCAAATGTAGATTTTAGCCATGTCATACATATACCCAAAGGTAATTTGTGGGATTGTTGTCTGTAGCAGTAATTATATATGTATTTGTACCATTTTATGTTGGATTAATTACTGAAAGTAATCTTCTGTTTTAGGTAAAATTCATGTACATTCTCCTTATTTAGATTTAAATACTTTTAATCCATTAAATTCTGCTGTTAACACAGTGCACAAGAAAGAGCAAAAAAAGTAAGTTTTAAGTTGCTTAATCTTTTAATAATGTATTAATTCTTTCCAAACATGTTCCATGTAAGGAAAGTATTGTAATCATGAAAACATTTGAGAGATTTTAATGTATTTACACGTTTTGAAGCCTTCTGAATTCATTTGTGCTATTTTTATAGTGATGTATATATGTATATGTGTTTTTGTGTACATGCCTGTATGTGTGTGAGTAAACACAATAGCTTCTAAACAGTACATTTGATTGAGCTCAAATTTGGTATATATATTATAGACCACCCTTTCACGACCCATACACTCCCTTGGTGTGTATAGGATGTATAGTCTTTTACAGAGGCTTACAGAATAGAATTCTTTTACATTACGTCGTATGGACAGAAATTTTTGAAAATAAGCTAGCTTTTAAACAGTGCAATTAGGTACTTATATTATAGGTCACAGTCACGTAGCCTGCAAAGACTTTGGCATGTGTAGAACTGATAGCTTGTTCATAAGGTTTCAAAAAAGAATTCTAATAATTATTGCCCATGGACAAAAATCATTTAAAGTGTGTTAATATCTAAATGATACATTTGAATAAGTTCAAATTGAATATGCATATTGTAGATCATCGTCACACAGTCTGTATGGATTTCGGTGTGTTTAGGGCTTATAGTTTTTGTTCAGAGCAAAGCTTAAAATAAGTTGTGGCAACCACGGCAAATGCTGTGAGATTAGCCCAAATAGCAGCGACAAACAATAGTTCTAGAGGCAAGCTTAGCTATGAGTACGCTACATTTTTTTTGTTGTTTCATAATATTTCAGATGTGTTTTAAGAACACATGTGAAATTAGAGAAAGCTTACAAGAAAAAGGAAGTCCCCCCCCCCTCCCCTCCCCTCTCATCCCATTGTTGATTAAGTTTTTTGAAATCTTAAGAAAAAACTGCATTTGCAATTGGCTGTTATTATGAAATTTTTTTTGCTGCTAGCTTATGGAAGCTCACTGTATTTATTGTTGCCAGCTTCTAACTCTTATTTCATGCCCTAGTACAGGGTTACAAATGTGTGTGTGTATATATATATATATATATATATATATATATATATATATATATATATATACATACATACATACATACATACATACATATATATATATACATACATACATATATATATATATATACATACATATATATATATACATACATACATATATATATATACATACATACATATATATATACATATATATATATATATACATACATACATACCGGGTGATTCAAAATAGATGTTAAGGCGATTATTTTTTAAA
This sequence comes from Cheiracanthium punctorium, assembly GCA_038373885.1. Classification (NCBI taxonomy): domain Eukaryota; kingdom Metazoa; phylum Arthropoda; class Arachnida; order Araneae; family Cheiracanthiidae; genus Cheiracanthium; species Cheiracanthium punctorium. The sequence goes on along the minus strand of JAWZYV010004791.1, from coordinate 212,201 downwards.
CTGTAAATGATCGAAACATACTTCCAATTAGAAAAGTTCGTCAAATTAAGAGTAGCTTTCAGATAGGGCAGTTTTTTTACTTGGGGTTGTATACATATTAAAATACGAAATTTAATTTTCATATGGCCCTCCTTTCCTACCATTAATATTTAGAAGAATGTTGCTCTTTGCCTAAGAAAATTAATAAAACAAATCCGGTATATAGTTTCTACTAAAAGTAAGAAGAAAACAAATTTTTGGGGAACAAACTATTTTATTACTTTTCAAAATATTCACCTTTAAAATTTATACACTTTTCCATCAGTTCATATCAGTTCTTGAAACTGTTTTTCCGCTCTGAAGTTGATATCTCAGAAACATGGTTTTGGAAGGCATCAACAGCTTCTTGAGGTGATGAAAATCGCTGCCCACGCATTTTTTGTATGCCGTAAGGGAACAAGAAAAAGTTGTTTGGGGGGCAAATCAGGAGAATATGGGCAATGAGACATAAATTCGATATTTTTATCCTTCAAATAATCAATTGTTTCACATGCTGTGTGGAAGCTGGCATTGTCGTGATGAAGAATGATGCATTGATTTTTGTTGTTTTTCCTGATTTCGTTGATGACTTATGGCAAACAAATTTCTGAATAGCATTTAGCTTTCACAGTTTTTTGATCCTCTAAAGGAATGGTTGCGATATGTCCTGTAAGGCCGAAAAAACAAGCAATCATTTTCTTGGAATTGCTTCATGAACGAACAACTTTTGAAGGATTCAGTTCATCTGGAAGCCACCCAAACAGTAGACTGTTGTTTAGTTTCCTGTTCATACGAATATATCCAAGTTTTGTCATTTGAAATGATGTTGTATATGGATTTTGCAGTTCCCCATTTGAATTTTTTTAGCATCTCCTTACACCAATTTGCATGAGCCTCTTTTTGAGTTTCTGTCAAATTGTACAGAATCCCTCTATAACAAATCTTTTTAACAGCTAAATGTTTGTGAAAAATCGAATATATTGCTGTGTTTAATATGCCAAGGGATGCTTTTATCTCACGATATGTGACATGCCATTCTTCAATCATCTTGTGCACAGCATCGATGTTGTCTGGAATCACTACCAATTTTGGTCGTCCTTCACTAGTTTCATCTCATCACTGACGGACACAGGACCACGAAGAAATTCCACAAACCAATTGTGAACAGTCTTTTTTGTTGGTGCTTCATTATCAAAAGTTCCATGAAGCGATACTAAGCATTCTTGAAGAGTGAGGCCTTTCTTAAAATCATAAAAAATCATCTAGCGGAAACCTTCACGAGTTATTTCCATTTTTTTCACTCACTTGTTTCTTTAGAACACTCACTGTAAACAAAATATGCAGACAATTTCTGTTATTCCCCTGATTCCAAGATTTTAAAAAATGTGGATTTTAACAATATCCTGAGGACAAATTTCAGGAGCGCCTTCAATTGGTCATTTGTAAAGACATAAAAGGCAACCCTCGTATATACACACACACACACACACATACACATATTATGGTCTACAGGTGCAGATTATTTGAATTGCTTTCTTGCAATAATTTCAACATATTTCATTGCAATAATTTGAAATCTAAAGTTATCAAACTCTATTTAAACTGCTTGAACATCAATTCAAATAGTGAATTATCTGAAATTTCTGAGAAAGAGTGATTTAAACTCCTTGTTTCTCTTTTCTTCCTTTTTTTTTTTCTTTCTTTCTGAAATTTTAACTGTAGCATTGAAATATTATTTACTTAATTTCATTATGCATTTATATTCAAAACAGCTTAAAATTTGTGTGCATAATAATTGAATTGTTTAAGTATGTATATGAGCATTTTGTAAGCTTCTCTTTCTGTTAAATAGCACTTGACCTAAAGAAAAAACTTATTGCTTGCAAAATTCTGATAAAGATACAAAACACTTTTCTCTTAATTTCTTCTGAGTTTATATATAATCTTGGTCATTTCTCTGTTCATCAACTTAAGTTTGTGACTTAGTTTTGTAGTTCAAATTTAATTTTTATTTAATAAATGTATCAGTCATTTCTCATTGGTACATTCAACAATATTTCACATATCATATTCATTTTAACTAATCATTTTATTTATTCATTTATATATATATATATATATATATTTTAATCTGTTGCCTATTGTACATTTAAAGATTTATTTTTATTAACAGCAGTTATTCATCAAAACATCTTGGAAAATCTCGTTTGTCTTGGAAAACAAAATTGAAAAAAAGTTGCGATGAAAAACTATTTATTCCCATACCATTGCCACATCCTGTCCAAATTTCAGTTATTATATTCAACAGAGAGAATGAAGATCCCATACCCATGGAAACGGAATTATGTCAAGAAATTCTAAAGGTTGCATTCTAATTTATAATTTGTGTGATTATGTGATCTCTTTTATTCCTTATTTATTTCATTTCATTAATAGTGCCACATAGGAAGTTATTAATTTTGGAGTTAATTTATCTTTAGTTTTATACAATATCGTGCCTTAGGCATTAAATATTTGTGACAGTGCATAGATTTCCCCTTTTAAATTGACTTATAGTTCAACCAGGCAATAGTTTTTTTTTTTTTTTTAAATTTGGCCTTTGAAAAGTTTTCATTCAAATAAAATGTTTGCAAGCAGTTTCTGATTATGACACTATGGGACCCTGGGACTTCAAATATTTTAGAGCCCCCAATCTAGAAATTACAGAGATAAATTATCAAAATTTTCTAAAATCATATACCACTTATGTCCTCCAACCTTTTTCTTACACTCATTAAGCTTATACTTCAAGTCTGTAAAAAAATTTGTTGTTTTTAATGATCTCCTCCATCTAACCTCCCAACAACAGGTAATTCATTTGTGTAAGATCACTGTTATGAACCTAATCTTTCAATGAATAGCCTTCAACACAAAGCATTACTTGTAGAATATAAGTTTTTTCCTTTGATTATATACAAGCAAATTCATGAATTATATCACTTTAATTTCTTAATTGATTCTCACCTAAGATAAGTTGTGAAATTCTCGGACACTTTCACTACTGTATCATATCCAGATGCTGACATGATGTCATTATTAACAGTCAGAATACAGTTAAACACACTCAAATGATCAGTTTGTATAAATATTAAGTATAAATAGTTAAATATTAAGTATAAATGGTGAAGAGTAAGAAAAAAAAAACCAGCAGTTTTTCAGTAAACAATGAAAAAACTTCATGATTTCTAAAATAATTTTAAATTTGACCTAACTCTCTATGGATAATAATAATAAAGATCAAACTATTAGTAGAATAAAGCAATTTTTAAAAGTGAAATTTGAGTGCCCTACAGATTTGGGGACCTTGGGCTTGTGCCCAAAAGACCATGCCGTAATAAAGCCCTGTTTGCAACACTGACAGCCATTTGGCTTATTACTTATGCCAGTGTTGATAATAACAACTTTACAAAATATTTTTTGCTAGCTCATTTTTTAACAACCTATTGTAATCCTTAGTATTGTATTTCCAATTAAAAAAGAATGACTATTCATCTACTAAATTTCTCCTTTCTTTAACAGGCTATAGCTGATGGTGCCAAAAGTTCTGTCTTAGTTTATGAATATGAAGACAGCCCAGCAGATGGCCAGAGTGTGGCTACAACTGCTGATGAATACAGAGTGGTTGCTTCAGACATCGAAACTATGGCTTCTGAAGATCGCTACAGTCGATCTAGTTTGAGTAGAAGTCACAGCCAACAGTTAAGTGCTGGTGATAGTATTGCTGTCAACTTGGCATCAACTGAAGATGTTACTTTAGAGCCTGATGATCAAAAAGTTACATACAGCCACAGTTCATATAGTACGACTGTGTAGATTTAGAGACAACACTTTTAAAAGACACATGAATATGATATGAAGTGTGGAGTAAGTTAAAATCGAAGTTTCTGAATGGTTATATCCATTTTGCACAGCTAAAGCACATTGCATATTTTGTTTAATATTAGCTTAAAGTCTTTATTTTTATTTTTTATATCAGAAAGTTAAAGGGGGGGGATCTATATATTAGAGTGACTCAATGTGTATTTATGTTAAAATTCAGATGCAAAGTAAAACATTTATTTGAATAGTTATTTTTATAAAGCAAATCTTTTGCTGCTAAATCTTGTCATTTTATTGTCCTTTTTAAAATTTTTACATGCAGCCAAAATTCATTTATGAAGAGTACAATTAATTTTAAATGTAATCTTTGTTTGCTATTTTAGGGAATAGTTAATTTGCCCATGAGTGAAATTCATTCTTTAATGGTGGTTTAAAAAGTTGTTTGCAATCTAGCCAAACCAGTAATTTATTTATTTATTACCATGATAAAATATTCAAGATTTTTACTTATGAATTGTTGAATGTGTAGCTTTGGCTGCTGTAGCCTTTTGAGATTTTATAAATTCAAACTTGTATATGATTTTAGAAATTGTATGTTAAAAGAAATTTTGGAGGAGGGAAAAAGTGTTTATTTCACTTCTACACTTTCAGATTTGATCCAAGCAATGCTTTTCAGTGAGGATTTTTTCTTTTAAATGTTTCATATTATATATATATATATATATATATATATATGTATGTATGTATGTATGTATAACCTTTTCTTTAGTCTTTATAGTTTTAGAAAAAATTAATAAAAAAACTTTCTGGTATAAAAAATATTTTATGCATTTTATATATCCTTTCATTTCTCATAATGCATTCAAAAAGCATTTTCATGATTTTAATATTTTAGCTAAAGTTTTATATGAGACTTATTATTGCATTTGGCTAATGTGAGTCATAAAAATGTTTAATGTAGGGCCTTAAAATTTGCAGTTTTGAGAACTAAGACAAATGAAAGGCTGAGCTCAATTAGACTGTTTTGAGAAAAGAAAAAACAATTCTCAATATTGATTTGATACATCACAACCTTTCTTTTTAATTTATTATGTGTTTAAACTGTGGGAAAAGTGAAAAAAACACACAAACAAATATTGTGTTTATTTAAAGACTATAAATTTTCTTTCTAGCATATTCCTTATAGACTTTTTGAAGCAAATAGTTGAGCAAAAGTTAGATTCTTTTTTGAAAAACTGGCACAAGAAACTGCCTTTACTTATTACTGCCAAAAATGTGCAGCTACTTCCTGTGTTACTAAACTTCTATTTTATTTTTATCTGTATGTATCAATGATCTTGAGCATTTTATCCCAGAGAATAAATATATACTTTTTATAAAACACCTCTGTGTTTTGATGTTGTAGAAGTCATTAGTAATATCAGGGCTTACAGTTCAAAATTGATTATGAATTGAAAGTCTCTTAGTGGTATTGTAAATGGATGGATTGAGTATTTAGAGTGTAGCTGCCAACCTCCAAATCTAAAGTACATGATCATTATTTCACAATATAAAATAATATGCATACTCAATAACCAATAAATCTGTTTTAAATCAGTGAAATAGTATGCTATAATTTTCATTATTTATTGTCCATGAATTTGTCATAAACACATTTTTCATTCAGATCTTTTAGGTAGATTTGACCTTAAAAATCAACTCCACCTTGCAGAAAACATAACACGTGTATTTAAATATCCTAAATTTGTCATCATAAAAAAATAAATTTAAAATATATGTATTGAATTGGGGTTGATTCTTATTCATGCAGCATAGTGATGCTCAAAAAAAGGCGGAGAAGATAAAAATTGATGTACTTGATAATTTTCTGGTGCAGTTTTCCTCACCAAAAATTATGGGCATGCTCAATCACTGAGATTTTCATTCTTATAAAATGGAAGATCTTAATTGACAATCTCACTTTTTTTTTTTTTTTTTTTTTTTTTTTAAAGGGAATCATTTTTCTAAAAAATGTAGCACTCCTAATTTGAAAATATTTGCTGAATCCTTACAGCCTGGTGTAAAAATATTTCGAGTTTTCAGGCCTGCAAATTGCTGTGCAGATTTCATGTGCAGCAAGAAGTAACAAACACTCAGATTTTCAGGCATCAGTACCATATTCATGGTACATTACAAACCATGAATGTTCATAATTTTGGGCACTTCAACAATCATGAACATTTTCTATTTTGGATTCTTAAAAGGCCATGACTCTTGCCATAGGAATTTTGGCCTTGCACAGTAATATTTTTGAGTTCTTAAAATGTTGTTCACAGTCTTGTTTTTATTCCTGTAAATGCCTATGAGCATTTATATTTTTAGTCCATAAGAAGGGCATAAATGTTCAGGTTTCCATGGCTGCTTCTATACCTAAATTTTTCAGATAAAAAATTAAAGGCTTCTCCTCTGCCCATTGTTGCCCATATGATTGTTTGAAGGGTGGGGGGCAAGTAAAGGGTCCTGTCCTAGAAAGATACAATTTTTTAGTGTTTAATTACTTCTATGTTTTACAAGTTTATAAATCACTACAGTAATACATATTTTCCTTGGGAGCTAAAGGGGGCCCGTGACTTCTTCCTGCCCATAGGTATGGGTGCTCTTGCCCCTCACTAATTTTCAGATTTTTTGTGTGCATTAAAAAAATTAGAGAAAATAGCAAAATTGGAGCAATTGGCAGCTATGTTAGGAAGAAAATCAAGGGAATCAGCATGTATATTCAATTTTAATTTTAGACATGCTTTTTAACATCTTAATGTTCATGAATAATTAAAGCTTTGTGTCTGTGTATGCATTTATACACCAACACTTAATGTGTGTACGAGAGATATTTCCACCTAAAATCTCATTTAGGCAGGATTCTGAAATTATGGATGAAAATCTCACTTTTCTTTTCTGAATTTAGAGCCCTGAATAATACAGTTTATTGTAATTAAGATAGATTGTTTTATTTGCATACTATAAAATGATTGAATGAATGCTAAATAGGTACTTGTTTTATGTACATTTATGGATAACATACTGGAAGAAGTTTGTATTTCTATATATTTTGAATGGGTCTCTCCTGAATTATTAAAGGAAAAGCCATTGAGAGATTAAAATATTTTAATATATGAGATATATTTACAAAGTATAATACCTTAATTGTACATACTGACTGTAAACCACATCTAAATTTCTAAGTAATTGAAAGGCAATTGTTTTATTAGGCTGTGGAAAGAATTGTTATTGTAGGATTTATTTTTTCTGTGTGTAATGTAAGGAATGTTGAAGATCTGATTCATGTAAATATATGTAACAGGATAAATAATTTCTCTTTTGAAAAGACACTATTCATGAGTGAAGTATTTAGCTTAACGTGTAAAACTATGACTCATCATATAAAGCATTTTCACCTTTTAGAAAGATGTGGTACATTTTAAAAGCTCATTATTTCTAATTAACAACATTAATTTTTAAGTGATTATTTAAGGTTTTATGTTTTATTAAAATTGAGATAGATAAGGAATAAAGAAAAATAGTTTAAATTTCTGGAGCACAAACTATTATAGTATGAATAAAAGATCTTGGAGGCATTAAATCTCTCCTTAATTTTAAATTAATATTAATTTTCACTATATATATATATATTATCTAGGGAGCTAACTTTTAGTTCAACCATTAGGCTTATCCTTTTTGTTACATATTCCCCCCCCCCACACACACACACACAACTTTTTTTTCCAAGAAGGATTAGGAGCTAATTTGTTTTTGATCAGTATTGATGCCTTTTGTTCCTGTTATAAAAAGAAAAACCTGCATTACATTAAAAAAAGTAAAAGAAAGTACTAAAACTCCTCAGTTTGGAATTTGGCAATTTCATATTTCTTGTAGTAAACCTTATTTGACTCGAGCAATATAAAAAGAGAATCCCCCCCCCCCCCCAAAAAAAAAAAAGCCCTGAAAAGAATTCAATTTAGAACAGTCTGTATCTGTGACTGCTTGATAATAAAATATATTGTATTCTTAAAACTTACAAAATCATCTTGTTTTCAAATTCACATCATGGACTGTCAAAATAGTCTGGGTTATGTGTTATATGCAAACATGCGTATGCAAGTGAGTTTCACTTAAAAATTTTAATCAATTGTTTTGCATGCATGGTTAAAAACTAAAAAAGTATCTATTTCTAAAAAACCTAATCAAAACTTGGAAAGTATTAAACTAGATTAATTTATTTTTGTTTTTTAATATAACTTTTTCTGATCTATTTAGCTGGTTTTTTTTTATGATGCACGAAGGAAAGTTAAACACAGTATTCACAGCTGTAAAATTATTAAAGTGGGTTTTTCAATTAATCATCTATAATATTATGTATTTTAAGTTAAGTAATCACCTATCATATTACCAAATTTAATTTCATTCACTTCAGCTATTTTCATGAAAAGCATAAATAAAAGAGTAGATCACAGACAGATTGTTAATGAAAATGTTTACTGCAAATTGTTCTAGCATCTCTAGTGCATGAAACAGAAGTACAAGTTTTATTTTTATTAATGTAGATAGCAGATTGTTATCTCATTTTTATTTTTTACGTTGTTGATGTCCTTTTAATTTGCATTATTTAGTTTGTCTATCAGAAAAAATAAATTAAAATGTATATTTTATTGAGTATAACGTAAATAATATTAGAATAAGAAAAAATAGAATGCCAAATCAAAGCAGCATCAAGCATAGATATATTTTTAAACTATTATCAATTATAATTTGTTTTTTATTTTGTAAAGTTACAATTGTATTATTATCTGGATGAAATTTAATTGTTTAAAATAGTGTCACAAATGCATTTACAGAGTATAAATTAGTTTACATGAAGTCGTCTTTTAGATTTTTTAAAAGCCAACATCTGTAAATTGTTTGACACTATCCTTTTTCCTTCCACTATCCTTTTGGAAAAAAAATAAGTAAGAAAGTACCAATTTTATGTATTCTGAAAGCTAACAGCAGGAAAATAGTTCAAAACTTCATTCTCTAAATTATTAGTAACTGTACCACTTTCAAATTCGCTTTCAACATTTTTTTTTTTTTCCAAACAAGATCCAATTTTTACTGCAAGGTATCAAAATTTTTAGGATTACTTTATTTTGGATTACTAATTTTGGATAAAAATAATTGCTGCAATAAAATCTTGTTGTCATTATTATTTTAAAAATATATCATCTTTATCCATATTCTAATAATAAATTCATCTTTAGATTAAGTTCAAATAAAAGTATACCATAGCAGAGAATTTTTTATTTTTGTGTATTTATCTTCAACTTAAAATTTATTACAAAAATATTTTCCACTAAATCAGTGATCATGTGTGTAATGCTTTTTTCTTTATATTTTTAAAATAAAATATTGCACAGTTTTATATAGTTCTATTTAATTTAATTTTTTGTTTTGTTCGTACTGATAAGAAATTTGGGTTATTTTCTTTCTGTTTATTATTTTAAATAATTATTTGAAAAATATAGACTGGTTTTTAAAGCCAGTTTGTAATGATAATATTTTTTAAACCCCAAATGAGATATTTTAATTTAATGAGGAGAAGGAGGAAAAATATATTTTACTTGCTTATTCTAAAGTTATATCCATTTTTGATTAAGAGTTTTAAACATTTTCATTTTTATGCAATTTATTAAGACCATAGGTTAAATAATAATTAATAAAAGTGTATTATAAGACATCTCCATTAAGCAAGTTATGCTTAAATTACAGATTAGACAATCTTTGTTAAGAGACTGTGAATCACTGCTATTATTATAAAATCTTAATGTGCAAGCCAAATGAGCTTCAAATGACTAACTTTTAAAAATATTTTTTTTTTTTTTACAATGAAAGATGATGGTTATGCTCAAAATATGATTAGTTCAAAAAGCAAAATCCATCCGGGGGAAGTAATTCATATTTAGCTATTGAGTAAATGTCATTCATTTATGAGTGAAAGTTTATACATTGTATATTTTTAATTTGAATTACATTTTTGAATATATTTTGTATGGTTTTGAAATTTGAACTTTTATTAAGATTGAAAATTGATTAATATGTTCTTCAATTTTTTTTAAATTATTATTTTCCTTATTTTACATTTGGTTTTGCACTAAGTTACAATATTTTTTAAACTGTAAACAAGGCATTTATTCCTTTTCTTTTTGGTAGTTCTCATGTCAACAAAATGTTCTGTTCTCAGTTTCTTGTATAAACTTTCTTCAGGGATCATGCATTTTTAACAATTAGTCTGTTAAGAAGGTTAGATACCTTTGCTTTTGTAAATATAACTGTGAATAAATGTTGACTGTTAAAATAGAAGCTGGTCTTCACACTAACTGTTTGTTTTAATGTAATTTTTGTTTTTAATATTTATTTGTTGGATTGTTTTTTCTTTCTTTCTTTCTTTTTTTTTTTGCATGACATTGCAGCCTGTGCATTCTTTATAGAGCTTATTAAAATATTGAGTATATAGTGTATTAATGTGTGGATAATTGTTTAGTCACTAACTGTGAAATTGTCTACTTAACATTTAAATGAAAATGTTAAACCAGATGTCATAAGTGTAGTCAGATATCTTTAGTTAGATTATGTGATCATTATGTATTTTATTTATACTTAACTAGGTTGGTGCTTTCTGTAAAGCTTTATTGCTCATTAAACAATACAACTATTGTATTACAAGTTGAAATATTTTTTATACTATTCTTCTTGTATGGCTGCATTTAACATGCTTTCGTTTCTTTTAGGCGATTTTAACTTATTTCATTTTTTTATGTTTATATTTTTGAATTATATATTTTTGTTTCATATTTCAGATATTTTAATATTCTTTATATGTTTTTTATGGTTGTAATTTTTTAGACATCAAATTTTAGTTGCTGTTTCCTTCTTTTTAGGTTTAACAAATATTTAGTTTGACAAATAACTTGTGATAATAAAATCCGGTGTAAGCAAAGTAGTAAAAATAAACTATTGTAATACAAATGAGTATACTGAACTATTATATTGAAAGGAAGTTTTAAATTTAACCTTGAGTGCTAAAGGAATTGTTCAGCACTTGTATATCTTTAAAAAGATTTTTCATTACCATAAACTGTAAAAATTTTAAGCATTGAATTACATTTTATTGGAGTACTTCATTTTACTGACTGTAAAAAATGTGTATGTTGTATGCATAATAGCAAACTGTACATTGTAATTTATTGTATCATTATTGTGGTATGGTTAGATTTTAGACTCGTAATACTTCTTGGTCCATTACTAAATTTTATTTATAATTATTATTAGTTTTGTTGCTATTGTTATGATAAATTTGTAGCAATCTTCAAAACATTTAAAATTCCTCCCCCGCCCCTTCTTTTAATCTTTAATACTTTGCTATTTTGGCATCTACCATAACAACACATATCATTGACACACACACAAAAAAAAGTGAATGCCTTAGGTAAATTAGCCAGTTTCGAAACTTGTATTATGTTGTTTAAGGAAAAGTAGTATGCTGATATAGAATAAGATTACTGTTATACAGTAGAGTCTTCATAATTCGAGGTGGACGGGACTGGATTTGCCTCGAACTTTCGAAAACGCAAAATATCGAAATCATAAAATTTAATAAACAAATAAATGAAAATAAAATAATTTTAGTAATTTGAGTGCATATTTAAATGACAAAAATGTACTTACATATTATTACATTACTGCTGATTAGAACAGGTTAGTTATATCGTAAAATAGATTAAAATGTTTTTTGTATTAATACATTAACCTATTTCTGAGCAGCAATATCACGCCATCATCAAAACAGCATGTCAACACTGCACAGAAATGTCTGTGAGGGCATCTATAGGAAGTATACACCCACTTTCTTTGTGGGGGGGGGGGGGGGAATTTCTGATATCTTCCGGGTGCGCTGAGTATTTGAATTTTGTGGTGCAAAAAATTTCTTTCGCATATTTTGCATGTGTGGTCATTATTCGGGATCTAAACTAATTTTCCCACTAACTTGAATTTATGGGAAATTTGGACAATCAGGACTCAAACTATCGAGACTGCATTTAATTATTGTATTTGTTTATTATGTTTGCTTACTAATCTGAGTCATTTGGTAGATTCATTTTTAAGTTAAATGCTTATTAAATGCTAGCTGCATTGCCTGGGTGCATTATATATTAACGCACAATTTGGTGAAAAACGATTGTTGCTGATGCTAATTCAGCATGCTCTGAAGATTTATGCGCTCTAAGTATCCTCATAGCTCAGGCTTTTCTTGATGTCTGCGATAGATTTGACTTACGTTTTCAAAGCATGGTAATTTAGCACTACTTGCTAAAATGTATAACACAGTGCTCAGCAACAATTTTCATATAAAAATGTGACATAAAGAGCATATAGGAAAACCAATAAAAAAACTTCGTAAACATCAGTAGACTGTTTGCACGTGATCTCACAACTGTAGCAGATGTTCTTCAAACCGAAACTGTCGACCTGCTACTCCTAATGTACTTCAGAGGGAGAGAAGGGATTTCTAAATATCAAAAAATGGTATTAAATTCAAGTCGTTAGATGATTCTAATGATTTGAATTCATCAAACAGACTTTCAACTTTAATAATATAGCAGCATATTAAGCTTTAATGGGATTAAACAAAAGTAAAATTCATATTTCTAGCATCCTTTTTCTGATTGTAATACAATAAAATAGAAAGGGAAAAAGCTGCACAGAAAAAGGCACACTTTGAACTGAATGAAAGTTTCAAAACTTATTCAGGTGTATTCTTTATCCAAGTCAGGCGTAGCAGATGATAAAACGACATTTAGTCATTATTTTAACATCATTTAACGATGATAGATCATCAGTCATGTGATACAGTGGGTTTATTACAAATATATATTAAATGCTGCAGATCTACTTGTTAAAAAATATTGTATTTTTGCATGCCGTGAAAAAAAAAGCATGCTGATGGTTTGTCACGTGACTCATTCAATTAAGATTTCATAACATAGAATGAAACCGTCTAACAATTATTTCAAATTTGCCTGTCAAAAAGAAAATCTCTTTCAAAAAGAATGTTTTATTTATTAAAATCTGTGTATTCTATAAGTTTGCGCTATCTCTCGACTGCTCTGTAAAATAAAAACTCAGTTTTTTTTTTTTTTTTTTGATAAAAGAGTTTTTTTGTATATTATAGGAACAGTGTTTTTTTTTTTTGTGCTATAAAAAGTAACCTATATGTTAATCCAGGACTTTAACTGTCTTTATTCTAAATATCATCAAAATCCGTCTATCCGTTTCAGCGTGAAAGAGTAATAAACACATGTACAAACATTGACATTTATATTAGTAGAATTACATGTACAAGAATATTATTACTGTGATTGCACAAAAGTAATTTAATCAATGCCATTAACTTTAAAAAATTAGTTTTAGTCAAGATTATTTAAAAGCTTCAGTCATGGAACAGGAATTTTATATTACATTAAACATAGTATTATACAAGCACATATCATATGAGCAATAATGTTTGGTAATTCTTCAGCCATGCCAATGAAGGAGATGTGGAAATTTTTAAAGTGTGAATATATATATACAGGGGTCACGTTGTCGATCGCCAACATCGCAAATTGCGATTATCAAATTAGTTTGGTGAAAGAAAATACGATTTGGCGAAAATATTGGCAATTGCATTTCTTAATGATGTCCAGCAAAATCTAATTCGGCGAATAGATTGGCAAAACTTTTTAAAAAACCAGTGCGACCCCTGTATATATATATATATCCCCAAAAAATCTATATAATTCAGATGGACCTCCAGTGCAGTTTGCTTCTTGCTTTTTTTTTATTGCTCAATCGGAGTTATATAGAAAAGATTGGTTTGGCCTGTTCAATTTAAGTATAACTTCTAACATAAGTTATTTTGATTTCCAATTTTTCAGTGTACGAGTGCCGATTGATTTTATTTATTTATTTACTTTTTGGGGGGAGGGTGGGGGGGGGTGACTTTGGTCACTTTAGCACATTTTTGTATGGGACCAATTAAAAATTATTTTGAATCCAAGGATATTAAACTCTTCTCAATCCAGATGAGTTTACTATCATTTGTACTGAAAGTTTTATTTAATACCTTTACAAATGTATTTTGTAAAAAAAAAGCTTTTAAATTTAATTGGCATATTTTTACCATTTATACTTTAAAAGTTTAGATTAAGCATTATTTTATTGCCTAAGTGGCCCATATCATTGATGCTTAAAACCATACCACATTTTGTATTTCACAGCCATGCTCCTATGCAACTAGTAATTTATGCAAGCTTCAAAGCATGTTTTGGTGTACAGTTTAGTTACTAATCGGACTTGACATTAATAAAATAATAAAAATAAAATATTTTAACCGTAAAATATAGTTTTTTAACCAGCCGAACTCATAGTTTAGATTATCACTCAACATATTTTTGGACATTATTCAACATCTTAACTACTTCTATGCCTTTATTTATAAATTTTTTGTAATATTATTTTTAATCTTATGGAATGACTATTTTCACCTTTTGGGAAAAAACAAACACTGTATCTGGTTCATTGATTTAAGTTTAATTATCTACACATTCACATTAAAAGTAATCACAATAAAATCATAACCAGGGATTGACAAAAGTTGTAAAATCTTAGGAGCCATATATATATTAAATTATATATTAATGTTTAAAAAAAAAAAACTATTTGCCCCTGGGTGCTTGCATTTGGTTGAACCTTATTCATCTTTAACATATGACAGAATTTTAGCTGTTTTACTTTTGCTAGGAAAGGGATGACCTAATTTAGAAGGAGTTTTCATCCTAGAAATGTAAATTTGTAAAATATACCCATTTTGCATTCAGAATAATGGGGTAATTAATAAATAAATAAAAGTAAATAATATAAATTAGTTTTGATTTAAAAAAATAAAAAATGTCATGATTCCATTTGGCAGTACTGAAACTGAAAGGGTTATAAAGGAACTCTCTCTCCCCTCTTTAGATACTTTGAAAGCTTTACTTCTAAATTGTGATTTAACCATCAAGAATGATTTTCTGCTCTTAATGATTTTTTAAAACTTCTCTCTGTTTAATATTTTCTCTTCTGGACTAATGTATTTTCCTGATAGTAATTTTGGTTAACACAATTGACACACAGCTGTGTAGTATTATATCAATGTTTAATGCAATTCAATTTCACTGTTAGACTGTATGGAATTGGTATTCATTTATAATTTTTTTTTTTTTAAGTGAGAGGGGGGAAGAGGATTAGCAGTGTTCCTTAAAATTCCAAATTATGATTATATGATCACTGTGAATCAATAGATATTCTGCTGACCATACATAATATATTTCTATCAGATAAGTTTAATGGAATATTGATATTTGACTACTAAAGTACTATTAATATGTATTGTAAAAATAAGACATAATTTATGTTAATTCATTTTATTTACTTTTTTATATGTTATTTATTTATTTATTATTATTTTAAAAAGTTAGCAGCTATATTTTTTATGGCTTCGTGTTTTATCTGTTAGTCTTTTATTAATTGCTTTTTTGTTACAAATATATTAATAACAAAGTGTACAAATTACAAAGGCCAACCAAATATTTATTTTTAAAATACATTTTAACCACCATATAAAAGTGAAATATAATATTCTAATAAGTTGATCATGTTGCTTAATTAACATTATGTAAAAACTACACATTTGACATGTTAAAATTATTTAAGATTAATGTTTGGATTTTATTTTTTTTTTTTTTTAGTACATAATGTTTGTTCAAAAATAAGAAGTACTCCAATAAAAATGAAATTTCACATTTTGATGATTTTTGTTTTATTTTTTTAACCGCTAGTATGAAATGGAGTTATGCAAGTTGTACAGAAAATTGTATAGGCATGTATTCTGCAATCATGGAAATTAATTGTAAAGAGGTGTCATTAATACTTTAATGTAGATTATTTCTAAATGCCATTTGCTTATGTAAAATAAAAATCATGATTCTTGTGAAATATTGCATCAATAGGTACCTTGATACATATTAGTTGTACAAATTGCCTCATAAATAAAACATTATATTGCAGAAATTAGTTATTTCTTTTTTCTTACTCTGTTTTTGTAACATTTTATTTCCCAAAGGATTAATATAACTCATTCATAAGATTTTGACTGAGTGAACTAGTGTTGTACATGATCCAACTCATCTGAAAGTTTTTAAATTATTTATTTTTGTGTCAGGAATCATTATTTTGCACTTAAAGCTAATTTGACCTGATATTTTGAAATAGTCAGATTACAAACACTTTTCATGTATTTTTCATTTTTAGGAAACCTTTTTTATACTCACAGTCACTGTTTTTTTTCTTTAAAAAAATGTGCCTGTTAATATTTTTATTAACACAGAATTTCATTTTAAAATCAGCTAAATTATCAGGTTTTGTGAGTAAACAGCTGGAAACCAGGAAAAGTCGGGAGAGTTTTGCAATATACCTAGAAATCTAACAATAATGCGATACATTTTTAAAATCGTGATTTTTCCCAAGTAAGTGGTAATTGCAGGTGTTGGAAACTTTATTTAGAAGATTAGTATTTTCTGACCCTAAAGTGCTGATTGATCCAAAAGCAGAATTCACTTAGCAAAAGGCTTTAAAAACTTATTAATAAGGGCCCTTGATGTCATTCATTTTTACTTTCCGAACATGTACCATGTAAGGAAAGTATTGTAATAATGAAATTGTAATCATGAAAAAATTCGAATTTGAGATTTTGGGGTATTTACACGTTTTGAGGTCTTCTGAATTCATTTATGCTATTTTTACGAGATGTGTGTGTGTGTGAACCCATAGCTCTTGAACGGGGCATTCGATTGAGCTCAAATGGGGTATATATGTTACAAACTGCCATCTCAAGACCGGTATTGATTTTGGTGTGTATAGGACTTATAGTTTTTCTACAGGGCTACGGCAAAGATTTCTTTTACATTATGGCCTATGGGGGAAAATTCTGGAAAGTGCGCTAGCGTTTAAACGGTACATTCAATTGAACTCAAATTGGGTATACATGTTATAAACCACCATAGTAAGACCGGTATTGATTTTGATGTGTATAGGACTTGTAGTTTTTCTACAGGGCTACGACAAAGATTTCTTTTACATTATGGCCTATGGGGAGAAATTCGTGAAATCTAGCATTTAAATGGTACATTTGATTGAGCTTCAATTTGGTATATATGTTTGAATTATTCATCGATTAAAATTTATTTAAATGCTTGGTAATGATCTTAATTGTAAGTGTTCGGAAAGTCGAGTGGAATCACTCCATATTTTTTATATTTATGACATCAACTTTGCATATGTTCTTTAATATTTTTAGTTTCTCAAAGTAAGGTTAGACGTTTGTTTACAAACACTGATTTTCCAGGTTTTGGGCCAAAATTTGCAATTTTCTCAAACTTTTTTTTGCCAAAATGAAATTCCCTGATTTTCCAGGTTTTCCTTGACCAGTGGCAACCCTGTTTCAGGAATAGAGTGACAACAAAAACCAAAAAAAAATTAGAAAAACATTTAAGGTTAAGGCTTTTTTTCAAGTTCTTATAGGCTTTTTTAATAGATGATCACTTGCAGGGATCGGAGTGTGGGCCCTTATTAATAAGTGTTCGGAAAGTCGAGTGGAGACACTCCAGATTTTTTTACTTACAATCATAAAATTTTATGATTTTGATACAAAAAATTTTGTACGTTGCCAAATGTAAAATACAAGGATGCCACTTTTCTGCTTTCATTAAAATATGGGTAAAAATCAGCCTGTCATATGTATAAATATATCAGTCTGATAATCAACTTGCATTATTTCTACATGAATCTTTATAAATCATAGTACATATTGTAAAGTCTATTCTTAAAGAAAATCTACTAATATTCACAAAAAATGTATTGGAAAAAAATGAAAAATCCCAGGATTTGAGGTCAGACTTAGTCCCCTCCCCTCCTTTCTGGTTATTTCCATTGACTAAAACATTAATTTTTTGATTCTGCAATTTTTGTTTAAAAAAAGATTTGGTAGTTATCACTTGACTTTTTAAATGGAAATACTTGTGTAGGAAAACAGGTTGTCAGGATTGAAGGTTGGCTAGAGTTCCAATATTTGTTAGTCAACTGGCAACAGTAAACATAATCTAATCCTACAGAAGAAGGTATACGGGGCATCTATGGATAAATTGAATTTGTTAAAGCAAAGTTATCCATAGGCTTCCTGGGCGGCCTGGGGATAGCCCCATTTGGTCAGGTTTCAAGTGGCCTGATATTTTTAATAAAATTAGTGTGTACTTTATCTCATGGTAATACATTTCTTGAAAGAGGGTTTTCTATTAATTCATGATTTGTCACTAAAACAAAACTGAGGAAAACCTGATTGCATCAGGGCAAGTTTATAAAGCTATAAATAAAGCTGACGGAATGGAAGCAATAGAAGTAACAGCAACCATGATACATTTAATAAAATGTCTTTGTGATAGGTATATGGTAGCAATAAAAAGACAGGAAAGGAGTAATAGAAAACAAATTGAAAAAATCTGGAGTGACTCCACTCGACTTTCCGAACACTTACGATTAAGATCATTATCAAGCATTTAAATAAATTTGAATTGATGAATAATTCAAATATATATAGCAAACTGAAGCTCAATCGAATGCGCTGTTTCAACGCTAGCGCAGTTTCAATAATTTCTCCCCATATGCCATAATGTATGAGTAATCTTTGTCGTAGCCCTGTAGAAAAACTATAAGACGTGTACACATCAAAATCAATACCGGTCTTACGATAGTGGTTTATAACATGTATACCCAATTTGAGCTCAATCGAATGTACCGTTTAAACGCTAGCGCACCTTCAAGAATTTCCCCTCCATAGGCCATAATGTAAAAGAAATCTTTGTCGTAGCCCTGTAGAAAAACTATAAGTCCTACACACATCAAAATCAATACTGGTCTTGCGATGGGGGTTTATAATATGTATACCCAATTTGAGCTCAATCGAATGTTCCGTTTAAACGCTAGCGCACTTTCAAGAATTTCCTCCCATAGGCCATAATGTGAAAGAAATCTTCAATAATTTCTAGTCCCTGTCTATTTCTAGTTAATTGTCGTAGCCCTGTAGAAAAACTATAAGTCCTATACACATAAAAATCAATACCGGTCTTACGATGGTGGTTTATAATATGTATATCAAATTTGAGCTCAATCGAATGTTCCGTTTAGGAGCTATCGTGTTCACTCACATACACACATACATACATACATCTCGTAAAAATAGCATAAATGAATTCAGAAGACCTCAAAACGTGTAAATACACCAAAATCTCGGATTCGAATTTTTTCATGATTACAATACTTTCCTTACATGGTACTACATGTTCGGAAAGTAAAAATTAAAAGTTTGTTGCAGCAGAGATCACAAATTTAGAATAGAATGAAAGTGAAATAATAACCACCATCCACACATACACACACAAGAAATCTGCTCTAATCGAAGATCAAATGAAAATTCTCTGAAAAGAATTTTTATAGTTTATTTCAGTATGGTGAACACTTCAAATATCCCTTAAAGAGCAGCTCTTGATATTTCACTAATGCAAGTAATTTTCAAATACCTCCATAAGGCACATTTTATATAATTTTTCTAATGGTAACATTTTGAAATTTTATAGTATTTTTTGCACTATTCAGTAAACATTTAAAAATCTGGAGTGACTGCACTCGACTTTCTGAACACTTGATATTTACCAAGCGTTTAAATAAATTTCATTCAACTCAATCAGATCTAGTGCACTTAAAATGCTTTGAGCATTTAGGCTGCAATGTATAGGAATACTTTTTTGTAACCCTGTAAAAAACTGTGGGGTGTACACTCGCTAAAATTTATGCAGTATGTAAGATAGGAACTTTTAATATGTGTATCTAATTTGATGTCAATTGAATGCTCCATTCACACACTAGTTCACTTTAAATGATTTGCGTCCTCAGGCTGTAAGAATTACTTTTTGCAATCCTTTGAACAAACTTTCAGTTCTATACACACCAAAATCCATGCAGGTCATGAGACCATGGCCTATAATATATGCATACCCAATTTTAGCTCAATCGAATGCACCATACAGACACTAGCACACTTTCAAGAATTTCCATCCATAGGGCATTATGTAAAAGAGCTCTCGTTTGTAGCCTTGTCAAAAAACTTTAGGTTCTATACACAGCAAAATCCATGTGAAGGTGACCTATAATGTACATACTCAGTTTGAACTTCTTCGAATGCACCGTTTGGACACTAGCTCATTTTAAATGATTTGTGTCCTTAGACCATAATGTATAAGAATTATTTTTTGCAATCCCTTGAACAAACTATCACTCTGCACACCAAAATCTCTGCAGATCATTGACCTATTACATACATACCCAATTTGTAGGAATAAACACTGCTTATGATTATCCTTGGACAATCACGTGACGTTTTCCACTCGTGATTATCTCGGCTGAATGTGTAGTAGAACTTCTTTTATAACTGCTTATGAGAATACAGAATGGCGAGCGTTAAGTTGCATGTATATTGATGACATTTTTGTATAAATGTAAGTTGTGTTAGTTAAATGTTTGTTTCGTCACTTAAGCCTCATTACTGCGTGTCTCTACAAACCACATTTGGTTATGGGCCCAGAGCCCGCAATTGAGGGGTCAGTGGAAATTTTACTTTTTTCAAGTTCCATTAATTTTCTCAACCTTCGGCCTTCTTATACCGCTCCGGAATTTGGCTGTGAATTGATGAAAATGTCACAACTAACTACGATTGAGAAACTTGAAAAAAATAATTATGATTCGTGGAAACTGCAAATAGAGGCATTGTTAATTAAAAATGATCACTGGGATTACGTGAACGGTATCAAGCCGAAACCTGCTGATGTAGGAAGCGAAGACGAAACAAAATGGCTCCAAGTGGATCAAAAAGCCCGGCCCGATTTATTAGACCATCTGAACTTTGTTATGTGAAACACTGCGAAACTTCAAACGCCATTTGGAATAAACTGAAAGAAGTTTATGAATCTAAAGGTCCTGCCAAAAAGGCGACGCTGTCGAAACAACTTCTATTCAGAAAAATAAGAGAAAATGAAAACATGTCAGAACACTTCAATAAATTTTTTGAAATAGTGGATAAACTCCGCGAAATGGATGTTGAAGTAGCTGATGATTTACTGTCCATTCTCTTATTATATTGCGTTCCAAAAAATTTTGAAAATTTTAGGGTTGCAATAGAGTCTCGAGACGAATCGCCAAAGCCTATGTTTTGAAAATAAAAATTCTGGAAGAATGGGAAGCAAGAAAAACGAAATTTTATCATGATTCATCTAATGCTTATCTTATAACTAGTAAAAGAATAACTCAAGAAGCTGAAAGAAATTGCCGAAATTATAATTGCAATTACTATTCCAGATTTGGTCATAAAGGCAGCGAATGTCGCAAGA
The DNA here is from genome assembly GCA_038373885.1 of Cheiracanthium punctorium. NCBI lineage: Eukaryota > Metazoa > Arthropoda > Arachnida > Araneae > Cheiracanthiidae > Cheiracanthium > Cheiracanthium punctorium. The sequence continues at coordinate 190,746 of JAWZYV010004791.1, read as the reverse complement.
AAATAGCGGATAAAAAAACTGCATTTTCCAAAAAGCAAGGAAGTTCAATGATGGCTAAAAGCTTAGACCAGCCAACAACTATGGCATTTGCTGAAGCCTCACGGAAACCTTACTGGTGTTTGGATAGCGGCTGCACATCACATATGTGTAATGATAAAAATTTATTTACGGAATTTCACTCTCAAGAAAAGTCGATAAAGTTGGCAGTAGATAAAACTGCTGAAATTACAGGAATAGGAACAGTTTTGATAACAGTGCAAGTGGATCAGGTATGACAGAACTTACTCTCAAAAAGGTTTTATGTGTACCTGAATAAACAGAAAACTTGCTCTCAGTTCCTGAAGCTACAGCGAATAATCGTTCTGTTATTTTTAAAGAACGCGAAGCTAGAATAATTGACCCATATGGATCAACACTCATAAAAGCTGTGCGCCAAGGCGATCTTTATTACTTCCAGACAAACATTAAAATAGCTGCAGTAGCAAATATAAGTGAGTTTCGAAAATGGCATCTTAAATTAGGTCATTTGACTGAACACGATATTAAAAGACTCAAGTCTGAAAACATGATCACGTAATTTATGATTTATTGATAACCATTCTTTAAAAGATTGTAAATCTGTATACAATGTAAGCAATCGGTAAGACCTTTCCCAATCTATATATCAAAGTAAAGATTTATTATATCTGATATCTGTGGCCCAATGAGAGTCCCTTCTCATGCTGGCTCAAAATATTTTGTCACCTTTCTCGATGATAAATCACGTTATGTGGAAGTTAGTTTCCTAAAAACCAAAGATGAAGTTAATAGTGCGTTTTTAAAATTCAAAGCAGCTGTCGAAAATTGCTTAGGGAAAATAAAAATAAAAATCTTGCTTACAAATAACGGTTTGGAATATTGCGGTGAAGAATTTAACAAATATCTTGCTCAATGGGGAATTAAAAAAAGACTTTTCTGCTCCTATGACTCCTCAGCAGAATTCTCGGGCAGAACGTATGAAGCGTACCCTAACAGAAATGGCAGGATGCTTATTATTACAAGCTAAACTACCCCAATCTTTCTGGGCAGAAGCCATAAACTGTGCTGCTTACATTCGGAATCGTTGCCCTTCACGAAGTTTAAGGGAAAATAAAACTCTACGAGTTACTTTTTTGCATCAAGCGTACTCTATCATATTTTAAAATATTTGGACAAAAATGTTTCTCTCTTGATAAGCGATTGAAAGGTAAATTTGATCCCAGATCCAGTGGCGGATTATTGCAAGTTTGTCGGAGGGGGGGCGGTTAGTTAGAAGATTGACATTTACATCCATTTTATGAAAGTAAAATAGGATATTTTACATTAATTTCTTTTTTCTCGGGGGTTGACGGTCGCCCCCTCTGCCCTCCCCCCTTTAATCCGCCCTTGCCCAAATCACAATATTATATTTTTGTTGGTTATTCAAATGAGTAAAAAGCGTACAGATTGTGGAATAAATCCAGAAAAATTGTTATAAGCCGTGATGTCCGATTTATTCATGAATTTGAGAGTAATCTCCCACCCGATAATGAAGTAGAATTAATTTTTCCATTCGAAAACGTTTCTATCAAAACTAAAACTGATATTTCGAAAAAAAATACCTGACGAAAAAAGAAACTCTGAAAATTTGGGGAAAACGATGATGATGAACAGCCAGAGAGTTGCAACCCTGAGGGGGGAAAGCCAGAGCCAGAGTGTTGCAACTAGAGGACACGGAAATTTGCGGCGGCGGCATAACAATCTCAGAAACCCGGCGGTGCGCCACGGCGTGGGAAAATTTTTGAAAAAGAGCATAATGAAAATGGGTGTATGCGTACACACACATGTATAAATTGGCGTTAAAATGAGATTTTTTTTAAGATTATGAAAACTAGTCTTGAGTATGATGTGGGATTATGGCCATTTAGCTACTCGTGGGCTCTAGGCCGGAGGGTGAAGGTGGGGGTACAGATGAGACGGACTCGGGCTCTGAAATTCACGATTGTATTCGGGCTCTGGCGGACATGATTATCTTGTCTTTAATTTACGCAAACGGCAAAATTTATGATATTCTGCCAATGAAGTAATTGACTTCTGTTTATCTGTTAGCTGAAATTTCGGGCTCGGTTTCCGTTCTCCGACTTAATAATATCGCTCTTGTGGGCTCTAATTTATAGTTCTCGAGCTTTAAAAAATAAGCTCGAATTCATCTCTAGTGGGGTGCCATCCGTGAGTGTCTTTCTAAGGGGTTCTAACCCGTATCTACGCTAAGTTTCGGAGGAAACCACCAACGGTTAAGCTGGCGGATGCGACCTGGTTTTGAACCAGGCACCTTCTGTTTCCCAGTTCAGAGCGCTATGCGCTCGGCCACTAGTGGGGCTCCTGAGAATGAGCTTGCCGATGCGGTACACTTTTAAAATGTTTTACTGCAAGACTAAAACAATAGATTTTATCAAAATCGAATAGGTTTATGTTGTTTATATGGCACATTCACTATACATTTAGTTGTGAATATACGATTGATACATTACTTCCTTTTTAGCGAGATACATTATTTACTTTTCTTTTTCTTTTAGTTCTTCTTCGTTTACTTCTTCTTTTTCTTCTCCACAACCTTCTCATGAACCATTCCAAACCTATTATGTTCTTTTGAGGTAAAATGCAATGTTTAAACAGTTTTTAAAGCAATCAAATTACGCCATTGACTCAAAAATTTTAATTGTATCTTTACAAGTTACTAGCGTTAAGAAGTATCCAAAAAAAAAAATAAGCTGTTGAAAGATTAGGTACAATTTTTAAAAGTATTTTGAAGCCGATTGTAGTGATGGATGCGAGACGAGACAGAGATTTTCAGCTTTTTTGCGAGCCGAGACAGACATTTTTAACATTATGATATAGGGATTTTGCGAGACGAGACAAAGTAGGCAGTTTTGCGAGACTCCAATTTTCGGTCTCGCGTCCATCCCTAGCCGATTGTACACCGCAGTAAACAATCAGCGTTCTTCGCCGGGCTAGACCTCGGCGGCGGCGGCGTGGTAAAAATGCGTGGCGCGGCGGCGCAGACCTCTCGTATCCTTTTCACTCACTTAACATACATACATACATCTCGTAAAAATTAGCATAAATAAATTCAGGAGGCCTCAAAACGTGTAATACACCATAATCTCAAAATCGAATTTTTTCATAATTGCAATACTTTCCTTATATGGTACATATTTGGAAAGTAAAATGTCAGTGATGTGTTTCCCTCCTCATGTAAATAAAACTATTCAAAAGCAGAGAAAACAGCTTTAGTGCTATGTATAATCTTTTTGATTATTAGAATTGTTTTTTCATCTTCGTCACATAACATATTTTGGAAAAGTATATCTGCAACTATTGTCCATTTTAATGTGACCACTAGCAAATATATAACTTTTACTTTCCGCACTTGTACCATATAAGGAAAGTTTTGTAATCTTGAAAAAATTCGCCTTTGAGATTTTGAGGTAGTAAGTATGAATCTTTTTTATGCTTATTTATTTTGGATGTATTTACAAGTTTTGAGGTATTCTTAATTCATTTACGCTATTTTTACGGTGATAAATACATTTATGTGTGTGAGTATGTATGTGTGTGAACATGATTGCTCCTAAACGATGCATTCAATTGAGCTTAAATTTTATATATATATATATACAGTAGAACCTCGATCTATCGTTTTTCAAGGAGTGCGTAGAAAAAAAACGATGCATGCGGGAAAACGACGAATGCGGGTTAAAGTCAAAATACGAATAAAATAATGTTTATGAACACACACGATGTATACAGTTTACCAAAAACACTAAATTTGTAACCAAACCAAAAAAGAAACAAATTGGAGTTGTAGAAAATTAAGTGATATTTATTTCTAAAAAATCAGTAATTTTACACTGGGATTTTCTTTAATTTTTTTAATTAAACAAAAATTTGAAAGATTTACAATATTTTTCTTGTAAATCTTTAAAATTTCCGTGTTTTCATGTTTGTACATAAAAGTTCACACAATTTCAAATACTGTAATTGCGTCCGATAAACTTGGCACTAGTGTAGGCTCAGTCTCATCGTCATGAACATTATTCTCAGCTTCTTCACCATTACTTTTATTTTTTGCATCACCACACATTTCTTTCATTCTTAAGATACGTCGCTACGTCTATATCAAAGGAAATATGATCACTAAATTTCACACCACATGCTCTGCTTTATGCAACAACTCTTCATCTACACCATCATCAACCCAAGAAATCATACCAGAAAGTATTTAAGTTTGTATGCCATATGGATCCATCTGAATTTCGATTTCACTTCGGTCAGGAGAATATTTTACAACGATGAAAGCGGGAAAAGGATTTTTTCACGAACGATGAATGCGGGTTTCATTGACGTTATTTAAATACAACTTGTGCAGGGACCATAAAAATAAAACGATCAATACGGGAAAACGATGAATGCGGGAACCGATGAATCGGGGTTCCACTGTATATATATATATATAAACACACATTTTTATACATTACGATTGCGACTTATGGACACAAATCATTTAAAATGCGCTGATGTTTAAATGATACATTCAAATAAGTTCAAATTATGTTTGTATATCATAAGTTACTGTCGCACTACCTGTATAGATTTTGGTGTGCATAAAACCAGGGGCGGCCTTACACAGTAAGCATCGCATCGGGGCGCCGTTTTCGAAGGGGCGCCATTTCGAACTCAAAAGCTTGAAAAAGTATAAAAGAGTGCACCTTTTTTACGTTTGCAGGGGGGCGCCACGTGCTCTAGGGATGCCCCTGCATAGAACTACAGTTTTTGTACAGAGCTGCCCTCCAAAAAAGTTTATACATTGCAGTCAAGTACTCGGACAGTTGAGTGGAGGCACTACAGATCCCTCCCCTCCCGTTTTTCTTTTCAATGAATAAATCTCTCTTTTACAGTAGTGCAACACTTTCGTGAATATTTGCCAACAAATTTTTATTAATATGCAACACTGGTGTTGGGGGGAGAAAATGTCTGATGGTGACATTAATAAGGCCAAAGACTAATTCTAAAACAGTACAAATTTCAGGATTTGTCTTATGCCTTTTAAAAGATAGTTTTAACTAACTTAAGCTCTTTGAGGCACAGAAAATTGTTTTATCCACAAGACAAAATTATTTATATTTACAAAATAAAGAATACCACTGAAGATGAAAAAAAAAATTTTTAGTACTTACCGATACAGTGGTAGAGTAGTTAAATAACAATTGGTAGTCAAATTATGATAGCATGTAATAACTCAGAAAAAGCTGGTATATATGGTATGTTTTCCATACAACTATGCTCTAAAGAGTTAAAGCTTTTCATAAATGTATCGTATGATTTGCTTATAATTTGCATTAGTAATTTAATATTTATTTTATGTGTACTTTTGTATAAATTTTATTCCGTTCATTATAACAACTGCACATAATTTTCTATTGAGGAAATATATAGTTTTATTTACATGTGCAAAGTTACATTTAAGTTTTCTTATAATATTTTTTTTTTTAAATACCCCTGTTTTCGCTGATAAAGTCCCTTACTCGTTTGATAGCAATGTACACTCATGTCCATAAATTAAGGATAATTCAGAATCACACAGAAATTGATCTCTAAAATAAAAATTTCACCTGTGGAATGATCACACACATCTTGAAGAAGAATATGCAAATTACAGGAAACCACAAGATGGCGTGGATGGTACGTCACAATGACGAGAGTGTAAGAGAGGGGTATATAAGGAATGGTGGCAAAGAAGTAAAATTGTTCACAAGCGCTGTGAAAGCCTTTCAGTGCAAAAACCGCATAGTTATAGCACAAAGGAGGCATTTGGATGATGTTTTACGTGGCAGAATTATCGGACGACTGGAATGTGGACGTACCCAGCTGGAAGTATCCGAGGAACTTGGAATCGCCCAGAGTGTTATCTCCAGGCTTTGGCAACGATTCCAAGATGATGGTAATCTGAGTAGACGTTACAGCACAGGTCGCCCCCGAGTTGCAACGCCGAATGAGGACCGCTATTTGGCAGTTACCGCCAAAAGAAACAGACGGAGTACAGCATCAGACCTGTCCCGTCAGCTCTCTTCAGCTACCGGTACGACAGTTTCAAGGCAGACCGTGTACAGACACTTAGGGCACATTGGTCTATATGCTCGTAGGCCTGTCAGATGTGTTCCACTTACCGCAACTCACTGTCGCCTGCGATTAACCTGGAGTAGAGAGCATGCATTGTGGACACCGCAACAGTGGTCTTGTGTGATGTTTTCCGACGAGTCCAGGTTTAGTTTGGAGTCTGATTCTCGCCGGACATTCATCTGGAGAGCGCCAGGTACCCGTTACCACCAAGAGAACACCATTGAAAGACACCGTTACGGTGGTGCAGGATGGCTCGTTTGGGGAGGAATTATTCTTGGTTCCAGAACTGACCTGCATGTTCAGAGTGTAACGATGACAGGCCACATCTATCGGGATGTCATTCTGGAACAACATGTACGTTTGTTTCGGGGCGCCATGGGTGCTGAATTTGTGTTTATGGATGACAACGCCCGTCCTCACCGTGCAAACATTGTAGACGAATGCCTTCAATCGGAGGATATCACCCGTATGCATTGGCCAGCATACTCACCGGACTTGAATCCAATAGAGCATGTGTGGGATATGCTTGGCCGACGAATTGCAGCCCGTCAACCCCCTCCCACCTGTCTACCGGAACTTCGGAGTGCATTGCTTGATGAGTGGTGTAATATTCCCCAAGATCAGATTGATCATTTGATACTCAGCATGCCTAGGCGTTGTCAGGCCTGTATTGCATCGTCCGGGAGACATACTCCGTATTAACCATCCTACTAACCATGTTATACTGTTTTTTGTATATAGGTTCTTTTTTGAAATTTGGTCAAGGGAGTAAAACTTGCAATTTTTATTAATTATCTCAAACATATAGCATCTTTTTTGCTCTTTACTTTTTGTTTAATAATAGACTTTACAAATAAGTCAAATTTGTTTTGCTTCTTTCTCTTTCTTTGCCTGAACTTCATTATCCTTAATTTATGGACATGAGTGTATTACCCCTTCCCTCAGCAATTATGATCTGAAGTTACCTAAAGTAGCCAATAAAAACAGAACTAGTTGTTTTTACAAACTGATTTTTATATCTTAAATTTTCTTTTGCAGCTGACTATGCAAAGCAGAAGCTTGAAATTTCTTCCAAAGTAAAAAGGGATATTATTTATTCACGTTTATATAAACTGGATGACGACGAAAAATATATTTTTTTAAGGTTAAACTCCCAAATATAACTGTTATTTAAAATAGATTTATTTGTACTAATAAGAAGAAAAATTCTAAGCACTTTTAAAAATTGACATCCAAATTTAAGCATTTTTAAAGGTTTAAGCACACGTACAAACCCTGTTAATTTGAAACTATAGAGGTGGAAACTGATTTACGAAATGACAGTATTTTTAGAAAAATTATTGAACTGTGCATTCAAATTTTTTAAAATTTTGTATGCTGCATATCTTCTTATTAACAAAATATCTGCAAAGACATTTTCACATATATTCATAAACAAGAAAAACACTTTTATGTTTTTTTTTTTTGTTTTTTTTATCTGAATAACATGGAAATTGATTTATGAAAATGTAGCTGTTCTGTCTTATTAGGTTTTAATGCCGCGTTTTACCAAAAGATGAAGCCTGTGTACAATGCACAGAAGTTATGAAAAATGTTATTCAGTCGAAAGAAAGCAATTGAAGTCCCATTAAACGACCAGTGTTGTTTGAGATTGAAAGAGGGAAAATCGATGCTTTTCTAAAATGTGGTAAATCTGCTCCTGAAATTAGTAAATTAATTAAAAGATCAGTTTGTGTAGTATATAATTATAAGAGAGACCCTTAAAATTACAGCAAAAGGGCAATCCACGCTTGATTGAAAGGGATAGAGAAGAAGGATTCTTCAAAGTGCGCCGCAAAATGATTACAGTTCAAAGCAGATTTGTACTGAATTATGCCTTCTCGTCACTTCTAGAAGAGTTAAACAAATTTTAAGCTCTTCACAGCACTTGATATGGTCGAAGATGAACGCTGCTTCTAAGTTGATGTACCTTTAATATAGATGGTCCCGATGGTTTTACTAAGTACTATTGGAGATATCTCAGGAGAGAACCATAATCCATCTTCAGTAGCAATTTTGGTAGTGGAGGTTTGACGGTTTGGCCAACAATTGCTTTTAATTGAAGAAGTGAAACTGTCTTTTTAGAAGGTCGTCAGAACTCATTCGTGTACAGGTTAACCTCAGAAAATTACCTTTTGCCATTTGCATGGAAAAATTATGGCTTCAGTGTCATCTTTATGCAGGATAATAAACATATTCGTGCTTCATGTGATATGAACAACTGGTTTGAAGAACAAAATATTGCTTTATTAGATCATCCTTTTTATAGTCTAGATCTTAACCACATGGAAAATGCTTGGGCAGTATTTTTTCAAATGATTTATGGAAATGGACAATATACATCGATTACTGAATCAAGAGCTTCAATAAGTCAGCAGTAGACATAAACTGATCAGAAATATATTCAAAATCTTATTTTATCCACGAAAAACAGAATTGAAGAAACGCGCTTTTACAAAATATTACTTAATTTTGTTTATAGATTTCATTAATCAATTTCCATATATAAAATTCAAAATTCTGAATATTTGTTTTTATTTATTAATGTGAATGATTTCTAGTTGTTTAAATTATTGGTTATGCATAGAATGCATAATATATGAAATACGAAACATAAAACGTTTTCAATGAATAGAAAAAAGTTATTTTGAAAAACTATGATTTCATAAATCAATTTCCACCACTATAATTAGAAATGCAATAATCAACAGTCAAAATTAGAAACAATTATAAACATTTATTTTAAAAGAATATTACAAAAATGATAACATGAATACTTTGGCTAACAAAATATAGTAAAGTGTACAACGTATTTACAGATACTTTAATTTTAATCAAGGCAAAGATGTTTTAGACACAAGTATTTTGTATTTACTCCCCTCAAAAGGCGAGTGCGGAATTACCTTCAAAATATAAAATTTAACAGATTTATTAATTTTTTTTAAACTTTTGGCGGCTGAAATTCCGTAAACAAGTCACATTCATATCAAGCATGACACTTAATAATCTTTAAGTGATTCGGCAAAATAGCATTGAATCGCAATTCTCAGGGCCGCTTTTCCGCATATTCATGTGCCCAAGGCGCAAAAAATTGGAGGGAGTAAAAAGAGAAAAATTTAAAATTATAACGAATTACTATCCTATCCTTACGCCTGTCGGGCCGGTTGCCAGTCCGGGACACGGTGGGTCCATAGTGCTAAACCGTGACGGCCCTAGGGTATTTGGGGCCCTCCTGCAAACGTAAAAAAGGCTCCCCTCTTTAATTATTTCAAGCCTTTGAGTTCGAAATGGCGACCCTTCGAAGACGGCGTCCCTATGCGATGCTTACCTTGCTTACCGTGTCGGGTCGCCCCTGGTGGTAGATTGTGGAAAGACTTTCCAAAGAGCAAAAACAAAGAAAGGGAGAGAGTTAGGGAAAATCTCTCCCGAACCAAAACTGGCAGGAGGGGGTGCTCTGGAAATAGTGCAGGGGGGGGGGGTAACAAATTGAAGTGCCTAGGACGTAGGGGAAGTTAAAAACGGCCCTGACAATGCCACAACCGAAATGTATTTGATAAATTTTAGTGCGTACAAATCACTACATCAAATAATGGATGCAAAATATATTTAATAGACTAAATATTTTGCAGGTAAACCACTTACTATAAATTGCTCCGAATGCGAAATTTCAGCTTGCTTTTCCATTTATTATGCTGAGGCTAAACAGTAGTCATTAAAATGGGTGTGTGATGAGATTTGACAGAACAATGGCATAGTTTCATAGGTATAAAACTTATTCTTGTGTTTCTTACAAGGAATAGTTACTCTCTTGTTTAGTACGTCGCAAGTTAAAGGGCGAGGTTCTGCAAAATGACATTTAATCACAAATAGTTGTTTTCAAATATGTTTAAATACGTTCTGTTAATCGAATACAAAGAACGTTTTCCCCACAAATAAATAAAGCCATCTCCAGCATCAAGCACACCCCGTCCAAAGAAATACACCACACGCTCAGGGACGTATTTAGGGGGAGGGGTCCAGGGAGTCTGGACCCTCTCTCTCCCCCCCCCCCGAAATTTTGGTTTTTGTTACTAAAATGTAGTCTTTTGTGAAAAAGTATTTTTGTGATATAGTCTTTTTGTGAAAAATTTTTGCCTCTTGGCTTCTTGGAACCCATCCAAAATTTTTGGACCCCCTCCAAAATGTTTTTCTGGATACGTACCTGCACATGCTGCAATATATAATCATAATCCTCCCCCCCCCCAAAAAAAAAAAAAACAGGGACAAAATTTTGCAATTAGCCTTGTAGAAATAATCGAACCGATGTTAGATGGCGTAAAAATTTAGTGAAACTTATCGCTTGAGGATGAATCTCGTCATGTAAATAATTTATACAAATTACTTAGTCAATTATATAATTACTATACTATACTGTATTTATGAGACGAGATCCAAGGTTTTGTCTGGCCTTTTTCCGCCTAGCACATATTCCTTATAATTGCTATTCATTTGTTCCTTTTACAGAATGTCGAAGGAAACCTGACCAAATAATTATGAAGATAGTAGAATGCTCACGCTCCCAATTTTTTAAGCACACCCAACAGTGTAAAAAAGAAATTAACTTAAGAAGTTTATTTTTAAGACTTTTTCACGTCACATTCCCCAAAATGTACAGTAATCCTAGTTATTGTTACTTCATATTTTTCTAAAAAAATAATTATGTATTTTTTTACATTCAATTGGTTCTTATTCAGAAATATACCACGAGTTTTTTTTTTTTAATTCTTTCTGTATTCTCTAAACTTAGAGAACACATCTTCACACAAAGATTTAGCACACAAAATATGTTACGATTTGGCAATTCAAGTATTTCGTTCAAATCTGTTCCAAGTCCTGTCGATAAAATCTTCTGAAAGTTTTTTATCAAGAGCAAAATATTTCTCATCAAGAGCAGGAACATTTAATCTTACATCATTGACGTTACTTGATGAAGGTTCTGATAGTTTTCTGCTGCGGGTTGAAGAATGTCCTCGCTGAGATTGCGAACGGTATGTATCTTCTTTATTTCTGCGTTCTGCTGCTCGACGTTTTGCCATCGCAGCTGAGTGCTTTCCCAACTCATCAGCTTTGACCAGGGGCATATTTTGTTTAGAGGATGTTCCTCCATTCGAAGAAGGCAGAGACTCATTTATGTCTCCAATGGGAGGAGGGGGGAACACTCTTAGTGTAGATGGTGTTTTGGGTCTGCTATGCCGTTGTTGCTGATGCTGACGTATTGATGGAACCAACCGGACTGGTGGAAGATTCATAACTTTTTGCGGTGGTACAGGGTTTTGTTGCGATCCTAGCCAACTGATCAAACGATCTCTTCGCTGATTAGTCAACAAAGCTGGTGTAGGACTACCGCAACAACAAACCTCACGGCCACTGATGACACAGCACGCTAAAGATAAAAGACTATCCGCTGTGGCCGTGGCGAGAAGGAGTAACTGTACGACAAAAGGAGATGCATTCTCAACACCACGCCAAACTAGGGCACCCGCTACATCTTCCATGTAGACCTCGGCTACGAGTCCCATAGCTGTAAAGGTTGCTAGTAAGCCAGTGTTGAAAAATCCCAAAACAGAGAGAATGAGCAAAGCAACCAAGAGAGATTTTCGCTGAGGCTTTTGTTTCCTTGCTGTTAAAATTATGCAAAGTCCTGTGAATATAGCAAACAATCCACTCCATATGCCGCCATACATCCATGCAGACCAAGCTTGAACGTATACGGCCATGCCACCTAGAAGAGCAAGACAAGCTCCACACAGAAATTTGGCAGTCCCCAATCCACTGGCAAGGCGGCTTGGAAATCCGCTGTATGATACTTCGTCGACACTTTCAGCTCGAACTGCTGGATAAAACAGCGATGGACGGCTGTGATATGTGAGAAGCCCATCTTGACTCTTTATAGCTTGCTTTTCCATGGATGATCTTTGAGTTAGCTTCCTAAAAATAAATATATATAAATAAATAGCTATGTCATTATTACTGAGTAGTTTTAAAATTACAAATCTATTATTATAACTACTGAGACAGAGTCGTAGGCATTACAGATGAAACGGACTCAGTCGGGGCCACGCGAGATCAAACTTGCTATTGCTATCTCGCGTGGCCCCGGCTCAGTCCGTTCAAGAAATTGTCTCTGTAATTCAGTAATTGTGTTAGCTCTCGGCCTCATGAAAAATTTCCTATTTATTGAAAATACCTTTTGAAAAAAAAAAAAACCATCCTTGGTTTTGGGAGAAATAAACATACTTATTATATATATAAAAAGAGAGCAGTGGCATTTCGCCTTGTTGTAAATACATAAAACTCTAGATATTTCAGAGCGGTCTATTATTGTTTTTTGCGTATTTTATGCTCTGGACAAAAAGCTGAATGTGCTTTGGGTATCATACCTATTTTTTATTATTTTTAAGCGTCACCAAAAAATCAGGATTTTGCTCGAATATTCACTTTGTAAGACCGATGCGAAATTATTTAATAACGATTTATTTTAGAATTAAATAGTACGGACCGTTTCGGGTGATACAAACGGTCTATCTTTCTTTAGCCGGAAAAAGCTCTTCCTTGTACAAAATTTGTTTTACTTTACTAGGCTTTTTTTTTAAAAAAAAAAGCTTTAATACAACTAGTATATTTATATAATTTTGGATTTCATTTGAAATCCTGGAAAAGAACCGTTTGAAAATTTTCATAAATATAGATTCATCTCCAAAGTAAGAATTTCAAGCATCAGTAATTTCAGAAATCCTGTTCGATTTTTTTTCACCTTTTTAAATCCACATTTATTAATGTTTCTTTCAGGTAATCTAAAGTCATGTACGGAATGAAACGTAGTAAAAATTCCACAACACTTAAAAAGATAAACAATTAAAAACTTATTTAAACTGACTAAGTCTGTAGAAAGAACCTCTTAGTATTCTATAGCTTTGAAGAAAGAAATGGTTTTTCTTCTAAATTTGAAGATGATGTGCTTTATTCAATTTGAAAAATGAAACAGAGCGAGATTCTTGCCGCTAATCGAAGGAGAGGCCTCCCTCTCTGACTACACCATTTCAAGAAGCTGCTCAAGGTGAGCAACAATTTATCAGTATACTGTAGATGCAAGATATTACTATTACTAAAAAAAAATCCAATATTTCATATTGTCTTCCTAAACATTTATGCAGTTCTAATGTGGTATATAATGAATTTTAAGAATCCACCGAGACCTAACCTCGAAAACCTGTTTACGGATTAATTCATACGGAGTTTTTGCTATCGGTTAGAATTTTTCTTCAAGAAAACTGAAGTTCATTCATTGCCTTAATGCATGGATACATGGGTGAGATTGGTGTAATGGTAAATCACGAGTTTCGATGTTTCTTGCGAGGTAATTTTTAATGCTTTCCTACAAAGTTGCAAAGTATTTATGATTTCGGTTTGTCTGTCCATCCCCACTCTACGGCAGTGGCGAATTTCTAAGTAGGCCAGCTAGGCTACAGCCGAGGTCCGGACTGCCTCCTTTGGGAGCCCTCTAGCTAGAGATTAAAAATGGGCCCCTTATTGATCTATTTAGAGGGAATAGAATATTAGAATGTGTAATATTTGTAATTTAGTCTTATGTGCCTAAAAACCACAGTTAACTATTTTAGAGCTTTTGGGGGCCCCGACTCTTCGAAGCCCCCTCGAGCCGCGGGGTTCATGGGGTCCTCCGCTTCACCACTGCGTAAAGACGTAAGATTACTGGGAAATAAATAATCCAATAACTGATATATATATATATATAATTACTCTAAAGTAGAATACCATTTTTGGGGGACCCTCGGCGATCGCCGACCTGGCCAGTCCGGGCCTGCTTCCTACGGAAGTACTTTTGAAGGCGGGGCTTTGGTTTAGCCTATAGGCAGCGAATTTGAAAATCAATCTCTTGTGCATCGATTCCTACGAAATTTATGTTATTCTTGCTTACTGTATCATATACACTATTGAAAATAGTCGTGTGTGTAGCGTTTATAGTTATTTTACAGGAGCATCCAAAAAAATTCCAATACTTTACGCTCTTCGGCAATCATTGTTTAAAGCGAATTTTAGAGATATTCAGCTATTTCGAACAGGGCAGTATCGATATACGTTATGAAGGATTACAAAATAATGCTGCCTATCGAAAAGGGTGCCTGTAGCATGTATAGTTACAGGGGCACTCAAAAGAAGCCCAGTGCATTACGGTCTATAGCAGTTTAGCGATAATAAATTTCAAGCACTATACTATAAATATATAAGCGTTTATAACAGTTTATTCTTCATTTAAAGGATGAAATATCATTAAATTTCTTTTACAGGGTCTCGCCAAATTACATTAATAGTGGTATAGAGCATTCTTGAGGTTATCTCCAAAATCTCGCCAAGTGTGACGATAAAATATTAAAATATTGTCTTTTTTTTTAAAGACTTCTGTGTTGGAAAGTTTTTTATAATCGATGCTTTGGCATGGTACATCTTTCATTTTAAAATTACATTTAAGGGTCTTAAATATCAATGCTTATGCCATTGATACAAGATATCCTTTAGATGGAAGGTCATGGACATCTAACGGAAGATATACAGTTACCGGGGTGCTATACGTGAGCATCAAACAACGGTTTAAATCAATTCCAGTTTTGAAAAGCCTCTGTTGAGTTTTGATAGGACAGTCTGGTCCCTGACTATGCGAGGAACATAGTCAGGGACTGTCTATGCTGCTAGTAGCAGCATTGGTGCTTCTTACAAAGGTAGCAAGTACTCCGAGGAAAAAAAAAAATGTTAACAACAAAACTTAGCCTATCCCAAACATGCAACAGTGGTGGTCTGTGAATGATCTCATTTTTATTGGAAACAGGGAGTTTTTTCAGGCAGTCATATGTTTGAAACAGGAATTTTTGAAAGGATTATTAACACATGGAAAATTTTATAGATGCTACTAACATGACTATCAATGCATGGGTGTGACGGTAAGTTGGCGCACACGAATGTAAACAAACGTGGTGCCCAGCGTCGTAGCTAGGAGCTGGCTAGGCGGGCAGATTCCGGGGGGCAACCCTCAAAAGAGGGTGGACTTAGAATATCCAAAACTTGCGGGCTTGCTAAAAAATAAGTATTGGGTGCAGAATTCATCTGCCAAGGGCCCTGTAGCCTCAGGCAGTACACACTAGTTTGTTGAACGTTGATAGAAGTTCGGAGAACTGTGTTGTGCTACCTGGGACGCTAGTGGTACCACTAAAATTAAAAATAATTTTATGTGTGTTAAGGTGAATTAAAATAGAAAGAATGCTATTGTAGTACATTTTAAAAAAGCAATTAAAATGAAAAGCATCCCGCTTTTTTTCCGTATTCTGAAACATATTTTCTCTGAATTATATTTATTAATTTTTCTTTTAAGTTCCCCGATTATACCAGTCGATTTTCTTTTTCATTTTGCTAATAATAATTTGACAGTTTTCCTTGTCTTCACGCATACCTACAACTTTTTTTTTTCGTTTCTATCACTGAGTCCGCGTGCAATGCTCTGTTAACAGAGCCTAGGGTCGTTCTGATTCTATTTATTTTTCGCAGGTTTGCGGGCGGTTTTTTTATTTGTCGACGTCTGTATTAATGATGACACAGGTGATTTACAGGAGGATAATAGGAATTTAACGATGCATTTCGGGTATGTCGGATGTTATCGTGTAAATGATGTAATGATTGCTGAGATTAGGAACATAGATTTTTTTTTTTCAATTAAAAATATCCTTTCCGTCTATCAGATTCTTGGAGTTTGAAAAATGTCTTAGGAATGTAGGAAGTTGCATCTGGAATTCTAAGGGAAAGTTTTTTGGCACACCTATTTCTTGATGCAAATCACAATTTATGGACCTTCTCTAGTAAAGCTCTGTTTTTGGTGGGGGTAAAGTCCAAACCAAATCGAGATATCACTTACAGAAAAACTCTGCTTTATACAGTAATTTATGCCTCGATTTTCAACGAATAATTTCCGCATTCCTTGGAAACGTTATATTTCCACGAGTTCTTCTAGAAAATCTAAGAAAGAAGAAAAAAAAACTTCGTAGAATCCGAGGAAGTTTCTTCAATTGATAGGAGAAAAAAAGGAACAGATAATCGTCAAATAACGGAGATATTTCGGCAGCACTGCTGCCTGTAAAATTTCCGTGAATTGAAGAAATAGCTTTTGAGAGTGCATTTACAAAAATATGAACTACATATAAGGTATGTATATAACTGGGTAAATAACTGCCGGAGTTCAAGATATTATTTTTTGAAGTATTTGCACACGGATCCATTTAAATACAAGGCGAATGTGCAGGCTGGTTTTATGGTCTGATTGTATTCTCTCAATGTCAGAATGACTAACTGAGTCTGATTTAAAGCCACCATGTGAAGACAAATTATATTTTACCTAGTAGAGGGATGAAATAATTCCTCATTATATATGTATATCTTATTTTCATTGGTTGGCCACTGTTTTTCACTTATGAGAATAAATGTCACATTTATAAATAATCTCATTTTATTAAATGCATGTAAATCAACATAATCGCTTTCATGTACTATCAATTGCTTTCGTGTAAGTGTCGATTTATATTAAGAGGAATTACCTTCACAGAAAATACTTTCTACATTTCAAAATCCATACAAGCTCTAGTTTACAGGCATCTATCATTCCATTTCAGCCGAGTAACTGTAATAGAAAGAACTAAGAATGAAATAAAAATAATAATAACTCGATAAAACATTAACATTGATTTATTTATCTTAAATGATTAAATGAATAATAATGAGACTAGTATAAATCTCGCCGAAAAAATGATAATGTTAAAATAAATAATAAATTTACTTATATTTATAAACTAACTTCAGATCTTGTGTTATACAGAGTGTCCCAAAATGATTGGGCTAAACTTTAAGGGGAGGTACTCACGATAGGGATTCAGAATCACATTGGAACAAGTGCAGAAATAATAGTGAACTTTTCGACCATTGTTCTTCAAAATCTGAGAGAAAACATGAAACTAAAATAGTTTAAAACATCTATTTTATTTAATTGATGAAAATTTTTTGGAGACAAGCCGGGGTCATCATAATTCTACCGGGCCTGTTTGTGCACTCCGATGACTCATCCAAAGAGGCCTACGGATGCTCTCTTATTGGTTCCAGCACTTAGATATGTCATCTAACGGCCAAATCTAACCAATGAGGAAATGTCTGTAGGCCTCTTTCGGAGTGCACAAGCAGACCCGTTAGAATCACGGTGGCCCCGGACAAGCGCATTGTTTATGAAACTCGATTAAGAAAATAGACGAACATTTCAAGACTTTTTCTAAAAGTGATTATTAATAGGTAAATGTAAACGGCGTTTTCGACCCCACATTGTTATGCGATTCTGAATCCCCGTTATGTGCCTTACCTCCCCTTTGAACTTTTCCCAATCATTATGGGCTACTCTATATATCTCCAATGTGTTTAGCTGAGAGATCTTTACTTAAAAGTGAATCTCTCCCCCCCCCCCTTGAATGCAATATGCCTAGTTGAGCTACATACATCTTTTTTTTTTTTATACATAAAAGCTAGGTTTTTTTTCAATTATTAAAGTTGGATTATTAGATCGACTCCTTATCAGTCCAGTAAACTTATATTTCATTGTTTAACGCTACTTATATGAAATGGTACATGCGTTTCGTTTGTAATAAAAACGATGATGAAAAAAATAATCAAATGGTTTAAAAATTATATCCCACTAGTTTCAAATGTTTTCTATGGAACCAATTGGAGATGAATGTGAATCCGATGAAACTAGCATTTTTAGGCCTCACAGATTTATTAAAATAAAACTATCTTAGGACACAACAGATATATAAGTACTTGAGTATCTAGACAATTGATGATTTCTTTCGCTCGAAATCGACTAAAAACAACAGTGAACAATAATTTAAATTTCTTAGATCGTACTTTCTGATCGACAAAAAGATTGCGTTTATTTTTTATAAACCAGATTGAAAAACAAAATGGGTGGGTGTGTGGAAGACAGCCTTTGGAACAATAAAATATTTTATTTAAAATAATTTTTAAGCCACTTTTTGAATGTATGAAGATCTATGTAGATCCCAAAATCCCCAACAATGTTCCTTATGCGTATGAATGGCAATAATGTGCTTTTATACTCGTGATTAACAGAATTAAACGGGTCGACATACTGAGGCTTCATCAACAGCACTTCTTAAAAACTGCGGGTAGCAAAGAAAAATGTTGGGGTCGAGAAAATTTCATTTAGATATACCAATTTAAAGAAGCATTAGTCGCGATTAGTGAAGGCTGCTAGACGAGATAAACGTCTGTCTTATCTGGCATAGCAACTTGGAAGTGTGATCGTGGAAGAAATTAAAAAAAATTAAGAAGCACTGTTCTGCTATATACTGGAAATTAAATTACAACTTTCATTTTCTAACTCAGGGACGCCAGAAAATATAGACATCATACTGAAAAGGGAACTAAAATTGTGAAGATACTTGAGAATCCCACAGAAAATCCTTTCCGAAAGACAATAGGATGAGTTATGAATGAGGGCAAACAAATGGCGATGTTTTTCGAAAATATTCATAATGAATGGAAAATCCCGGTCAAACAAACATGAATAATACATTAGGAAAGCTGGAAAAACTCCCTAATTCTAATGACATCAGAGTTGTCTTCCGGTATGTGGTGGCCAAAAGTGTAATTTAGAAGCTGGTGGAGTTAACATTTAACACTTACGGAGATAGTGAAAACAGTTTGAGACGTCGAAATAGGCGGAAAGGGAAAATATTTATCGTTATTCTGTTTACTTTCTCTCTAAAATTGCGAACGCTGTGTTCTGAACTTCTGTTTGGTAATTTTCTTCATAAAGATACACCGAACCGAACCGACCGAAAAAACCGAAGAAGGTTTTTACAGGGGGCATCTGTGCCATGCACTTATCCCCAGAGATGTAAATAAAAGAGATGAAAAATAGAAATCATGTAGTAAAAAGTCTCCAAAAACTTGGCAGGGGAACGAAATTGAGTCGCGGCTCGTTGGACAGATGACAAGTCCATTAGGCCAAAAAACAAGCAAGTGAATGAAGGGAGGCAATCATGAGAGCCGAACAAGCTGCATGATGAAGTTGAAAAAAGAGTGGAGTGAAGACCGACCCGAATTCCCCCCACTCTAGTGTGAGTTTCGCAACAGGTTGCTCGGCCGAGACCATATGTAAAAAAAACTAAAAGATGCAGAGTGACCCTCCAAAAGGAGATAAGAGAAAACAGAGCTTGGTGACGAGTTCTCCACGGAGAAAAGTAGAAAAAAGGTTCAGTGAAATAAAAGGAATGACTGGAGGGAGGCGTGATGCAGGCACGACGATGCCACGACAAACAGATGAGGACGGCGCCCTGCGTCGCCCCAGAAGGGGTGCCACGTCTACAAAGCGACGAATCTTCTTCTTCCAAAGTAGTCCCCGGCTACGGCAATTGCCTTCAGGTTGTAGCTCCTATTTAACGAGAAACTCCATTGCGTCCAAAGCTTCGCCACAACGTAGGTCGGCTGCCGCCCGCAAGCCGAAAACAGCGGTGACAAGTCCTGGTCGAAAAAAGTTCCCGCTCCATACAGTCCACGGGCCGTTGATTCAAAAGCAGCGTGATGTCAGGTAGGGACAACTTCGAATAAAAGTATGTACTTGAAAACAGAGTGACTGAGCTCGCAACCTACTCCCGTATCAGAGAACAGAGTAGCAGAACTCAACCGGCGGCCCCACCAAAAGCCCCGGCAGCCTTCCGCACTCGTCCCCGTCAATCGGTTTCAGTCACGGAGCTCCTGAAAGGAGCGTGTCTCCGGCTGACACCCCGGCTAGTTCATAAAGATGCACATGCATAAATAGGCAAAAAAGGTTTAAGACTGAACTTAGAAAAAGAATGGTGAGTGCAATAAATAATTTTTGAACAAATTACTCTACGTATAGCTGCTGTGAAGTTACACATCTGTTGGAACATCTATGCGCATTTTTTAGGCCGTTAAATGTAATCACTTTTAGGAAAATTGCTTTCTCAAAAATCGGTGGTAATCCAATTTTAGTAGCTCAATAAAAATTTCAGTAAACCCATTTTACAAAATCATTAAAAAGGAAACCCTCTTCCAGGCTTAATGAGAGAATATCAGGATCGGTTCTGCCATGTGTGGAAGATCTGCACCGCACACTAGGGGTCGAAAAAAATGGGTGGCCAAAATCTATTCGATATTTTTATTACATCGACTATGCAGTATCTTTGTACTGCATTACTGAAACATTACTTCAGTTATTTTTTATAGCAATGCATAGTTATATTTCCCTACACTACGCATTGATATGCATGAATAGATAATGCATATCGATGCATACACAAATAGTTGAATTTGCGCCCAATAATAATAAATGCGCACAAATTTTTTTCTTTGTTTATTTTCTCTTTGTTGTTCTATAGGAAAATTTTTCATTTTCATAATACACACCGGCGGCCGAACATCTAAAACCGGCCAGGGATAGGATAGTCACGAATGGTAATTCTAGGTGTAACATGACACGCCGAACCCTGTTGCTGTCTACGGCCTCCAGGTCATACTGACTTCAGTTCAAATCACTGGCTGTGGCACACAATCCAAGAACGAGCAATGGAAAGGAGAGAAAAATCGAAAGTTGAACAGTTACTCTCCGCAATTGTTCTTGAGATAAAAATCGTAAAGGAACAGGTTCGAGAGCACTTCACTGCCGCAGCACACAGGTTCATTTCCTAGTTAATACGGGATCGGAACAATCGATTTGAAAGAAGTGTTAGACTATTATCCTTGACGGAAAAACAAAGTAATGTTGATTGGCAGCAAGTAGTTTTTTTTTTTTTTTTTTTTTAAGCAGTGGGGCGGAGTGCCTGAAGTAATTATGAGCTTAGTGATATTACTGAAGGAATGTTTCCTTGATGTAATAATTTGCAAGAGGCTTTATAATTAGGTGTGGTTTTGTCTAAGGCTACTTATAGAATATGGCTTTTCAGTATGGAAAACGGTCTTTATTAGAAGTTTCAGGTTGAAAGATTGCCACAGAATGTATTCAAACGAATGTCTGCCCACTTCTATGTGTGATGCGAACAATCCCAATTTTTTTTTTTTTCACATTTTTAAATAATCAGTTTTACCACCGATTCTTCCTTTAGTTATTAGACTCTTATCTTCCGCTCTTTTTAAAGAAGAATTTGTTAGTATGATTAACTGAAAATTGAACTGTCGGTATTAATCCTTTTTCTTTTAGTTTGATTTTACTACAGATTTTTGTTTTTATTTCGTTTTAAGTTTTATGTTGGTAAAGATACTTTAGTGATTTGTTTAAACCGAGAGATTACAATACTGAGAGGTGAATTTACGTTCGAATTTGTAGTGGTCGGGCTGCCTGACCGGAATTTCGGTGATTTTTTTAATCCAAAGAGTATTAGCGAGTTCTCTTTGAAATTTTTCACAACCCTAATTCCATATATATCCCACAATAATCAGACTTAAATGCAGCAAAAATGACAATGTGAGTTTGGCCTAATGTAAGTAAGCAAAATAAAAACTTGAACAGGGTGCTTTATTTTGAGTGCTTACTATTAGAAAAACAAGCTGCTTGGACCTATCTTTATAGTTTAATGTTTTTTTTTTAATGTTTCTGTATGAAATTTTATTTTTTAAGGGGTAGTCTACATATCTATTGTTTACTTTGAAATTTCAAATACAAACCAATATTTTTTATTCAGTCAAGCGTTTTCTCGAGCCTCAGTTACCAATGTGAAATTTTATTGCCCATTGTAGAAAATTTTTAAATTAAGACTATCGATATTTAGCTTCACTATTCCCTAACAAAGGGCAGAAAGGTAGAATGTAACGCACATTCCTTTAGCTATATTTTAACTACATTAGCTTATGACAAAAATAACTCAAAAGAAACTGGTGTTTAAAGGATGAAATAATTAAAAGCTTGTAAATTAACACGCATAAAATGTATTTATCGATGTGATTAGTATAGACTAGAAGATTATCAGATCATAGGATGAATATCTCGGAGTACCGGATTTGATTAATTTTTATTTTACAAAGTATTAATTATTTTATATTAGCTTATATTTTCAAAACTACCGGTTCAAAGAGATCTAAGGGTTATTTTAAAAAGTTCTGAAGTATTCTAAAATGATATAAAATTGTATTGAAAATAAAATGTGTCTATGTTCTATTTATGATTTTTTGAAAAATGATTTAATAATTCATAATTAATATAAACAAACTAACATTCCGCAAAAATAGTCTTGTCATTATCTTTAGGCTTTTATAAATTATATTCTGAAGTATAATGAAATGTATTCAATACTTATTTTAGAAGTTATGGTTTAATGTTAAAAAAATTTCTTTAATATTAAAAAGACCATTTTTCATTGGTTTGTAGCTCAAACACTGTTAATTGAAAATTCGTATTTTAGGTGTGTTTTTTTTTTCTTTTTACATGTGGACTTCAAATATCAAATGAAAAAAATGGAGTCACTAAACTTTGTCAGGTTTAATTTGTAGATGACCCTACGACAAAATGGAATAATAGCGCACGTTTACTAAAATTATTTTTTGGGGGGGTTGGGGGGGGCTATAAGGCAGTTAGAACTCAAAAGCCCCCTTTGGTTAGCATTTACTCTCCCCTCCCTCCGTATTTTACAGTAATACGGAAATATTATTAGGAGACTCTTATAAGTTACAACTAATGTTTTGTTGCTTGACTGACAGATACAACAAGCTCGTGCACCTGTTCATCAGGATCTCTAAAACTTATTTTGATAATAAAAATTTTTGATACTTGAAAATTTTAACTACGCAAATTTCGAAGAAGAAGAAACAAGAAAGAAAAGAAAAGAAAAGAAAAAGATTTTGTATATGCTTTATTTTAAAACTGCAACACCAATTATTCGAATTTCAAATAATAATAATAAAAAAATAAAATGTTAACTTATTTAGATGTTTAACTTTTGAACTGTAACATCTGCAAGGAAAATTCAATGAAAGTTAGACGCATCAAGGAAAATTCAGTAAAGGCTTGACAAAATATGCATTTAGCCTTTCTGAAAAATAAATAATTAAAAAAGAAGGAGAAGAAAAGATAAATAATAATAGTAGCCTCACATATTTAGGATATTTTAAGGAAATAATTATCCGAAAAGGAATTCCTTGGGGATGTTTTCAATCCAGAAATTTCTCAGTTTCCGCTATGTCCGAGGAAATATCTGCAATGTTTCTTCAGCATCACCCCGAATTATCCATCATTAATGAGGGTAAATTTAAGCAGAGTACGCTAATGGCACACTCGCAATTCCTTCAAGCTGAACTCTTTGAATATATATTAAATCGTGATGATTTTTTTTTCTGTTGTTTTTCAAAATTTGCTAGTTTTAATGGAATTGCGGCACACATATCGTTCCCCTTAAAACTAGAGTTATTTACTTTTGGATCAAATAATTCTTTAACTCGAACTTAGTATCAAGATTTTTTCCTTTTTTTTGGGGGGGGAGGGGTCAATGCGGAAATTTCGAAATGCATGAAGCTTCAACAAACAAAAGAATAGCAGGAGCAAATACTTTATAAACTCCATTTTACAAAATCTGTGCCGTTCTGGCACCACAGAAAAAATATATATATAAATGCTTAGACAATCTTAATTCGCATCTCTTTCGCATCACAAAATTCCACTGTTCATAATATTGCGAATAAATATTCCTGCAATCATGGATAAAGCTTTAGTTGTAGTAGAAATGAGAAAGAAAGATAATCCGAAATCATGCCAAACCTATCGATCATAAAATATTTTCCAATTGAAATTATTCGCGCATGCATACTGTTGATTAACGAATAGTTATGTCAATCACTTTCTTCGTCACAAAGACAAGCAAGATATTCATCTTTCTGCTCCCATCTGCTTATAGGCATGGCTCTTCGAATGCCTGCTGGGGACCTACGCCTAGTGAAGGGTAGGATCCTAGCGGACCATTCAAAAGTTGCAAAAGTGTCAAGGCATCCCTCCAAAAGGTTATTAAAGTTTATTATCATGCCTAGGCCGAACGTTTGTAGTTATCAATATTCAAAAGCAAATGAATTTAGGCCGAATGTAGTATTTGACTGCAGCTAGCATATATCAATGATTGAATTTTGCAGACATTTCCTTGTTGTTGTTATTATTATTTTTTATTTTTACAGGTGAGTCGATGCTCTTTGAAAGAGAAAATTCCTGAAGGACACCGTTGTTTTCTTAACTTTGTTATACAATTATCAATATTTTCTTGTTTCCGAGGTCAGCAACATGCATTCAGGGCTGATGGGTGTAGTTAAGTGGGTTCCATCATCAAGAATGCTTACTAACGATTCGGCGAATGGAAATTTAACGGCAGTGAAAGGGAAATTTAACGCCCATTTTTCATACTTGAAATCAACTCAAGGTTGAATGATTAAGAAAAATAATCATATCTTATATGATATGATATTATATCATATGACATATGCATATAATACATCATATGCATATATCATCATGCATCATCATATCATATATGCAAATCATATGATATATGCATATCTTAATAATTTTTAATCTCTGTCTTCAGCTGACTGGCACTGTATTACCTACATATAATGAATTTTTCCAAATCAATTCTTTAAAGTAGTTCTCCAGAAATGAACATTTTTTTTTTACTGAGTACTTTTCAGCATATTATTGAAAAGTAAAGCATTTAAAATATTTTTTTAAACACTAAATAAAAGGAATTTTGTACTTCTTTTTTTTTTCGCTTTATCTTAATACTTGTAGTGATATTTTTCTATGTATGTGTAATACGTCCACGATAAAAATTTAAGATTTACCTATTTCATTACTATAACGTATGTGTTTGAAAGTCCGCGTCGCTTCAATTACCTGGTAATCACTAAGTTAATTTTATTAAATCTCATTTTCAATTAGATATAAACATTTTATGTACACCTTTTTTATTGAAATACTAAAAATCTCTCTAATTAAAAAATAATAATCCCCAAAATTCAAAAATGTAATGATATTTACAGGTATTTTTATCGTATATTATTTTGAAGCACGGATGAAAAAGGTGGATATTCCCCCTAAGGATGCCCCCTGGATATTCCCCTAAGTGGGGAGGGGATAACCCCCTCCCGCCTAATATACAGCAGCGTTAAATATCTTGTATACCATATTTCTGCAAAAAGAATTCTGGTTTGAAGTTTAAAGTATTTCTTGTAACTGGTTAAAAAAAAAAAAAAAAAAAAAAAAAAAAACGCAGTTGCTTGCTCTAATTCAACAAATTTTTAATCCGCTCTTATATTAAACGAGGAATGTTTGTGTGTGTGTGTGTGTGTGTGTGTGTGTGTCCGAGCGATCTCGAAAACTGCTCTAAGGATTCTTTTTAAATTTCGTACCTGGGGGTTTTTTGGGCCCCTGAAACGATTGAGCTAGGTGAATTAATTGAAAAACTCTAAAACGCTCAAAATTTAAAATTTAAAATTTTTGGACGGTAGCGCCATCTATTGAGCGTTTGAAAAACACACTGGATGCAATCTTCCTAAAAGGGACGCTCAAATAAGATTAGGGCGGATTAAAAAAATACACGCCATCGATATATAATAGTAAAAATTAATTTCGCAAAGAAACAAAATAAATGGAACTTGATATTCAGTACACAGACAAATAAATATTTTAGTAACTAGATATATTACACCATTCAGCTACATAAATTTGTTAAGAATTAAAAAGTTATTTTTATTTCAAAATATCGTCCTGGCAACCAGCGAAAAGAGAAAAGAGTCTTCGTTGCCATCCCCGCAAGCACCTTGATGGAATATACGTAAATAATTTAATAATTCTTAATTCGTAGTTATTAATACAAAACTATTCGTAAATCTTATGTGAAAAATTGCCTGAATTTATTACAATTATCCTTTTGTAACTAACGTAAAGCTAAATGTATTTTCGCGTATATACTAAAACAATAAAGATTTTTCATGTGTTTTATTGATTCATATGATGCGAATTTCAAAAGTGCATAAAAGTTTCAGCTTAGCCGAATACTTTAAATGAAAATGACACCCTTTTCAGCCATTCACAGTAAGAAGAAAGATCCTGTGACGTAACATGAAAATTCCATTTTTTTTTTTTTTTTTAAATAACGGCACTAGGTTGAATTCTATTTTAACTGCCTTATTCCGCCAAGTTGACGATAAATATTTAAATGTAGTTACCCTGATGATTTTTTTTTTTTTCTTTTTTTGAATGGGTCAACCGTTTATAATGAAACGATGTTCGAAACTCCGATGAAAAAATGATGCGATCGATTCCTAAATTGGGCTCGCACCGATATTCAAATTAATTTTGCAGATGATCAGCCATCAGTTTAGTTTTCATTCACTGCAGTTGATGATTTCAACTCATTTATTTTATCATCGTATGGACAACCTTTTAAAAGTTGCGGGCAGAACTTAACGATAGTGGCCTCCTGGGCATGACTTCAGGATGTTAGCGAAATCGCGGGCCGTATAATTCGGATTTATATGGTAGTTTGAATGTTTTATATAGGTTTTATACAGGGTTTTGATTTGTCGTGAGGGCTGGTCCAAAAGCCATGGCGGGCCCCATCCGGCCGCTGGCTGGGAGTTGTCCATATGTGGAAGCAGTAAATTGGGAGGCTGAAATCTGGTTACTAAGATTTTTTCTAATAAATTTTCAATTCTTATTTAGACGTGGATTAGACTGTGTTGTTTTGTGTTGTCTACTGTCATTAAACTAAAGGATAAAGCCCTTTGTGGAGACAATTACAGCGGGCGATAGAATGTCTACACTCAGAATATTTAATATTTACCCACTTAAAATCAAATAACTTCATATTCAATTTTTATTATACATCGAAATTCGAATTGTATAATTTGCAGAAACATTTCGTATTCGAAACATTTCGTTTGGTATCAACATCCTCTCCTATATCCATGCTTAATGCATAGAAAACCGTTTTATTTTTGAAAAAAAAGTTAAACTGAGTAGTAATTTAGAAAAGCTATCTTAAGCGAATTGGAATCGTAATTTTTCCTCCAAAGCCTGATAACCGTGACTTCAATGTAACGTGAATGTCACTTGCAATAGATAATTCTTACACTCAAATGATTAGCTTTTTTTATTCTCTTAAATGAAATAGAGCTAAAAATACAAAAAAAAAACCGCTTAAAAATCAGGAAACGGGTGGATTATCAGATTTTTTCTTTCTTTCTTTTTTTTTTACATAATTATGATAATTTTCAGGCTGATCGCACCAACGAACCGTATAAATTTTATGTTATTAGACAATACATTTGAGTCAGGGATCAGCGTAACTACATAAGAGCGATGTATTTTTGATTTATTCGAGGTTAGAAGTCCATTTTCTTCAGTCTATCCGTTTGTTCTATTATTTTCAACGATTAAGTAGTTGTTAGGGTTATTGTAAAAGAATATTTTTGATCTATTCTGTTTTTGATTTCATGATTTCGAAGTGTCCTTTTGTACTAATAATTTAAATTGCGTTACACTTTTTATTTTCTTAAGCGTGAGTTTATAAAATAAAATTATGTTTAAAGCATATTTATGTAAGATTATACTTTTATGGCATCTAAATTTATGTATCTATAAGATTGAATTTACGCTTGTAGAATTTGTTTATGGATGATGTATGCTTTGAATGCATGCTTTGCATGCATGCTTATGCATGCTTTGAATTAGAAGAAAATAAGTATTTTATGTTTGAATTGAAGCACTATAGAGAAATTTACAATTTCAATCGTAAAGAATTATCATCATAGATGTATTATAAAGACGTAAATGCATGGAAGTGTAGCTCAAAAACGAGCTGTGGAAACATATGATCACCGACAGCAGCACTTAGCCCAAATGTGTGAACGTGCAGTTCAAACACAAGCAGATGAAACAGATGATTAGTATTTGGAAGGAGAACGACATGGAACAGCTAGACGTCGACAAATACTTCGGGTTAACAGTCTAAGTATCTACAAAGCTGCCACAAATGTGGGTACTTATTATCATAGTTTAAAACTTTTTAACATGGATTGCATTCACCCTGGAGCTTTGCATTTTTCTGAAGAGTAAAAACAAAAATTAACCGAAACCATTTTGGGGACTGTAAGATTGATGTAGGACATTCCGAATTTCCTAATGAATTGGTGTGGTTGTTTCTTCGATGTCACCCCTATTTCAAAGAATTCGAAATTTGAAAGCATACTTTACAATGGCTTTGCTCACAGTATATGACGAGTGAAACTATTAACGATTTTGGTGTGTACTACTACGTTGCGAACAGTGTGTAACAGACTTGATGAATATTTTTTATAAACTCCTTCATCTGACAGTTCAACCAACTCAAATTCTTGATGCTGAATTTGAACGTCCTCAATATGGACAGATATATTTCTGAAGTAATGAAGACGCTGTTAGTGAATGCATCGCCCAAGATCTTCGCTGATACCCTCGCTGATCTGCTACAGAAGGAAAGGAGGCACCTTACGTTAAACTACTTTTTGCTCAACTCTGATGGCACCGACCATCGAATATTTAGCATCCCTCTTCAAAACAAAGTATATGCCATTGTAACATTGAATGCCGACCAAAGCTTACCTGATAATGTATGGGTGATCCGACAGCGATGAAAATCTTTGGCAACCATGAAGATTATTGATACGTGCCCAGGCATTTACGTATTAATTACTAGCTGCGTGCCCGTTCTTCGCACGGTAGGAAACGAAAATTTTCCTTACATGTGTAATTCGAAATTATTCGTGATGTGGAATTAAAAAAAAAAAGAGCAAAATTATTTGACTCTTAATGTAAAGTTTGTGTCATGAGTACTAACCTGATCATTGCAGTATAATGACTCAAAAAACTACGCCAGTGTCATTCACTATCAAAAAAGTGGAAAGCTTAATGGTTTGCAGAGAACTCCTGGCTTTCAAAATGTCTTATTTCTACATCATACTGTTTTTTAGGCTCAAGTTGTAGCATTAAATACCTAAGACACTGCATGAAATGGAGCACCATTTATCTCTTTCCGAACATGTACCATATAAGGAAAGTATTGTAATCATGAAAAAATTCGACTTCGAGATTTTGGTGTATTGACACGTTTTGAGGTCTTCTGAATTCATTTATGCTATTTTCAAGAGATGTTTTTAAAATAGCTGCGCACCAGCTCTTCATACGGGAAGAAGGGAATATTTTACTACTAAAATCATATCTGCATGTGACAAAACAGAATTTCATTTTTAAAAAAGTTCAAGTAATCTCCTCTGTTGAAATTACTGCGGGATATATTAACGCAAATTAGAATTACTTTTCGTTTAGTTGGTTGTAAGACAACCGTTGAAACAGGACACTTTTAATTTCATGAAATATTTATTAACGTGGTACTTTGCGATTTATTCATATTATCTTTACAAATCTAATAATACTACCTATTACGTACATTAATACTATCTATATTCGCTTCTCCCTCTTCAAGGCTCCCTTAAAAGAAACAGCTTAGATTATTTGGCCTCAATGGGATCTTTTGATTCTGTGGCGATTCTTTGCAATTTACGCATTAGCATAAATAATAATCATTTCACATAATGGTTGCCATTAAGCAAACTCTCCATATATATTTAATTTATACATAGTTTTATAAGATGGGCGTATTTAGCGCCGCAAACCATTTCATCTTACTGTGGGGAGAAAATATCTAAGGGGTGCCATTTTAAATATCCATGTATCTAATATAGCGATATCTTTTATATCCTCCATAGTCCTGTCTCCTGAAAAACATCAAACTGTGTAATCTCGAGGAGCTACTTATTCCCACTTTAATTGTGACAGGGCGTTAGAGTTGCAGAGTTTACAAATTTCACGCATTTTTTTATTTATGACGTCACTGTTTGACTGCCGTAAAGGATACCCCGGTAGGTTGAGGGAGTTAATTTCGATATTTCGCATAATTGTTTTCAAACGGTATCATTAAAACTTTGCGTTATGTAACCTTTATGGAGGAACGTAATTCAACGTTAAAATAAAATTATACTCGCAACCTGCATGCGTATGTTAGGCAACGCCTGCGCTAAATTAAATGCCAAAAATAAAAATAGTAAATAGAAAAAATTTAATATATCGCGCTTTGAAACGAACTTTGTAACTTTTAAAATGAACATTTTCAGCGCCGTGAAAACATTTCAATTTTTAAATAAGCACCGGATTAAAATACCACTTCTAATAATAATAATCGTGAATTTCTTAGTTTATTTCTACAGTAAATTTTAATCAAAATATCGTCTCCCTGTGTTGAAAATAGAGCTGGAATAAATGAGTTAAAATTATGGAGTAATTTTTACGTATCTTAAAGCATTTGACGTCATAGATTCTCACTTGCGAATTGAAATTCTGATATCCCATTTAAAAACTCGATTGGTTGAGAAAACCCTTTTTTCTAATCCTTTCTGTGGAGCAACCAACCGAAGATAAATTCTCGTGCCGTGATCGCAATGTAATGAATGGCGTAAGATCGCGTTGATGCTATTAAATTCTAAACATTAGGCTGCATTAAAATTCGTAAAAAATCATCTAATTTACATAATTTTTTCGTTTTTATTTTAAAAGAGGGAGAAAAGAATGTTTCACGATTTGTCAAAATATCAAAAAGTTATGACGGATAGAATTCAAGATGCGACAGTTTTAAAATTATTTTACGAAAAACAATCGCTAAGCAGATGCTTAGTAAAAAAATTCCTAAAAATCGGTAAATCATGTTACGTATTCAGAACAAACTGTTTTTAAAAGAAAATTTTCTCCTCTATCCGATGATACAAATGCCGTTTTGCTGCGAGCGTAATTTCCGCCGTCATTACAAATTAGGTGAGAAAAAATGCCAAAAATCGCATAAAACATAAAATAAAAAAAAATCTAGGTCGAATTTTGAAAAAATCGCTTCGAGGTGCACAACTACATATTTACATCTTCCCGAGTACCAAATTTGGTGTTTCTAGGTGTAGCCGTTTGTCCGTAACGCTGCCGACAGACACACACACAGACAGACACCTTCTTTTATAATAAGTAGAGATTTACACTTAAGGAGCCTTTAGATTCTGAGCATGGCTCGGTAACCTGGTACTCTATTATATAAATGTGAAAGTTTGTCTGTTTGTTTGTTCGTCCGGGAACTCCTCCCACACCGTTAGACCGATCGGCTTGAAATTTTGCACATACACGTAAAACGACATAGAATAGTCCGTAGGCTACTTTAAAATTCTGGAAATCCACCCGTTCCCTAATTTTTAACGATTTTTCCCAATTTTCAGGGTAGAGAGCTACTCAAATGTCCGATTTCAGCACATTCGTGAGCATAGTTGACAAAGTTGGATTTATTTATTTAATACTTTCAATAATTCAAGTGAGACTGACGTCATTTTGATGTCACGAGTGTAAAAATGCATTAAAATTCCTAATGAGGTTAATAAGTTTCGATAAAAAAATTACACCACGAGCGAAATAATAAACTTCCATCCAGATTATCAGATAATGTGTAGAAAATAAACTAACGTGTTTTTCTTCTTCTTCTTCTTCTTTCACTAATTCATGTTAGATATCGCGCCTAAGAATGATGTCATTTTGACGTCCTGAGTTTAAAAATATGTTAGAAATCTAATTACGTTAAAAGGCTTTGACGAAAAATGTACTATTATAAAAATTCAAAGTATTTTGTATAATGCTCCAGTTACCCTTGGCGATTTTTGAGCACTATGATTTTTCAGCAACCATAATAACGAAAGGAAACTTGCATTTTTTTTAAATCGTGGGCAATTCAAATGTTGCCACAAGATGCAAAATGCTAATTAACATAATACATAGTATTCGCTATCGATTTGACGACGGTCGTCGTATGTATTCCCAAAAATCGCGCTAAATGTCGCCAAGTTTTGACGACTTTTGGCGGTATATTAAGTATATTAGATATACTTTTTTTTGGTTAAATTATAGCAACTTAACAAGCTTTTGCGCAAAAGTTACATCATTAGCAAAATAGCTCCGGAAAATATTTGAAATACCGATTAGCTGTAGGAATAACCCCAACATCTCTCAAATTAACTTTAATAAGTTCTGTTGCAAGTGAGAGTTTTTCAACGTCGTATGTTTCAATATTACTCCGTTTGAAAACTACTGCGCGAAATAACCAAACTTCAAGCTTAAACCAAACGAGCGAAATTCGATCAGTCGGAGCGATTTTTGGCCCGGTTTTCAAAATCTTCATTTTTAGGAGCGTTTTTCGATCACAAGAGCGGAGCGAAATATAACAATAAACGAGGAGGAGAGTTCTTTGAAAAAAGAGGAAGCGAGGAGAGGAATTCTCAGAAAAAAGACTACTTAAAGAGCACTTTCGCGGAAATACCGGTAGGTTTCCGTGGAAACGGATCGCTCCGCAATGTATCGGTTTTTTCGTTCTTTGGGTTTAAGCGTGTTGACTACCCTGGTCAGAACGTAACGCCATAAATTAAAAGTTGTCTGAAATTCGTAAACTCTGCAGCACAATTTAACGCCCTATTCGGAATTTGAGCGATTCTATAAATAGTTCCTCGAGATTACACAGTTTGATGTTTTCACGAGCCTGAACCATGGTGGATTTAAATATTTAAATTATCACAGCTTGGATGTTTTCCACCACGGCGAGATGAAATATTTTGCTGTGCTAAATACGCCAATAAAACAAGAATTATGCTTAAAAATATATGAATATCTGCTTTAATTGCAATGCATAAACTCCGCAAAATCGCCAAAGAGTAGAAAGGCATCATTGGTTTAAACTATCTAATCTGTTTCTTTAAATTGAGCAATAAAGAGAAAGAAACGAAGATATTTAATATTAATATAAGTAATAGATAGTATTCTCATTTTTTTTTCTCTGGTAGTAATAATAGGTTTGTTTGGATGATTTGGATTAAAGCACACTATACCACGTTAATATCTTTTTCGTGAAATTAAAAGTGTTATATTCATTATTTTTCAACGATCGTCTTACAAATAACTAAATTATAATCCTACGTTGTGTAATAGATCCCGTGGTAGTTTTAACAAAAGGACTACTAGACATTTTGTTGTCCAATAGATAGTTACGATTACATTGTAGTAAAATATTCGTTTCGTACCGTTCCAAGAACGGGCACGCGGCTAGTTATATAATAAAATTTAAAAATGAACGGTGAATTCCTCATTTCATTAGTTTTTGTTTACAACGTAAAGCATACTTTTCAGCGTTTTAGCAAGTTATTCATGAAAATAATTGTTTATGCAATATTTGCAACCCTTAAGATCTCCACAAAGGAATGCAATTACATTGGATAAAAATACCTATATAGCGGATGCATCCTAATCATCTCTGGTTAATATTCCTTGAGATGAAACCTTTCCTTATACATTTGTAATTGAATTTTGATTCAAACAATGGCTCATGCGTTCCAGATTTCTTCTCTTGCCCAGTACACTCGCTATCCAGCTGTAAACAACTGAAGAACATGAGATTGGGATTTGCTTACATCGTGACCTTTGCTCCCGACCAAGGTAAGCTTTCTGAATGGGTTTTTAGGCATATTCCAACCTCCTCTTGTCTCATTTCCCAAGTCTCGTGGTGCGAGTTTGTAACGTCATCAAAACAGGGCCGAGCTCGTTAAGTATTCACGTCACGACTTGGTATTGAACCCGAAATTGTAGTTAAAAGGCTTGATCTCGATTCGGAAGATAATGTGCTGTAGAGATGAGAAAGGAACGCGAAAGCCCGTTTAATAATTCTTAATCTGAAGTTTTATGTTGCGTTTTGTTTTCCATTTCAGTAACTTTTTCCCTCCTCTCCCTGCCGATTCCAGCATACCTTTGGATTGAGTGCTCTTAGGCATTGCCATCATGCATGATCATTACCCCATGGAATAGTGGAGAGGAGACGTGATGTAACTCCGAAACTGTTTTTTTTTTAAGCAGGAGAAGAAAAAAAAATACATTTAAAAACATTGCTATAACAATATCTGATGCAATGATAAATCCCTCTGTAACATAAAATTTTGCGATTCAGGGGAAATTGCAAACAATATATCTCCTGTCGATATAACGATAATTTTGCTGAGTCCCTTAAGTATTGTTGTATGGAGCTCTTACTGCATTTTCCCAGTTCAGATGGGAAACAGTTTTGCAAATGATTGTGTGGAAGTATATTTTAACTGCGTCTTAAAGCGTCATAAAGTCCTTCGTTGACGTGCAATATTTGTTTGACACGCCCCTCTCTCTCTCTCTGTCAAAATGCTACCACTTGAATCAATGGTTTATTTCAAAAAATTAAAACAATACTTTTGAAATAGTATTTTGTCACTAATAACAGTCGAGATGAAATTTAAAGTTTAAGTTTCCTTTTCCTTGAATTAACATGAAATATAAATAATAATTTTTTAACAAAAAAGAAGCCTGCTTTGAAAGTATAATAAATTATATCAATTTAAAAGAAATTTGACATATTAAAAGAAAAATTGTTAGTGTCGAATTTTAAATTAAATAATGTATTATTTTATTTTATATTTTATGTGGAGCAACAGTTGTTCATAACTAAATGCATAGTTCTGAAAAATTCATTCAGTTTGTTCGACATGACTTTAGTCTCACTCATTCTTACGGTGACATTTCCAACTGCCTTTTGTATGTTTTTTTATTTCATTATTTATCATTACTAATATTTTTTAATCATATCACATTTAAAGGCGACGTTTAAAAATTATTTTAAAATATTAGATACCACATTAATGGTTGAAGTAAATTTAATGTATTTATATACTTAGTATAAAAAGTCAAGTGAAAAAGTTCAAAATTACGCAATGAGTTCATATCGGTTCATAATTTCGTTTTGGTATTTAAATGACAGAAAAATAATTTCCTGATTATTTCATTCAAATAAGCACAAGAGAATGTTGCATTTTAATCGTGATGTTTAAATTTTTTTATTAAAGTGCTTATATAAATAAAATCAACTTAAAACAAAATGAAACAACACCATTGAAAGAGAAATTATAAGAGTCTGTTTCATGGACAAGTGATTGGGCGGTACTGAATATTTTGTTACGTTATAAGGGACTTGTCACGATAAACGGAGTTAACATAGTAGAGTTTAATTGTATTTTTCACAGAACTCTAGTGAAATCGTTAAGTTTCGAGAGTAACTCAACATTGTCTGAAAGCTAATCTATTTTCACTGGTCATTTAAACAAAACGCTACTGTTTTCGTATTCAATTTCAATCCATAATCATTTTGATTGCTACAAAGAGTTTCAGCATAAACGTAATTATAGAGCGTAAATTATAAAAAGGTTATAAATATATTGTATATGAGCCCATTCTTTCAACAGAATTATTCGGACATCATAAGGGGATTTTGTCAAGAGACATTTTCACCGAATCAAAGCAAAGCTCACAGCCGAATACAGTAGAACGCTAGTTTTTACGAATCTCTTTTTTTACGCACATTTGTGATTTTGCGAACTAGCGAGTATCCAAGAATACATTCCCATAGACTATTTTACGCACTTGAAGGGATGACAGGTTCAGTTGTTTGACTTTTTCACTCCTTCTTCCTGACGCCTATCAAAAGTGCTTGAAGGGTGACATGACACAAAAAGTTTAAACTAAATTGTTTATTAACAGGTAATTAGTAGAACAGGAACACACAGTTTTTTAACACAAAAAAAGTAAAACTTGAATCACTTAGCAGTTGCAGTTACATTGTCGTACAATTTTTAAAAAGAAATATGTAAAATGTAAGGCAATTCCTAAAACGATTAATTAAATATCGTAGTCACATGTTACTTTTACTATAATGGGATCAGCTTTATTAGATGTTAAATCTATTATTATATTAACGCTTGATTGTACTTATGGAATAATCCCAATTCTAGTTTTATTACACGGGGGACATTTACAGTTAAAAAATCAGTACTGACAATTTTAAGATGGATACCTTAAAGTTTCAACGAAATTTAAATAACTGTCATCAACAGACTTGATTGGAAAAAACATCTCCAATTCCAGTATTGAATAATTAATTTGCAATATACAAATGGGCTTGTGACGTTTAGAAACAAGTACTTAAAAAAACCTTACACCAATATTAAAACCGCATGATTTTGCTGAAACAATTTCGACAAAAAAAAATGTCAACTTTTTTAGCAAGTATTCAGACAAAAAAATGTCATACTTATAAATTTACTTTTTTTCAAACCAAGAAAAATCACAGAGAAATATTAGAATAATCAAAATAAAGAATAATCTCGAAGTCCTAAAAAAAAAAAATCTGATGTGTCCAACACATGACTTCCTTGCACGTCCATTAGATCAAAAATATTTTCGACGCACTTCCTCTAAACTTATTTGTTTGAAAGAGATAAAATATCAATAATAGTAAGGTTTAGCGATTTCTAGACAAATATTTCGATATCGCCAAGCTGAGTTCAATTTGAAATATTTCCTTCTGACACTTTATTTGGCGATATTTCACCAAAAGCCGACAAACTTGAGATAGTCTGCGAGATTTTGGGGATAGCCAAAGTAGTCATTGACCACAGACTTTCAATGAATTGAATGCATCCATACACCTCAATGTATTTAAAGTCATTTGGCTCACCCTGTAAATAAATTCTCAGTCGATTGCTGTCAAAAAAGATATGGAAAACAGTTAGATATTACAATATTTCTAAATACAAAAGTTCAAAAATCTACGGGTTAAAGTTTTAGTGTTATACAAAATATGAAATAATTTTTGGCGCCAAATTTGGCGATATTTCGGCGAAACTCGTCAATGTCGACGACATTTGGCGAGATTTTAAGCATGAACCAAACAATGACAGATTATCGCCAAATTTGGCGATATTTCGCCAAAACTCGCCAAGAACGATGACAAATGGCGATACTTTGGGCATGGACCAAATGACTGACTATCGCCAAATTTGGCGATATTTCGCCAAAACTCGCCAAGGTCGAGGACAGACGGCGAGTTTTTGGGCATGTACCAAACAATGACTGTCTACAGTTGTATTATATTGAAGATGTCCATAGACATTAAAGTACTAAAATTCTTTTCGGTGGTCCTGTATATAAACTCCCCAGTAGATTGGAACCAAAAATCGAGATACACAACTAGATGTTACAACATTCTTATATATGAAATTTCATAATAGTTTTTGAGATTTGAGAGTTAAATATGCACACACGTACACCAAAAGTCGCCAAGCTTGGCGACTTTTGGCATAGTTCTTGAGGGAGGCACGTGACCGTGGTCGGACCATTACCTAACTTATGTGGTAGGACGGTATTGTGCTTGAAATGGATGAATGCCCCTAAAATTGCCATTGACCGTAATGTATTGGAAATCTTTTGAGTGTTCCTGTAGCAGAACTACAAATGATAAAGACACTTTTTTTAATGGAGAAATTCATTTTCTAACTCTTTACAGCATACATCACTTCTGAGTCGTTTGAAATAGCCCAATACCTCTAAAAAACGCTTTGATGAATTTCGGCCCATAGAGCGTAATGTATTTCGAATCTTTTGGGCGGTTCTGTAGATAAACTATCCAGTCGAATGGAATCGAAAGGGGAGGTGCACAACTAGATGTTACAGCAATCCTAAATATAAAGTTTCAACATTCTACGCCTAATAGTTTTTGAGATATGCGAGTTTAATGAGTTTCGGCCCATTGAGCGTAATGTATTTCGAATGTTTTGGGCAGTCCTGTAGATAAACTATCCAGTCGAATGGAACCAAAAGGAGAGGTGCACAACTAGATGTTACAACTATCCAAAATATGAAGTTTCGACATTCTACGCCTAATAGCTTTTGAGTTAGGCGAGTTTAATGAATTTCGGCCCATAGAGCGTAATGTATTTCGAATCTTTTGGGCGGTCCTGTACATAAACTATCCATTCGATTGCCACCAAAAGGGGAGGTGCACAACTAGATCATAGAACAATCCTAAATATCAAATCTCAACATTCTACGACCAATAGTTTTTGAGATATGCGAGTTACATACATACGTACGTACGTACGTACGTACGTACAGACGGCATGGAAAAACTGGCCACAACAGACTCGCCGCTGGTCAAAATGAGTTGCAGACGCGTTAATATGATCGTGCATGCTAGCCTACGATAGGATGCATCGAAAAAAATTTTAAAATTAAATTTAGAGGTAGTCAAAATCGGTTTTTTTGTCGAAATTTGGCCTCCAAAATTTTTCGGGATCACATTACTTCCTTATACTACGTACAAGGAAGTAAAAAACGGTGACCTGGCATATTTAAAATGTATTTTCTCAGAAGAAATGATGACATCTTTTTATTACATGATTTTAAAAAGAAGAAAAAATATTACTATTTCCAAGACACAAGGGGAAAAATCATGAGCATCCCCCTTCCATGGAAATGTAGATGATTTTGCCGGGTCTCCTCAGCCTACCGGGTTTGCCCCTTCTAAAACTCTGCGGCCCTGTTTACACTGAAGAGAGTGATGCTGTGGTAGCTCTTAAGCATGTATGTCGAAGAACCAAAATCTGTCTCACTCACAAATTAAAATAAACTAATTGTACCAGGGACTCGGAAAAATTCAGGATGGTTCTTTATAAAAGCTGCTCTGTACAGTGAAATAAATGAAACAAGAAAAATAAATATGCCAAACGCATCGATTATAAAATACTTTCTAACATAGCAATCTTTTCCCGCCAAATTTGGCAGTGTATTCTCGCCAAATTTGGTTCTTGCTATGCGTATGTTCACAATCACACTAAGACATTGCTAAGACTTTTTTTAGGGGGTGGGAGAGACGTTGATAAACTGCTAAGTCAAATATCGGTTTTCACCAACTTATTTATTTTTTTATCAACTATATTACCAACTTCTTACTTTTGCCAACTGGGTTCCCGTAGTTTTGCCAAGTGTACCAGAAATAGAAAGTAAATTATAGTTTTCGTTATTTTTTTTACCAAGTTTGCCAACTAGGTATCTAATTTTGCCAAGTTTAATAGAATTTTTCGAGCGTTAGCGGGAGGGGGGGGAAGACTCCCCCCTTTAGAGAAGCCCCTGCAAGCACACTACGAGTATCTTTTACAGTCACAGTTTATTGTGTCGTGTGAGATTAATGCGGATGAGCCGTCATTAAAACCTGCTTATTAATCCACTTCATTTCCTTTCCATTTTTTAGTAAAAAGCATGAAAGGAATTAATTCTCCTTTTCCGAACTGTTTTCTATTTTCGTACTATCCCATCCGTTGTTTCCACTCAGTCAACCCATAAGCTCTTCCTATGTTTTAAAATCGGAAACATCCGCATCGTCGGCAGGGGAAGAAGAGTCACGCTCCAGAACATGATGGCCCGATTTGGGAAATGGAACGAAAAGCCTTCCGACGGCACCTATCATCCCATCAAGTCGGAAATTCGTATCATTACAGTGGTATACCCGTTTCTGTTTGATGGATTCGAATCCTCTGCGATACCGGAATCGTGACGCTAGAGTTATGATTAGGATTTGGCTAATCTCTGGCTAAACAGCATCTGTTGTCCGAATAAACAGAGGAATTCTCAGCTATTGTAAATCGAGAACTCAGAGGAAAGAGAAAGTTATTGTGTGATTTTCAAAGAAGACGAAAACAAAAAGATTTTTTGAGGAAGAACCGGCACCGAATTCTGCAAA
This sequence comes from Cheiracanthium punctorium, assembly GCA_038373885.1. NCBI lineage: Eukaryota > Metazoa > Arthropoda > Arachnida > Araneae > Cheiracanthiidae > Cheiracanthium > Cheiracanthium punctorium. The sequence goes on along the minus strand of JAWZYV010004791.1, from coordinate 150,679 downwards.
TTTATTTTAGGATTTTCTTCTGCATGGCACGCATGTGGAAGCAACTGAAACACAACGTTTTTTTTAACGTGCACACGCAGCTTTTATGGTTATGCTTTAGCTCGAAAATGTGGATAATTATTTGCAGCTCGACCAGTGGTCACTCTAATAATTAAAATTTAAAAAAATAATTCCGTGTCTAAAGGCAATAAAAGCAGAGCTAATCACCTGAGTGATAGTTTTCAACAAAGGAAGAATTTGATTACAATTCATTTAGAAAATGCATCATAGCTTGTTCAAAAACTGAAATCCTCATGGAAGGACTGATTTGAGTAAGAAACTCTCGTTAGAAAGTCCCTTTCACATGTAGCTATATCTTCACTACTAAATCAATAAAAACTTGACCAAAAAAGAAAAAAAGGGCTGCAAAGTTAACCCCAATTGCTTCTAAGGAGTTGCAAATGGGTTACCACCTCTGTCTGACAGAAGAGGGAAGAGATACGATTCTTGCTGAGAAACTTCAAGAATGAAAAGTAACTCTCCATTCATTATAGTCAAGCAAGTCAAGCTAGTCAAGCAAAATCTTTAATTGTTGTTAAAGAGTTGTATAAAACTTAAGACTTCTATTTTTGTTCCTTCTCTTACTTTTATTAGCGTCTTTTAGAAGACTCAGGATCTATAGAGTGCCAGCTGGTTCTGAGTTGGATTTCAAATAAGAAATGCTCTATAAGGTAGAAGTGAAAATCTGCAATCTTGTCTCCCAACAACTCATGACAAGTATCTTGGTGACGACTAGCTGCAGGTGTACGAGGTGTACACAGATGTCGCAGCTGAAAATACTACAGTAATGCTAGAGTTCGATTTATTCAAGTAGCTTTTACTCTGCTGTTCATTTAGAAAATTCTATGATAACTTTGATGCAGAGATTATTTCTAGTTTCCTCGCAAGTGATAACCTTTTTTGCAGTTCTGAAGGTGAAATAATCTTTTAATTGATTCGAAAGTTGCTGTCATTTTTACTTTTACCGGAAGCTATTATGAAAATACTTTGTTTCCTAAAGAAATGGTTGAATTTATTTGGTATTAAGAAAGGAACCCGTTGTTTTACAGTGGGTACCAATCCACTGTGGCATTTTAAACTAAGATCTAGGTGCTGAACTGGCATTTTCACTTGTCCCAGACTAATTTATCGTCCCTTCAGCCATTCCGAAGCATCAAAAGAATAATTCCAACTACAAAGTGGGTCTTCAATACAGAAGTATTTAGTTTCTGTTAAAAAAAAGAGCTTCTTCCTTCTTGCCAGAGGATGTAAAAGTGTAGAATTACTTAGCTGTTAGAATCTGTAGGTGTTGCCGGCTTCATGTCACTTATTGGACATAGTTATTTTCTACAATAACCCATCACTGTGGTATTAAAAATGCAGCTATCTATTCCTTGTGCAGGAACAAGTACATGGTTAGAAACTAAAGACTACTCAAAAGTTATTGGTTTAATTTTTCTGACGAAACTGTTTTTTAGTTCTATTTCTTTTTGGAAAAGTTTGGATTGGCTCTGGGGGTTTTATAGAACGATCTACACAGAACGTATTGACAATCTTCTTTGTTGACTGAGAGTGCTACGACCCTTAATGTAGCATGTACTTTCAATAAACATCAGTCATCGCTTTCATAATTTGCATGGAGGTTTATGCTCCTGTATAACTGTTTTTTAAACATTTTTGTACGTTCAAATATAAGTTTTGAATAAATAGAATTATCCGAGAATATGGATTTTCCTATATTAATCTACTGTTTGCTATCAATTTATCGATAGAGATTAATATTGATTAAAATGCACATTTTTCACCTATTCCACACATAAGCCAATAATTTTTGCCGAAGTTAAAACTCTGATAAAGAGCTTATATTGCTAATCCGAAACTGTATTCCAGCCAAGTACAAAATTTTTTTAAAAATAAAATATGAAGAAGAAATCAATCAAAAATTGTGTACTTACTGTAAAAACACAATTTTCCAATTTTCTGTACGCGGATTCTTCCTATAAACATCGAAGACGTAATAAGACAGCTTTGATTAGAATGGTTTGATGCCTCGGATAGAAGACTGCATCTGGATTACATTTCAAGTTCATAACACTGCTCTTTATGTTTCGGAATACTGCGACATTGAGTATAATCACTTGTCTGACTGGATTGAGAATTATTTTGCTTAACCATGCGAAGCTTAGAGAAAATTTTTCTTTATTTCGCCTGTTGGTTTTGTCTGTCTGCAACACAGCAGAACAATAGATTTACTAGCTTCCTTTGAAAAACAAAGAAATTTTTTCTCATTTTATGGCTTTTAAAACTTGAATTAAGGAAAAAAAAACCCTACATATTTTTTTAAAAAAAATGTTTAACCTATTCGCTTAATTTGATAAACTGGTGTCACAATTTTTCGGTGGGTCATTTGACGAACTTTTGCAATATTATTTGTGCAATACATTTGTATAATATTAATATTATATTTAAATATTACTTCACTTTTTTAAGCTCAATAATTTTTTAAAAATCTAATTAATGATTAAACAGTCAGCTAAGTAGATATTACTGTCACTTTATCAAGGAGATAAATCCAGAATATTAAAGAATTAATAAAAAAATTATTTTATTATACATAGTGTAAAATACTACAGAACTACTTTTCTTGACACTAGAAATAATGTAAAATATACGAGATTGCCTAAATGGCTAGATTAATGCGCATCATATAAATTATAAGGAACTTAGAATGTGTATATCAACTTAAAGTAATTTATTATAAATTACAAATTTTCTAGATTCATAATTTTAAAGTCAATACAAAGCTACTGTAATTTTTTTTTCCCTCACCACATTTAGGAAGTAGGGGGAAAAGGAAGATGAAAAAGTAATGTTAATACGTAATTACGAATTGGCATAGTAATAAAAAAGTAATTACGAATTGGCATAGTTTTCCAGCCGAAAGACATTGTAATCAGAGTACTTGAGTTTAATTTCATGCAGTCGTAAGATAAATTGTAGATGCTACATTACTTTAAAAATTTGAACCTAAAAATAAAAAAATTGCTATTAATCTGTAAACACGTTGTTGATCGTACAATCTGCATTATACGCACTTTTACATATTTTTTTTTAACCCTCAAAATAAGATATTCGTAACTGTAAGGATTTTAGTTGGAAACTACTGAAAACAGTTAAGTACTGTCGTAATAATATTATTGACAACATACGTTTACAGCACAATAGGGGTTCACAAAGTATGTGCCGTACAGAGAGGGAAGGGATGCCGCGCGAAGCGAGCATGATTTCATTAAAGTACTTGCTTGAATTTTAAATTAAAACTGTATTAATTGTGTTCTTACTGCTTTTTTCTCTAATTTGTTCTTCACAATCGTGCAAATATGAAGAATATATATCCATATAAAATTACGGTATTCCACAGATGTTTCATGACGAGGGTACCGGGAGAAAATTCTAATTATCTTAAGGGTGCCGCGACTTTGTAAGTTTGGGAACCCATGGTATACAAAACTGTGAATAAAGTTCAAGCAGATTAATTTTAATATGAAACTACACTTTTGTCACTCAATACAGCTAAAACTAAATAAATAGTTTCCATATATATATTACTCTTTCAGAAAATAGGTATTTATATAGAAGTTACTAATATGCTATATTTTAATGGAGTTAGTTACATTATTCAATTAACATCTGAATTTTTTCACGAAGCAATACTTTAATCATATGTAAAATGTGATAATTGTTAACAACTATTTAACAACACATTTAAATAGTATCACTATTGTCATTCTAATAAATTATAAATGTAAGCCATTGTCAAATAGGTCAACCTTTCCAACATTCAACTATTTAAATTCCTCTATATTATTTATTTATTCATTTATTTTTGACTAATGCCTTCACTGAATACGAATAGTGCTAGAATAACTTACCCAGATCAATTATAGTGCTTAAATTCTGCAACGAGTTCAGTTGTTGTTGTTGTTTTTCCCCAATACGACTGCATTTACTTATATAATCTCGCAGGCGATAACCAACCACTAATAAATTACATTTACGCACACACGCACACAAACTCTAATTACATATCTTTCAAACTCGCATTAGTTAATTATATAATTTATGCGCTTTCATTTACCATTATTATTTTCTTAGCATTATTGTTCACAGACTGAATTTGCAACAAGGTATTAACAGAAGTATTAAAACCTATAAAATGCCGCTTGTGTACCTGGAGCACGTGAGCTTCAACAAGTCAGTATAAATGAATCCTGGTTTATCTTGCTTTAAGTTTCCAGTACGGTTGCTTAACTGGCGCATATTTTTTACAAAAATTCAACCCATACCGACTATAAGTAATTTAGCAAAACAATCGGAATCTACATAGAGCTAAACAATGATACCTCTCTGAAGCGAGCCGTTCGTTTAGAAGAGTGACAATCATAAGCTGCGATAGCCACTTTTATAAATTTTTGGCCTACTTTCGGCAAGCGCATTATTTTATTGTTCTAACGTAACTTGGATATACATATTTTTTCCTTGACAATATAAAAAATTTCTACGTGCTTGGATCTAAAATAAAAGAATATTTCAGTTTTCGGATGTCACTGCCTCGGTCAGTATATGCGTTGGAATTTAGGTCTGTTTTTTTTTTAAAGATAAGGACTCAAATTTGACGAGTTGTTTGTGTATTAGGAATTAATACACAAAGTAATTTCAAAGTAAATCATTTTATTATCATTTTATGGAAAGGTTGGCCTAGTCAACAATGGCTTACGTATATAATTTATCAGAATGATAATAGTGATAATTCTTAAATGTGTTGTTATTCGTTTTAACAAAGTTTTCTATTCAGTAAAACTTTACACTTTGAGTAATATTATACAAAATTATACGTGAATTGTTAGTCACATTTTTAAAAATAAATAAAATACTTAATAGTTAAAACAAAATCAATTAATAAACTAAAGTATTAATAATTATAATAAATGATTAATATTCGTTTAAATTGCCAATGCTTTAGCAAAATGGGATTTGAAATTTTTCCAAATTGCTACTCACCCCAATCTTTTATAAAATACTTTATAAAAATTTCAGAAAATCTCGTGTAATTTGCCCAGAAAATTTATAAATATTAATATGAATATATTATGAATATTAAATGCACTATTATAAAATATTTTCTGATTCTGTTGCCTTACAAGAAAAAAACTTCGTATGAGTAGTTAATTTTACAACTTTTTGTAACTAAATGAAATCATTTAGATTAGACTTATTACTTTAATTCATCTTTAGCCACGAAAAATTATTTTACGCTCCTTGAATGATTATCACAAATAGTTAAAATTCAGTTATAGTAATATAAAACAGTTAAAATTATAGTTTTTAAGAAGTTAATTTAAATCTTATCGTACTAAACTCAGTCATTTCGTTATACGTGATTTATAAGTTCGATGAGCGCGAGATTGTGAACGTATGTATCATATGGAATAAGTTTTCGTGCTTTATAAGATACCAAGAACCATAACCTGATATAATATCCATACAAAGTTTTGATTTAGTAACGTTTTTCAGTAAGCGTCAAACAACTTTGCTGCAATTTTTCATCTATTGATATATTTTAAATGTAATGATTTACTATATACTTATATGCGTTTTAATTAACGTAATTAGATTGTACTGAATGTATATACATCTAGATTATAAAGTACCAGAAAAAAATGCATTTGATTATTTTTTAAGAAATTCCTCTACTTTCCCGTTCCTTCCGCAGTGCGCATTTTGCTTTCAGGAACTCTCATCTAAATGCACTACTAAAGTGGGCTACACCTCACATAACCAGGAATACATTATGTGAGTTACAACCATAAGTCTTTTGACCCGTTCTATTCACTTAGACGTCTTAAAAGAGATATTACATAATATCGACTTTTCAAGCTGCTTTTATTTTGATGTCAGTCCTTAATCTGTGTCCCGGATAGAATGATCTTTTTTTTTTTTTCTGGTTACTCTGTGTAGAATTTATAGACAGAGTATGTTCACATTGAAATAAGTAATATTAGCGTTTACTAGTGATTCGTCAACAGCTAAAAATTCTCCGAGAGAAAGCGTGTATATATAAATCATTTATAACTTAATTTTACTTGTTACAGTAGTTTCGGTTATTTTACGGTAAAAGCCGAATTTACAACAGAAACAGCTTTTGAATTTCAGCTTCTTATAAAGAACAATTTTAATTTGAGCGAATTTACTTTTATTTGAATTTCAAAAGATTTCTGGGATCAGCTTGGATATATGGCACACACGGCGACTTTTCATTCCTTGGTGACTTACGCATGAGTACAATAGATAATTATTTTTCATTAAGGTGGACAGTAAAATACTGTTTCATACGTTTCTTGCGCTAGAAACTGACATAATGGCATAATTAACGCCGGCAAATATTTCATCTCGCCGACTGGTGGGAAACATTCAGGCTTAGCCAAATTCTTTCCAAATTATTTAACCCTTTAACGCGCGGTGTCCTCGCCGTGAGGACACCAAACTCTGACATTTTGACTGTTGCCAGACACAAAGAATAGATTTGATTTCTATAGAAATAGTTGCGAGTGCCATAGCTCCACGAAAATCCTTTACTTTTTAGTACGTCATTTCCCGTAAAAAAATGGTCACGATTATTTTTAACAGCACTGACATCTGCTGAAAAATGGAAGAATGCGAGAACAGCTGGACAGATTGCCCAATGCTGAAAAAAGAGCAGCCGTTGCCATCGCTCGACTTAACTACCAGCAAGATGGCGGACGATCGAAACGTTCATCGATGGACGATGGTAGTTAAGTCGAGCGATGGCAACGGCTGCCCTTTTTTCAGCATTGGGAAAGGGTTGCGCCTCAAAGGGTTAATGCCGACGTAGCAGAGTTGAAGTTTATTGAATTTAAAATGATTGCAAATACTAACATATTTGTAAGTGAAAATTGAGAATTTGTAAAATATCTGGTCCTAAAAATTGTAAATTTTATTCACAGGGACACAAATTCTTTTAAATTCACATGTATGCGTATTATGTAAGATAAACTAGAAAAGGCGTATGGGATCACGTAAAAATTCTTACAATGAAAATCTGTTCACTTCCTGCATGCTCTTTGAACTCTGCTTTGTTGAACCGCATTTGCGAAGGTGTCCGGAAAAGTTTGAAAGATCGGAACCATTTGTTTTGAGATGAGTCCATTGTGTGTAAACATCCATGCCTAATTTTTTTTTCTGGTGTGTCTATATTATGTGTTACTCCGAAACATGTGTCTAATTCAATTTGTCTACCCTGATTTTAAAGAATGAATTAGACGCTTTTGTACATTGTTCCAAGTTAAAATTTGCTCTGCTTGTATACTTTAGTTTATTGTAATGCTTGTTTTTTTTCCTCCCCTCTTCTGGTTAAAATAAAAAGCTGAGGAACCTAGAGAGACACTATTTTAAAAAAGTTATTATTCTTATTTTATTTTATAATTATCTACTGATAAGATGGGTCGGCCGGATTGAATAATTGCAGGAATGTAAATTTGATTTGAGAGATTTGCCAGACTGAAGGATACAATGAATAAGAATAATCGCCTCACAACATACGAATACTGGTACGTTATATTGTGTGCTGGAGACTTCATGTCCCAATATCAGGAAAAAGAAATTCCGGAAGAACAGTAGGAAGCAGTTTCCATTCAGCTCAATCATCTTATTTAATGAATTCTACTAACACCAAAATAGAGATACAACAATTGCTCTACTAATAGTCTCTTGTTCAAGTGGATGAAAACAAAGGTAAACGAAGATCTTTGGTTACGTTTGCTCAATAATCGTTTTCGAACAATTCTGAAGACGACGTAGGAAAAGATTCAACACTGATGTGACAGTTGAGCATCATCCAGCCATGATCGGAGCTGTCATTTTTACTAATAGCTGGTCATCTCTACTACTTATGAGAAGCACTTTGATAGTACAAAGATAAGTGCTGAGACGTTTGCACAGACGTCAAAGATATGGCACTTGGGAATGGTGGTAATAAATTTTCTGTGCGGAATTAAAAACCTTTATATATACATTCTTTGTAAATTTAAACCACACATTTTTTGCTGTTTTTTTCAGTAGCTGCATTTCCTATAATAACCAGTGTAAGCCCAGTGGTTAAGGCGTTGGACTCGTTACCGGAAGGTTGTGGGTTCGATACCGGCGTACCACTAAAGACCACTGTGTACATGCGGTGTACGTGCACGTTAAATCCGTGGTTCCGAAAGTCCTCCCGGCGGTCGATAGCAGTTTCCGAGGGGTGCCAATATTCAGAAGCCCCCACCTTCTCATGAGGTTCCAAATTGTGGAGGGAAATTCCGGGAAGGACGTATATGTAGTTCTAAGCGACACATTCAATGACGCGAGCTGTCCTCTCCTGGCAAATAAATAAATAAATAAATAACCAGTGTAAGATGAATTCCCGTGATGTTACAATTTCTGTCAGGTTGTTTATTTTATTTTTGGTTAAAGAGCCACAGATTTAAATCTCCCAGTAGCTCTTCAGGGTAAATCTTCAATTTATGAAGAGTTAGATGCTTATCAACCTTCAGATTATAGCAGAAAACCAAAAATTTTACAATAACTAATAACATTGTAAGATTTATTACTATAAAAGATCGCTTTTAATATTTTGTAATTATCACTTGCAAGTTTATGACGCCGGTTTAATTCCAGAGTATCATCATATTTTTTATGTAATATACAAACCGTCCATGTCTGTAACATCAAATTATTTACAGCATAAATCTATGCATCTAGAACATTACCATATTTCAATCTTCAACAGTACGTTTAAAAAATGATGAAAACAAACAAACAAAAGAATTTGTGGTTTGAACATTGAAGCGTCTTTTTCTTTCTAATTATTTTTGCAATAAATGAACGTTATTAAGCTTAAAACTGTGTCCAACATGCTGTACAAAATAAAGATTTGCTCATTGTCAGATTAATGCATATAAGTTCAGGATAATGCAAAGCAAGCCTGCTCCAATTTCTACATTTTTTTCATCAAAGTGTATAAAAAAACTGCTTTTAGGGCATAATAATTAACATAAGGCTGTTCAACCCGACCAACTTAACAAAATGCGAATATAAAGCACTGGCAAAATAATGAGTTTTACTTTACATAAATCTGCGTTTACGAATAAAGGTAAATGCAGGGAGTAATGAACGAACACATAATTAAGCCAACAATTTTGCGATATTTACTTGGACACTCCCTGTTATGTTTCTGTTCCAGTTTTGTAACCTTTTAAGACTAGTTTCAAATTGATCTTTCTAGAAGTGTTTTTAATTATAGTGTCAGGATAACGTCAAGTATTTCGTCTGTGATGTTCGTTGCAAATAAAAGTGCTTAGTATCATACATAAAAGTAACGACTTATTTAAAGTGACAAATATGGCCGTTCGTAATTTTGATCAGGCTCTTCTTATTAAGGAAATTATTTTAGTGTGAGCAAAATAATAGATCTATGACAAACTACACAGAAAGTTTGTAGGGAACCTATATTTACTGTTCATTTAAGGTTACCGGAAAACCGTTATTCATATTTTCATTTACATAATCGTTTGCAAATTGGCGTACTTAAAACCACGAATTATACCATCTCGTCGCGCTATAGCAAATATCCAAAGTGTGCTACAATGGCATAGTTAACGCCGCCAAATATTTCTACTGGTAGCAAATAATCCAGCTGGACGAGAACCGGCTTTAAAATAATCTGCATTTTAATTATTTTTCATTTTCAAGATATTAGTTTTTCTGTTTTGGAAAAACGAATAATTGCAAATTCTGAACTCCTGTTGTCTAAGCGAACTTACTATTTGAAAATTGTCAACTTTGTGTAACACATTTTGAGTTACTTATTTCATATAGTTTTTATTTTGGCGTAAAATGGGAGTAATTCTAACTCATGTTTGTAAATTTCACGCGATTCTAGATACTTGGAAACGCTTTGTTGCAAAGGAATGAATGATTTTATGCCAAATCTGGCATTTTTCAATTTTTTATTAGTATCTATTAGTATTATAATTCGATTTTCGAAATTTAAGTCAGCTTAGCAGGTTCCTCGGAATTTTTCGAATCTCTGGGCACCTTAGTCGAAACTCAAATCCCCACGGTTTAGGAGGAGATAGGCCAACAAGCTTTGACGACGCCAGCGGCCCTTACTTTTTTTTAGAATAGAGAAAAACAATAAACCCTAAAACACTTAAATTGAGAAACTTATAAAAATTACAGAAAACGGAAAAGAGTGAATTTTTAAAAGAGTGATTCTGTAGCTCAAGGGTCTATCACTTCAAGATTTTTATTCAGCTTACAGGTTGACCAGAGTTGCCAGATTCCAACGTATTTGATAAAAGAAATACCTGGAGAAAACGAAGATTGCACATCTATTTAGATTATGGCTTTCTGGCACACAAATAAGTGTTTCCTATTTACATTAATTACGTTTAATAAAGATGATTTTGTCTTGCCATTTTTTTAAGTATACGCAAGAGAACATTTTACCTGTGTTTTATCGTGTGCATTCCCATGAAGAATAATCGTTTATGAGGTTTACCATAAAAAGGTTCAATATTTGGCAAACAGCATTTTTCATGCATGCAACATACAGCATATTCAAGTGAATAAAGAGCCCATATTCGTGGCGTATTTTGTGGCAACGCTGCAGAGTTAACTAACATTGCAGTCGTCTCTAATTTTTACACAGATTGATTAGTTTGGCTAATACTGTATGCGCTGTAATTGATTTCTAAGAGTTATTATTTCACTTAATTACAAAATAGTAATATTGATGAAACCAAATATTTAAATCAAAATATAATAGAATAATGGACTTATATTAATTTTTGTTTACTGAAGATACTTATTTTCATAATATTAATAATTAATATTTTTATTATTAGCATGTTATCCAAGTAATTTTTTTTATATAATCTGTTGCCACCGAATTATCCTGTCAGATTTTAAGCCTTGTTTGGGCTATTTCTAAACTGTATGATACATAGCGCACTATATTTACAAGATGTATACTAAATACTTAGTGTGCGAACACAGTGAAATTGTATATCGAAGCAATTGCTCTTCATGCTGTTGATTCAGTGTTTCACTTTGGCATGCTTCTGTTTACCTCGCACACGCTTTTACCCTCATTTCAAGATTAAAATAAAACAAAATGTCGGTAAAAAAGATAATAAGAAGCTTTTGAGAAGACCAGAAATAGTCTCGCACGCTATATAGCGTGCCTATTCCTTTAAGCGTGTATTTTGTTAGTTTTTTGAAAAGCGTGTTACCTGTTACAATAACCATAGATGATGCAAACATGTGAAGCAAGTAAACAGTGCATTCAAGTATTCACAGAGTTACTCAGATGAAACTAGTTTTCACTCAAAGAATAAATCCCTCCATTTCATTTCATTTATTTATTGCTTAATCGGTAAACGTTTATATTTTGAACTAGCTGAAGTACCCGTTCTTCGCACGGGAATGAATGGACTTTTTGATATTACGATTTGTGGTGATTACTATTTATTGTAATAAAGAGATATAGCAAAATGGATATCGCTTTATATTGTGTTAAATAACCATGCATACCGAATTTCAAGGCAATCGTTTGTACGGTGCAGAAGGTCATGCGGCGTAGCGCAATCTAGTGGCGAGTTTTAGCAAAACGGATACGGCGGAAATATTCTTCGCATTCAGATATCGATGAATACGAAATTTCAGGACGAACGACTGGACAGCCTGGACGACTGGACTGTGAAGTTCATGTGTTGACGCGACATCTAGTGGCAAATTATATAGGAAAATGGATAGCGCCAAACTCTTCCCCGTGTTCAAATATCTATGTATACCTATTTTCATAGCGATCAGTTGCACAGTCAAGAAGTGATGCACTGCAGCGCGATCTAGTGATTAATTAATGATTTGCTACAATGCCGTCAAGTGGCGAGTTATAGCAAAATGGATAACGCCAAAATATTCTCATTGTTCAAATAGCTATCTATACTGATTTTCATAGCGACCGTTTGAATGGTCAAGAATTTGGCCTGTTGCAGCGTCATCTAGTGGCGAGTTAAAATAATAATGCATTGCAGTGCCATCTAGTGGTGCGTAACATCAAAAGGAACACAGAATATATTCTTCGTGCTGAAATGTGTAAGTATAAGAAATTTTATGCCGGTCGGTCGAACGGTATAGAAGTTGATGCGTTGCAGCGCCATTTAGCGGCAAGTTACAGCAAAATGGATAGTAAAAAATATTCTCCGTGTTCTAATATCCGCGAGTACCAAATTTCATCGAAATCGGTTGGACGATATTCGCATAGTAAACGGCTAAACGGAATAGAATTCGACGTTCTGCTGCGCCACCTAGTGGCATGTTAGAGGAAAACGGATAGCATAAAAAGCTTCTCAATGATAAAAGACTTAGGTGAACCAAATTTCATGGTGCAACGGTGCTAGAGTTTTTCAACCTCATACACACATACCAACATTCATTTTTATCTATAACCAGTGTCATTATATATCCCAGTCTCAAATAAAATCCAGTTTCAAATCTAAGCCTCGCCAAAGTGCCAACATACGCCATTGTGCAAGCGTTTGTTCAGGAAATCATTCGAAGCATTGACTTAGCAGCAATCAATATGGAAAATGGTTCGACCGCGAAAAAGTAAAGCAAGCCTTTATTTCAAAAGTGAAATCCCTTAATACAGCCGAAATTTTTAAAATTATCAACTGTAACGTGTTTTATTCATCGTTACTCCGATGTAGTAAATGAGATTTCAATTTTCTGAAATTTGGCGGAATTCCCCCAACTTAAATCAATGTACTCATTTGGCGAGAATTCTGGAGATAGATTGCTTGAAATCCCTTTACAACTGCATTATTTCTTCACGGATCATTAAAATTTAACGCTGTATTCTAATAAAACCTTTACACTTGTTTTCAAAAATCTATTTCCTTAAGCTCTCAATAAATTGCGTCAAGCCGAAATCTGTGCAAACCGCTAGAACTCACTTTCTCAAAATCGGCATTTGAGCCATTTTATTTTTTCGCCAAACTAAAAAAAATTACCTATTAGCCTCGGAAATCTTCAATTCTTATTGTTTTGCGTATAAAACATTTCATTCCTGCTCCGATTTCCCATGCACACGATATTATAATTTAAAAAAAAATAACCTTACGAATATAAACTAACAAAAAAAAAATCGTTATTATTCTTTTATTTTTACTTTGAGAATTTAAAACATCTTATTCGGCAAAATCGCCAGACATGGCAACCACGATCCTTATTTCACACTTTTTTCACTACAGGGGTTACAATTACGGAAAGTTTTTTGCGTGGAGAACATAAAAAATCTCTTAAATTCTGGGAACGGGTGGACTTTCAAAGTTTTAAAGTGGACTATGATTTATTCTATATTATTTTACATATCTGTGCAAAATTTCAGGCTGATATGTCCATTTTTGTGGATTTGTATACAACTCAAATCCACAAACAAACAAACAAACAAATAAACAAACAAACAAACAAACAAACAAACAAACAGAATTTCATTTTTATTTATAAGATAGAAAAGCTTCCAGAAAAGCATATCGCGAAGACAGAAGTTTTCAAAATTGAGGAAAAACCTGCTTTTGGAACATTCATAATTGATCCCTCATTTTCGATACAGGTGAAATGTTGTGTACGTTTATAAAAAATTGCTTATAATTGCTCGATTGTAAAGCACTGTGCTATAATAAAAAAGAGAAAACATAAAAATTTGCACTGGAAACAAATTAAATAATACTCTCTAAAATAATGTATTTTATTAAACGGAAATTTATTTAATACAATGAAGTATTTACAATATTTTTTAAAAAGAAATGCTGCATAAATTTTTGATGAATTGAATGAATATTTAGTAAAAATTGAATATACCACTAATTAAAAAAATTTAAGCATGTTACTACCTTTTTGGGATACCCTGTACAATTTCGCTATTTTAAAACTAGTTAATAGAAGCAATTATGGTAAGTTAGTCTTAAAAAATTGCAAAGTAAAAATTTTATGAGCTTGGTTATCTATTACAGAAATTTTATAAATAACAAAAAATTACTTCCGAAATGTTACTTTTAATGGCAATTCTCGCAAAAGAGTAGAATTTAAATAATTCAATTTTTTTTTAAGAAAGGAAAGAAGTATCATATGCATATTCATGCATACTTTTGATGTCTAATTTTGTCTTGTAAAAAATATTCCTCTCATAAACACAGCATTGGTAGTGGGGTGGGGTGCGATGGGGGGGATAGAGAAAAGGGAGAATCGATTCATTCAATTTTGCTTTAAAGTACACCACTTAGAAAACAAACCACCAATTAGAAAACTTACTTAACCACCACAAAGTTAAGAAAATACACTATTGTACTATTTAATTCTATGTGAGTACCTCTAAAATTTCACTCTAACTATACTTGTGGTGCTTAATGCTTAATGTGGCTGAACTTTGGATCGTGGGAATTTCTGTTGATGTCCTTAATCGTGGCAGAACTTCGGCATGAAGCTCTCAGGATAGATGCAAAAATCAATTGTTACAAGCCAACTTGAAATTCTTGCTGTCTCAGACATGGACCTTTGCATAGGATGTATAACTAACTCACTGGAAGAGTGGAAAAGAAAGTGTTCGGAAAACATTGTACAAAAACTAGCTTAGTTTTAGCAGGTACTTATCGTCGAGCCATCTTTCGAAAGAGGGACCTAAATTCACCAATCTTACCACACTCGTTCTCATGTTTCGTTTCCCTATGGGACATGATCTGAGCCATTCCATTAACTCACTTCTATGCCACTTTGAAGCTATAGCAGGCTGAAAATTAGTAATACAGCATTTCGAAGTCACCTTGAAAGTACGTCACTTGAGTGAAAACTAGCTGCTCATCTTTCTGTACATATTCTGATGTTGTTGCCAATTGTATTAAGTTAAGCCCTGCGTTCTTTCGACTTTTCAAAACAGACGATATTTGATAAAAGTTACAAATAGCAAAATAGATAAGTAACAATAAGTAGAAGAAATAAAAATATAATAATGTTAATAACTGATGTTACCTAAAGGTTATATCACGTAAACAAGCAAAATGCTCCTCTTATCTGATGAGTTATAGATGTAAAACTGTGTAATGATCGCAGCTTTTCTACTTTACCGGAGCTTCTTAACTTTTTTTGAAGTACGCAGAAAATGGTAAAACGAGTTCAAGACCATTAGATTCCGTTTAGTTCACAAAAAAAGAGATAGTCATAAAAGTGGGAAAATGAGCGTAATACTGACCTTAATGCTATCGGTATGGTAATCACTTTACTTATTTAGCAATAAAAAAGTAAATCTTGGAATCCATGTTCGAATAGAACAAAGGAATACTAAAAAGGAAAACGTCAAAATGGAAGTGTATTTTCCATGCTGAAGTCTGTGACTGTGCAGAATTAAGAGGAAAAGTTCTTATTAAAAAAGAACTTTCAAAAGAGTTGATTAGGCAGTATCAATAAAATATGGTCAAATTGCTTTAGTTAAAGGTATATTTTTTCGACTGCATTGAAGAGCTGTTTTTAAGTTGGTTTTATGTATTATTATTTTTTATTATTGTAAGTAGTAACAAAAGTTTCTCAGATGAGTTCGCGCTGTAACAGGATGCCTCAATAATCTAGAAAATAAAATTTCATTTCAAAGTAAGCTGCGAATTGATGTAACTTTAGTGATTTATGCATATTTGAGTCATAGCACTTCGTGTAATTACGTTTAGTTAAGAAGTGATTCAAATATTATTTTTTTGTCACGATGCATTTAGCCAGATTTATAACGTTCTAGAGCTTCTATGAAAGATTTTTTCCCCCTAATGGCTGGGTCAACTGCCGACTAGACATGATCACTTACGAGAGCCAGGTATGTTGGAATGCCTAGTAGGCATGGAAACGTTGCCCCCTATGAGTGATCTCTTAATTTGGAACCAATTCAAGGTGAGAGAGTTTCTATGAAAGATAACTGTAGATATTTAACTTTCAATTATATTCAAGACAGCTAAAAATGGAAAAAAATAAATGAAGTAAAATAAATTCATATTTAATTTCCTTTAACTAGCATTTGTCTTTTAGATTAAATAGTTTTTCGGTGAGCTCCTTAAAAATAGAGTTTCTTTTATACTTAGAAATCCATGGTATGTAACTGACTACTAATTTGAAGTTAAATTGATTATTACTTTTTTTCGTGTACACCTAAAATTGTTTCGTTGAAAAAAATAAAATTAAAAAAATATAAACTTATACATATTTTTTACATCTTGGGAAAACAATTACTTCCTGCAATCTTTTTTTCTCATATCACTCTCTTGACAAAATAATGGAATGATCTAGAAACATTGGTAAAGTTTACTCCTAAGGCGAAACAGCATGTTTAATTATATTTTTCTTCGGTATATCTCTTTACAATTGAAAGTATGCTTTCCGCATTTCATTGTGCGATAAAATGTGAAGCTTTCATGTAATGCATTCATTAACTGTTGAATCAAAGGGGAAAGGTTACTAAAGTCCATTCCCAAGATTGTGTCAGGTTTCGAAGACAATACATTTGAGTGGGATTTTATTATTATTTTGTTTCTTTATGTGTGGAATGATAGTAATTTGTGTTCTCGAAAGGTAGTTCATATTTAACCGCAATTTGAAAGCAGAAGTTTCATTTCCCTTTCGTACAAGAAGATGTAAAGATAAGAGTATGATTAAAAAATGACAGTTTGGATATAATACATTTTTTCTAGTACAGCGTGAAATCTTAAAGGTCTCTCAAAAATTTTTGAGAAACTATTGATAATTCGATTAAATTAATCACTGG
Source organism: Cheiracanthium punctorium (assembly GCA_038373885.1). Taxonomy (NCBI): domain Eukaryota; kingdom Metazoa; phylum Arthropoda; class Arachnida; order Araneae; family Cheiracanthiidae; genus Cheiracanthium; species Cheiracanthium punctorium. The sequence goes on along the minus strand of JAWZYV010004791.1, from coordinate 133,743 downwards.
AACTTCAAATACTTGAATTATAACCATTAAAAAACAATATAGACAACGAATTTATTTAGAGCATTTAAATAGAAAGATAATTACGTACAAAAATAGACTATTCCAAGCCTGTGCAGAAACTTTAGGGCCTTTTTCAGTAACTCTATATAAAAGTAAACAAACAAATTTCTAGAAATTTACGTATTGGTTTTAAGGAATTTCAACACCTCCAACCATTTTCCCTCTAGGCCAAGACTAGGTTTTATTCTAGTCCAGGATTACTTTTGATCTATTCACCTTCAGTGGTTGATCTCTTGACAAAATAATGTCTAAATTTAAAAGACTAAATTTCTGGGCAGTTCTTCAGTCTAGTATAAATGTGTCATACTATGGTAAACATGTCTTGCTAAGTTACCCCAAAAATTCTCCATTTAGTTCAGAGCTTATCGCGGCTGATTCCAGTTTCGACAGTGTTCGAACGGATTTAACTTTTTGTACTTCGCTTTGTGTAGATAGGCACGTTCTTCTATTGGTAAAATTCCTGCATCGCTAGCTAAATGCTTTGTGGATGACAAAAAACGAATAGTATGGATCTTTATGTATGGCTCTAAATTCATTTTCCAGATATTTTCGAAATATCTCCAAACCCATAGAAACAAATTCATCTTCACGTCAAAATGAATGATCTCCCGTTTGACGTTTTGAATTAAGTCTTTTCTCTCGCTTAAAACCATGCCAATCTTACTCCCAACCATCTGAGCCAGAAAGTTCTATTTTTTTTTTTTTTTTTTTTTTTTACCCAGAAAAAATCATTTGAAATCATTTGTGCCATCACGACATCGCATGTTGTGTGTAATGTTGTGTTTTGTATCAAAATAACTGAGACTTTTTCAACTTTTCTGTATTTCGCAGGAATTTGTAGTACTGCAAATGTTCTTTTTACGTAGTCCTACTGTAGTTGCTCGAATAATTTGTGAGTTGCAATATTTTTCTTCCGATGCTAACGTCAAAACTTCTCCACTTCCCTCTGGATGGCCAGATTTGAGGACTTCATTCAGCATTTACTTTCCCGTAATTGTCTTTTTACTTAACTCTTTGAGGCGCAACCCTTTCGCAATGCTGAAAAAAGGGCAGCCGTTGCCATCGCTCGACTTAACTACCAGCAAGATGGCGGACGATCGAAACGTTCATCGCGAGCCACAGATCTAGAGACCCTCTTTTGATGACAGCTGGCTGTCGAGCGATGGCAACGGCTGCCCTTTTTTCAGCATTGGGCAACGTATCCAGCTGTTCTCGCATTCTTCCATTTTTCAGCAGATGTCAGTGCTGTTAAAATAATCGTGATAATTTTTTTACGGGAAATGACGCGCTAAAAAGTAAAGGATTCTCGTGGAGCTATGTCACCCGCAACTATTTTTATAGAAATCAAATCTATTCTTCGTGACTGGCAACAGTCAAAACGTCAGAGTTTGGTGTTCCCAGAGCGGGAACACTGCGCGTTAAAGGGTTAAAAGTAATTGTTGACCACAATTATTGAATGCCCTGTTGTCAGAAATAGACTAATAGCTCATTCCTGTCAAACTTTAAGCACGATTTTATCCTCTGGAAAATGATTTTAACGTTTTTTTTTTTTTTTTTTTTTTTGTCATAATCGTATACAAATGTGCAAAAAAGTGACATTTTTTCTTAAGTGATTATGGATCTTTCGTGACATTGATCAGTTTTTACTATTTAACAGACAAACCAGACATAGTCATCAGACCAGTTTTTATCCTTTGACAGATAACTTTTTACAGCTGCTTTTTAAGCTTTACACAGGCTAGAAGGAATACATTTTTTTATTTTCTTAATATTTTCATATTAAGTAGTTTAAACATGGATTGCTGCTGTATTTTTTCTCTTTCGAATTTTCGATTTGTGTCTGTAATGTATGAAAAAAAATTATAAATTTAATTGAATTATTCATACTCAAATGAACGTTTTATAACTTTTCATCGGTCAAAGATTGTATACGCTCTGTAGCTATTAAAAGCTTTATCGTTTTTTAAATTAAACTCATTAATTAAGAAAGGGTTTTTATTTTTCTAGTTTGATAACTAAAAACCATCATAAAATTTGTTTATCTTTTGAATAATCCAAATTATCTGGTCATTAACTTTAATTAGAGGAAAATGTTCAGGCAATTATATAGACTTCAGTCTTTTCATTTTTCTGTAAAAGCTATTACCTTTTAGGTTTAACTCTATCTAAACCACCTGGTTAAACTGGTGTATATTAGTTGTTTACGACCAACCTTGTTCTAATCATAAAACAGACGGCCATAAGTATTCAATGCAAGATTTAATAATAAAGTTAAGATGGAGGACACTTTACTCCTAATGGGGCAATAGGTCAACTGCAAAGGTATGTCCATTTTTAAAGAAACGCATCATATTAGCAAACTAGACAACTTCTTGAGGAAACTGCTACAGAAAAGCAGCAACGGCATATAAGAAAGCATTGTCCTTATTTAGTGCCCATAAAGAATGAAAATGTTACATACTCTTGAGGACTACTAATTGAGTCTTGCTCAACCAATTAGAAGACTTAAGATTCTCCTTCAGAATGAAGAAACAGTTTTATCGCAGAAAACAACTATAAAGAGAAAACATTTTGACCTGGTACGCTGTCAAAATGACTGCTGTGTGTGAGCAACCGTTTTCTAAAGAGACTTTCTCCAGTTGTTATCATTTTTCATTTGCACGGCAAAAGGTTTAGTATTGTTGAACTACGAATTGAAAGGCCATTTAAAATAATCAAGGAACATGTCTTGATAATCTGAGTTCCTAATTGGAAGCAATTTGTTTTGTCATATGGTTGGTATCTTATTCACCAGTTAATGGAGAACAAAACCTTACGTAGCACGCAATAATAACAGATTTAAAAAATATTCTTTGGAAGTTTACATTTGCTATCAGTATGTGTGGGTACAAAAATCGAATGTGAAAATAACAATTTTCAATTAACATAAATTTAAAATATGCTTTTTGGATCTCCTAAAGTTAAAAAGCCCTTAGCGCAGACACATACAGTTTTGCATACTTGATCAGGAAAATTCTATAAACTCAAGCTATTTCTTTTCCCTCTTTTGTCTGAATATAAAAAATTGTGGCTATTTTTTTATGTTAAAATAAGCTTCATGAAGAAAAAAGTAATAAATATCTCAATGAAAACTTATGAGCCGTCAGGGTTGTATGGTACTTAAAGAACCATTCTACTATACCACAGGTCCTGGTTCTATTCCCGACATGTACTTGAGTGTCATTTTGTCAGTCCCTTCATAGGAGGCAACGTTGTCCACCTGTAAGGCGTCTTCATTATCGAATGACCAATATTCCAGGTATTAGTAATGACCAATGCTTATAAATGGGAATCCCGCCACCAAAAAGAGAGAGAGAGAGAGAGAGGAAAACTTATGAGGCGGCTTCTAAAGATTCGAAAGGATCTTTCGAATTGAACAACTTAAAGAAAGAAGAACATAATTTTTATTTAATCTAGGAAATATAAGTGAACGAAGTATGGTCGAGAAACAAGTGGTATGTGTTTCAATTTGAGTTCTTCCCACCTGCTGAAGAACTCAAATTGAAACATATACACTTGTACTGCTTCGTCAGTTTCAAACAGATGCAGTTGTATTTTAATGATTAAGGTTCGGTCTTTAACATTTCTGTGAATGACGTAAATGTTGTGGAGTACTTATCAGTATATCCAGACTGTGTTCCAAAGAGATAGGTTGGATTAGTTTAAAATGATATATATTCACTAGTTTCAAAAGAATTCGCATAGTTTATGTGTACAAATAAAAATTAGGAGCAAATAATTTTATGTAGGAACTTTTTTAAATCAGTCATGAAAATTGCCATCGCCTAAAAAAGAACGAATTTATTAATCTTTTTATGAGGAATTTATGAATCTTTTGCTTGAGACAAAATACAGCAAATAAAGGTTTGAATAAATCGCTGAAAGCTTGGTGACAAATTTTCTTTTTTAAAAAGGATTACAACGTAAGTATATGTATCGATTACAAATTTTAAACTAGCACTGACGATGCTATGTAAATGAACCAGACAGCTAGTTTCAGAATTCTGACTACTGTGATCCTTCATTGATCACCACGTAGGCTCTTATTTATCATGTGTTTAAATAAGAGTAATTTTTCTCCAAAATGTTGGTGTTTAGTTCACTCACAATCCGATTCTTTGGCGTCCATGAATTATGGAAGCAATTACCGGAATGAATTATAAAAAATTTATTATTGACATGCTTCAAAAATGAAACTAAGGGAGATTAATAAACTGTAATTAAGAGAAATTAATTAACCCAATGCAAACATGCTAGTCATGCAAGGGGTTAATTTAATAAAAAGCGGTTGAAGTTTTTTTTAATGAATAAGCTTTTAGCTGTAAATAATATTAGCATTTTGTTTAGTTCATTAATATTTTTATTTCTTTTACGTATTGGTTCTTTTGTATTTAATCTAGATTCACCGATCAATGAAATTATTGAAGTAATTAAAGGCATTGTTAAGATGGCTCTTTCTTTTAAGTTAGTCAATCAAATTTTAATGCACTTTTTAAAAAGACAGCACGAGAAAATAGTCCTCTGTTTCCATGTAATCTAATTAAAAATGTAGCAACAAAAGAAAAAGGATAATCAAATACCCAGGTTTAATTATCTGCAGTAAAGTCGTTCAGAAACGATTTATTCAAAGATGAATAATTACCGCTGATTATGTTTTGACATGACTGTAATTAATAAGTGATTACCCTTCAAAATCTGTTAGTGGCGTGACTGTTTTCAAAGTTGCCTTGCATAAACCTACATATTATCTCGTTAAGAAAAAGTGATCTAGTAAGCAAAGTACAACAGCAGATGAAGAAACTATTGTCCTCATTTAACTTGCATAAAAAACAGGGGGGGGGACTCTTGAACTTCTGCAGATCACTAATTACGCGTGCCAAACACTTTTCTCAAAAACAACATTTTTTTTATGTTGGCCCCAGAGAAAAAAAATGGAAGAAAACTTTTACTGGCATTATTAAAACACGTTGAGAAATTCAAGCAAGTGAAACGGATTTTCAGTTTAAAAAAAAAATCGGCGGAGAAAAAAAATCGCGGCGAGAATAGTAATTTGTGCAAGCAGTTTAACCAGACCATAAGGAGGTCACAGCTGAGAGATCTCCAAGAATCACCTAAAAACTAGATTCAAATGGTAAGATGGAAATAAAGAATAAAGGAATAATATTTTAAAGCCTTTGTTTTCCGCGTGAATTTCAGATGTTCTTCTCGTGTGACTATGTGATGCTCCGTGTATGAAGATGTTATTCTAAGGACATTTTTTTGTTGTTGTTCTTTCTGATTCAGAAGTTGTTGAGTTTGGATTTTTATGTGGCCTAGGTCAATGCATCTCTTGAAAAGGAAGATTTTTTCTTAAACTAGATCATAGAGGAATTGAACAAAATTGTCATTTCAGTTTAAAAATATATGGATATGAATTATTAAATGACGTTTGAACGGGTACGTTTTGAAACTTTCTGAGTAAAAACAAAATAAAAAATTTAAACTGGCATTTTAAATCAAGATTAGGCTTAACAATATGAGGCAATAGCGATTGAAAATAGTATTTTTTTAAATGAACAAAAGTTTTTATGCATGAATAAGAAGAAAAAAGGTTGTTAATAAATCAGCTAAAATAGTAATAGAAAAAAAAAGAAACATTAAAAATGCTTAATTTCACGAATGAGATTTATGAATATTCGATTTTAATTCTTATTTTTATAAATATTTGAGAAATTATTCATAATATTTAAAAGTAGGAAAAAAAATGTGTTGTTTATTATAGTGATATTATTTCATAATTTTCTGTAAATACTGATTCTTTTCTACATAGATTTAGAAATTTACTAAAATTTAAACTAAACAGTATAACCATGTATTTTAATATTAAAACTCTAATTGCTTTTATGCATGAGTTTTTATGCATGAATAAGAAGAAAAAAGGTTGTTAATAAATCAGCTAAAATAGTAATAGAAAAAAAAGAAACATTAAAAATGCTTAATTTCACGAATGAGATTTATGAATATTCGATTTTAATTCTTATTTTTATAAATATTTGAGAAATTATTCATAATATTTAAAAGTAGGAAAAAAAATAAAAATGTGTTGTTTATTATAGTGATATTATTTCATAATTTTCTGTAAATACTGATTCTTTTCTACATAGATTTAGAAATTTACTAAAATTTAAACTAAACAGTATAACCATGTATTTTAATATTAAAACTCTAATTGCTTTTAAATTATAGATTATGTTATTTATGCAATTTGGCACAGTGAACTAGTTGTTTTAATCTCTGCAAAAATGCATCCAATAAAATAAAATCCTGTTTTTCATGGGGATTTTTTATATAGTTGGTACTTATTGAATCAATGAGATTTCCTTTTTTGAATATTATTATCTACACGAGGGACATAGAGCAAAAGGCGATATGCCTTGGTGATGCACTTTCCCATACAATCTCCTTCGTATTCGAGTTGCATCTGAAGAAAACTACAAAAGTTTCGGGCAGCCAGACTAAATGAATACGCTGGATTCAAGTAAATGTTCTAAACGCCGCAGTCATCTAGCATTTTAGCCTTTTTAAGATCAATTTCTAATCTTTTTAAGATCAACTCTAAGGGGAACATCGAATAAACAATAGTTATAAATCAAATCTCACGTATGATAACTTGAAAATTATCAGTAAGATAGTTTGACAAAGAAATGAATTTTAATCATAAAAAAATGTACAGAAAATCAGAAAAGTGACTTTTTTTCATAGCCCACAACTAAGCTTTGCACTGAAATACTGAATCCACTGTAGACGTAAGAAGCGAAAAATGGGAACACCATAAAATTTGTATGTAAAAAATTCCTCCCACCCACTTACTTTTAAAAGGGCACTATAAAACTAAAATAATAGAAAGTAAAATGTTCAAAATAATGAATATAATATGTCTGGATCTATGCTGGTCTTGTAAAATACAATACAGCAAGGGAAAACTTGAGCTACAGAACTCGTGTCCAAAAACTGATCTAAAAGGGCAGAGCTCGAACAAGTCTCGGCACTTGTTCGAAATCTGTTGAATTATCCGGTTTTATATCTTCTCCATATTCCTTCTTATCCGCTATAGATCATTTGTATGAAGTTGAAGCTGATAATGAAGTATTCCTCTACTCACCGGCAGTTTTCACTATCATTTTTTTTTACGCAATATTTCACTTAACATTCGTTAGCCTATTCTGAGAATAGTTTTACAAACTGCACTGAAGAAATGTCTTGTTGATTCCACAAAAAATTTGCTAGCGCTGTTTTAACAAGATACTTTTGCTGAATCAACAAAAAATGTTATTTAATATTTTATTGATATATATATTTAAAAATGTAAGTTAATTAAACAAAATATTTTGATCATTCACTTGAATTATTCAGTTAAAATAACACCAACAGTATTTTCTCTGCAGCAACCAAATTCAACAAAATATTTATTTATTTATTTATTTTTATCCGGGTGGCTCGAGAACTAAATGGAATAAATCACACACTTTAGGGTTAAAATGAAAGTCGAGACTTCTCGATCTGGTACTCTCAAAAACTTAATGCATTGTTCGAAAAATTTTAGAAGTAAAACAATGATCATCATTACAACGTTTTAAAGATCTCTTACATAAATTGTATTCGGTTTTAAACAATAGCATTGTTTTCGTTACTATTTTTTTTATGTTTACACGCCCTCGATCTCGATTAGTTTGCCATGATAAAGTAACCGGAGTATAAATTATTATTCCTTTTTTTTTCTGACAAGGCGCAGACGTGCTGATTGAAAAATCAACAGTTTTTCATGTACAATGGACAACAAGAAAAAAAGAAGCACTATCACAATGTCACGACCATCGCACTACCTGTTAGCTTCCTTTTAGGAACCATTAGTATCTCGATCACGCAGAGTTGGTCCATGGATAACGCAGCAAGGCCTACGCAGTTACAGTTATGATCACTGTTTTACGAAGGTCAGATTCCAGTGGATGGTATAATTAATGTCGACATAACGGTATCAATATCGATTACAGAGGAAAAACAGTGTAAGGAAAAGAAACGGTTTATTTTGTAAACGCGTTTGAAAAATTCTTGTGGTAATTGGCCTTCTGTTTAAAAAGGTTAGAAATACGTTTTGCCTTAAAACGCTGCCAAATTATTTGTAATGATTAATAACTGAATAAAATTCGACAGTAGGGTCCCTCTACAGAATGAATCTTCACGGAACAAACACAAAACATCGTTATAACAAATGTCTTTTAAAGATGTCTAACATAATTTACCATACATTTATTTCTATAGTGAGTTTCTGCAATTATTAGGGCTTCAAATGTTGTTCTAAAGGCGATCAATTATTTTGAAAAGTGTCGGGCGATATTAGGAAAAGAGCATTCAAATAACCTTTTCAGTATGTTTTATATTTTTCCATAAATGACAGACATTTTTGTATATATGAAATTCGTTGCTTTTTATAAAAAAAAGAAAGATTCAAAATTCATGAAAACATTTTTGACGGCTTATAAAGGGTTTAAAAACAGATCACATACATGCAGGTTATTTTGGTTTGAAAGAAAAATCATAATCATACACAATAGTTCTTAATCATGCACAATGATTTTTCGGTTACTGTGTCAAGTGGGCCATTAATTTTTTTAAGTTTCTATTTTACCGGATTTGTGTAATCCTAAGTTCAATTAAAAATTATTAGGAATTTTATTTCATTCCAGTGATACTTCTTTGAATATTTACGAGTGGAAGATTTAATGAGTGCATCGTAACCAAACAAAAATTCATGTTATTGTGAACAATCAATACTTTTTGGAGAGAAGCATTTTTTTTCTTCATTTCAAGTTGCATAATCTCCGCCTCTTTTCTCCGTTTAAGAAAATGCTACTCGCAAATTTAAAATAAAAATCGTTAAGTTACAGAAACATTGTATGCTGATTTGAATATACTGCCGAATTCCGTATTCGAAAAGTTTCCATTGACAAATTCGTGCAAGTAGTAAAACCTTTAGTTTAAGAGGCATGAACTGTTTACTTAAATTGACCTGATTTCATCAATACTTAAATTTTTTCTGTTAGGCATAATACAAATGTATATAGAATTCTAATGCAAATAAACACAAAACAGATCATTTACTATTCTACATTCTCAATTGTAAATACAGCTTTTGAGTATCTTCCTTCTTATTATCACCACTTAGGCACATTGTTTGTACGCAATCCTGTGAAACGACGCACCCAAAAGCGCCAATTAAAAGATTACGAATTCTAAGTATTCACAAATCTTAAGGATCAGCTGGTAATTATTACCTCAAAACTAACTATTTTCGCAAAAACTTAACTAGCGTAAAACTGCTTTACATAAATTACTTGTATAGCACCTCTTTACATCCGCTACATAATAGTAAAACAGTCTGTTGAGACGGTTAATTCAATAATTATGTGTGAGAATTGCTAAGGTGTATTTTGGCACATTTATTATATTTTGGATAAAATTATTTTCAGTAAGAAGTTAAAGCTCTTTGTTGCGACTATGATTTGTATGAGAAAAAGCTGCTACTGCTACTAAACGAGATCAGTATTAGCAGTTTTGTCTAAAATTATGCAAGACTGATACAAATTTCTTCAAGACGCTTTATAGCGATTACGTAATGGCCTCTGTAGTTTTGTCAGTTCCTCAAAAATTTATTTTATATTATGATTAAATCAATTTTATGTTCAATAGAAAGTAAAAGAAGTGTATATTAGGAGAAGATTTTGAAAGGTTTAACTAGGCTGGTTTTGTTTATAAATAATGAACTTTTTTAAAATTTGAAAGTGTAATATAAATAAGTAAACGTTAACCCTTTATATTGAATTGAATAGCTTGGATTCAATTAAATTATTTAAAATTAAAATTGTCCCGCAGTGGACTGGGCGCTAAACTCCGTTCCCATAAGAACACGGAAAGTGAAGCAGCATCTGGCTTGGCCAGTGCTTGGGAGGGACTTCCCCCTCTCGGCCCGTCCGCTGTGGAACCGTGTACGCTAATGGGAGCTGGTGCACGTAAAATCCGTCGTGGCTCCTCCAAGTCCTCCAAGTTGTTAAACGATACCTCTGGGGGTGCCGATTTCAGGGGTTGGTCCCTCCTTTGGAATTGGTTCAAAATTACGGGACCCCGAGCTAAGACGGACTTCCTCCAACTGGGGCTCATTGAAATGGAAGCCGCTCCTTCGGCCCATCGCCTGCCTATTTAGGGGGATCTGTCACCGCAACGCGGATGCCAGAGGGCATTAGCAACAACAACAAAATTAAAATTAAATGCTTTTTTTGCACTAAAATGAAATTCATGATTAAAAAGTGCCACCTGTTCTTCTAAATCAAATATAAAAGAAAAACTTTGTATACATAGAGTGGACTATTAATCTAAGTAACCAGCTTAACCTTTTGAATCTGAATTACTTCTGTCTCTGTGGTGAACTTATAAGGCTTCCAATTAATTTTTCAGAAGATTTTTTTTACAGTCGACCTACTAAGGGACTCCTTAGCTTCTGTGTCCTAGGACACAACCTCTCTTTGTCCTACTGTAGTTACGCCATTATTCTTGTTAAAAACGTATAATAAAATATAACAATCTAGAATGAACATGTTCGAATAGGTTACCCTCAAAAAGCATTATCTTACGGCGATTCAAAGAAAATGTTTGTAGGCTTTCAAAATTGCACGTAAAATGTTTGTCATCTCGCTCATCTCCGATTTCTTTATAACATTGGTCTCTGTATCAAGATATCATAGCCAGAGATACATATCGAGGCATAGCATTCACTTATAGACATTCTCCCTAGATAAGATGCATAATGAAAGATTTAATGCACGCAAGCTCGTACTTGAAACGCATGGTTAATATTCCATTAGATCAAATTATGTTTACGACATTTTTCTCTTCATCTCGCTCTTCATGCAGCTTTTGCATCGGTGATCCATTACTTGTGGCCATGTGTGAAGGACTCGAGTACAAGTTATGTAGATGTGATTTTGAGAGATAAGGGGTGGTTGTACCCATATTTTCTGTTTGGAAAAATGTAGAAGATTATCGTTGGAAATAACTTAAGTGGTCCATTAACGATTATTTGTAAAATAAGTCTGTGATAGCTTTTGTTTCAATACGATTTTCTCCAAAGAGTGAGACTAAAACTCCACAGTTAGTAAAACCGTTTACAAGGAGAGGAAGAACATTCAGCTGTACTTGCTATGAAGTTATATATATATATATATGATGTTCACAAGATGTTCACAAAGATGTTCACAACGATAATGAATTAATACACATATTTTACAGCTATTACCTTATGTAACTTTATCATGTTAGTAACTTGTGCAGTTCATTATAACCATAATATTGTATAAAAATAAAACAGCACATGGTGACGATGTACGAAATTAGCATGGAAAGTACTGCTAACACTCACAAAAAATTTGTTTTTATCAATGGAGTTTGATTTTTAAAAAAATATAGTAATTCTCATTCGGCAAATTGAGAAAGTAATTAATTTCTTAATAAATTTATCATTAGTGTTTATTGACACATTAAGTACGTAAAAAATTAAAATCAATTAAAAATATACTAAATAGTATAATTAAATATATTTCGACAAAAGCTACAGTATGTTTCTGTCATTTTAAGTTTCAAATATGTTGTGCAGTGGTTAGAGTGCCATTCTACTACACCACAGATCTGGGTTCGATTTCCGGTACGGGCTGGGATGTAATTTCGGATGTCCCTTCATAGGAAGCAACGCTGGTCCACCTACTGGTGCCTATATAATAAAGAGGCGAGGCAAGTAACTCCGGCCTTGGTAGTGGCCAATGCCTATAAACGGCAAGTGGCTGCCATAAGAAAAAAAAATCGAATATGTCATAGAAAAAAATTAATATTCGTTATAGTACTAATGTTTCGTTACAGTGATTTATTCAGGACTAATGTTGTGTTTTAAAAATTTCCAATTCAAATTAAATTTTGGGAGACTAATGAAATTCAATTGAAAGAATTATCCCAATATTGAAAAAATGAGTCTACTGAGCTTACTTACATGCTGCAAAAAGCTAAGCCTTCTATTACTTTGCTATTACCGCTCAATACTCTTACGGCTATAATATTGAACAATCTTCAGTAATTATAGGAAAGAGAAAAAAAAAATCTTTAAAAATGACCAAAACCTGCAATTTTTCTAGCATTAACTTAGCATTTTCGATCTATTTTTCCTATTACGCGTTTAAAACTGTGCATTAGACCGGAACGCCTATAAAGAATTCAGAGAAATATTTTTGAATGAGTTGACTTATTGTTCTACTATTATTTTTTAATCAAATTTAAAATGATTCTAATTGAATAAATAAATAAATATGTTTTTACAAAGTTACACATTTAAAGCAAGAAACAAAGAAAAGAATGCCCCTGTTTAGTTTTATCATTCTTCGTTTAATGTTTTATTTTGTATATGCTAATTTTATATGAGAAAACCTTTACATTTATGATTTTGTTTTGGTTTTTTAATTAGATTAAATATTATCTAAGGTAACATTTCTTTCTCGCAAAAGAGTTTTACAAACTAAAGTTTAACCACCTCTTAATTTCATCATTTTACATAGAATGCGAAAGGAGCAGTAAATTTAGAATGAGCTGATTATGCACAAATCGAAATGTAAAATGCCTTTTTAAGTCAAATCGCGCAATAAAAGTAATCCACAGATGCTTCTTTTTCGGACCATCACAAATTTCGTCGAGGTTGGTGGCAGACGATTGGCTTGAAACAAGTCCACAATTTTCGTGCAGGTACTGTTCTGAAGCAGCATTGAATTCGCATCAATTTTGTATAGTTTGATGTTACAATCATGTAAATAAAAGACCGGGAAAAATCCATTTAACATTTATTGATCTCATTTTATTCACGATCAGGCGGGTTTCCCCCCCCCCCCCTCAAAACAATCAAATTGATGAATTCGAATAAAATTAATGCACGAATCTATTTTAATTTTAAAAAATATTTTTCTCATTGTAATGTATAAATCAGAAACAGAAAAAAAAGAACTTTATATTCGATAATTTACAGACAATTACAATCCACAAATCAGTTAAATATTGTAATAGATTTCCACTCCTGCTTTTTATTTAGTTATGTATATGGTCTTTTGAAAAAAAAGCACGACAGAATGCATCTTAAGTGTTTAGTTTTAATCAAAATATAGCTATGCAGTATTTATATGTTTGTGAATAAAATATTTTTACCGGTATGGAAGTGACATTGGATTAATTTTGAGTATTTTAGTTGATAGCTGAAAACTGAAATCACAAATTATTTAGGAAAATACAAATTTCAGAACTATAGATTTTTTAGATGAAGTAAAAAAGTATTCTAGATTCAACAAAAAGTATGTTATACATAACTAGTCTTTATATTAATAAACAGCACATCCAATTTAATTTTAAAAATTAAAGAAAACTTGAACGAAACACAATAGGCAAACAAAACAAGTACTAGGTAGTTATAACTAAATTACTGTTGACATCTGTCAAATAATACACGGAGTTACTGTGTTATTTGAAGTAAGAGTTTATAAACTGTCTGCTTGTCAACGCCGAAGTTTTTAAATTTCGAACAGAAAAGTTTTTATTTTTACTCTACCAATTTTACTTTACAATTTACGGCAATACTATAAACGGCAAGTGGCTGCCATAAGAAAAAAAAATCGAATATGTCATAGAAAAAAATTAATATTCGTTATAGTACTAATGTTTCGTTACAGTGATTTATTCAGGACTAATGTTGTGTTTTAAAAATTTCCAATTCAAATTAAATTTTGGGAGACTAATGAAATTCAATTGAAAGAATTATCCCAATATTGAAAAAATGAGTCTACTGAGCTTACTTACATGCTGCAAAAAGCTAAGCCTTCTATTACTTTGCTATTACCGCTCAATACTCTTACGGCTATAATATTGAACAATCTTCAGTAATTATAGGAAAGAGAAAAAAAAAATCTTTAAAAATGACCAAAACCTGCAATTTTTCTAGCATTAACTTAGCATTTTCGATCTATTTTTCCTATTACGCGTTTAAAACTGTGCATTAGACCGGAACGCCTATAAAGAATTCAGAGAAATATTTTTGAATGAGTTGACTTATTGTTCTACTATTATTTTTTAATCAAATTTAAAATGATTCTAATTGAATAAATAAATAAATATGTTTTTACAAAGTTACACATTTAAAGCAAGAAACAAAGAAAAGAATGCCCCTGTTTAGTTTTATCATTCTTCGTTTAATGTTTTATTTTGTATATGCTAATTTTATATGAGAAAACCTTTACATTTATGATTTTGTTTTGTTTTTTTAATTAGATTAAATATTATCTAAGGTAACATTTCTTTCTCGCAAAAGAGTTTTACAAACTAAAGTTTAACCACCTCTTAATTTCATCATTTTACATAGAATGCGAAAGGAGCAGTAAATTTAGAATGAGCTGATTATGCACAAATCGAAATGTAAAATGCCTTTTTAAGTCAAATCGCGCAATAAAAGTAATCCACAGATGCTTCTTTTTCGGACCATCACAAATTTCGTCGAGGTTGGTGGCAGACGATTGGCTTGAAACAAGTCCACAATTTTCGTGCAGGTACTGTTCTGAAGCAGCATTGAATTCGCATCAATTTTGTATAGTTTGATGTTACAATCATGTAAATAAAAGACCGGGAAAAATCCATTTAACATTTATTGATCTCATTTTATTCACGATCAGGCGGGTTTCCCCCCCCCCCTCAAAACAATCAAATTGATGAATTCGAATAAAATTAATGCACGAATCTATTTTAATTTTAAAAAATATTTTTCTCATTGTAATGTATAAATCAGAAACAGAAAAAAAAGAACTTTATATTCGATAATTTACAGACAATTACAATCCACAAATCAGTTAAATATTGTAATAGATTTCCACTCCTGCTTTTTATTTAGTTATGTATATGGTCTTTTGAAAAAAAAGCACGACAGAATGCATCTTAAGTGTTTAGTTTTAATCAAAATATAGCTATGCAGTATTTATATGTTTGTGAATAAAATATTTTTACCGGTATGGAAGTGACATTGGATTAATTTTGAGTATTTTAGTTGATAGCTGAAAACTGAAATCACAAATTATTTAGGAAAATACAAATTTCAGAACTATAGATTTTTTAGATGAAGTAAAAAAGTATTCTAGATTCAACAAAAAGTATGTTATACATAACTAGTCTTTATATTAATAAACAGCACATCCAATTTAATTTTAAAAATTAAAGAAAACTTGAACGAAACACAATAGGCAAACAAAACAAGTACTAGGTAGTTATAACTAAATTACTGTTGACATCTGTCAAATAATACACGGAGTTACTGTGTTATTTGAAGTAAGAGTTTATAAACTGTCTGCTTGTCAACGCCGAAGTTTTTAAATTTCGAACAGAAAAGTTTTTATTTTTACTCTACCAATTTTACTTTACAATTTGTAATTATTGCTTGAATATTTAATTTGAGTAAATTCAAAAACTTCTCTTCAGGAATTTCCCTACTGAGGTTTTTCCTCAACCAAAAGTCTCCTTCATCTTTTTTCCCCCATCTTTTCCTGTTCTCCGCTTCATTCTCTCACTTAGACCATATTTTTTAATAAACCATTATGCTTGAAAAAAAAAAAAAAATCTTGAAGCGGACTTTGTTCAAAGCACTTAAACAACAACAGCAGCAATCGCGAAAATCAAAACACGGAGGGAAAATTAATATCCAGCATGGAAATTCACTCTTCGATATGATGACGAAGAAAACGACCCAGCCTGTGTCTTTTGTAGCGAATTGCACTCTAGGTCAAAATCTCTGCTCCAGGAAGGGTGACTACAGTGTCTCCGCTGTAAAGGATAGGTACATGAGGCATTGATGATACGACAGCAATTTAAATGATGAGACCGCACAGATTAAACATATTTCAATAGTTATCTTTCAACTCAGAGAGAGGTTTCGATTTCACCGTTACTGCCCCCTCCCCCCCCCACACACACATACACACTTTGCATTTGCCATTGGTGGAGACCTTTAAGATAAAAATTTTCACACGAAATAATAATAGTTTGATAATTTATTTAAAATACAATGAAATCCAATCCCGGACCAGTGCAAAGGTCATGAAACGAAACATAAAATACAAATGAGCTTGCAGAAAAAATACTAAGCATTCTCTTAAAAAGCACTTTATCTTTCTTATAATATTTTTAGAAGAAATCTTCAAATGTATGATTAGGCTGCAATTGAGCTCGCATTACTCATCCCTTAATGGTCCTACTCAGAAATTTTCGAACTGCATGCAAAAACCTCAGCTGAGGGGAACAGGGACGTAGCGAGAAAAAAAATTCGAGGTGTTCCCAAAAGGTAAAAAAGGTAGAATTTCTCCCAAAAATGCTTGATTTACTCACGTCCAATTACCAAAAATCCACCCCGCAAAAAAAAAATATTTTTGGAGGGGGAGGCAAGTCCCCCCGAAATTCCCCTGGCTACGTCCCTGGTACGAAAATAAACAGTTAATATGAAATAAATTCTTAAATAGGTAATACGGAAACTGAATACGACAAAATGCAAATAAATGTAATCATAGTAATGTAATCATGTAAGCATAGATACACTGCAGTGCTTATAAGTGCGCAAATAAAACAGTTTTACAGGCATGGAAAAAAAAAACATTTTTTTGTATCTACTTTTACTGATCGCTCGCTCACAGCTGGGATTGGGAAGGGAGGATGGATTTAGAAAGACTCTTAAGAAAATTTTAATTATTTTTTAGGACTGACATATCCCCTTCAGCAATGTAATTTACTGTAGAAAAACAACAACAATAAAAATAGGGTTGTTTGGTATTTTACATCGAGTGGAATTGATTTAAGCACTTGCTTTTTTATTACTAATTCAAATGAAGAGGTTTCAGTATTTGAATTTTGACAAAATATGGAAATATGGTATTTTTTAAAAGTTATTTCAATTAGCTTTCAAATCAAATTCCGGAAGTTAATAGACCCCGGTTTACTGTCTCGAAAGGCTAATCAAGCCTCTTTTCCAACCATGATGGAAAATTATCCCTAATTGACTGTCTTACACTGAAAAAATGCTCATTAAAAATTAATTTTTAAGCATTATTAAGGCGTTTATTGAAATATCAGCTTGACTACTAAATTGTACTCCCCAACGTCTATGGCAATATCTTTAATAAACACATAAATATTTAATATGGATTTTTTTCTTTTTTAATTGGATTAAAAGTAAAATCAAGTCATTTAGTAAAAAACAGAGCTCATCGTGATTTCAAATTCTTAAGATCTCAAATTATCTTTCTCTTAGATTATAAATTTTTAAGATCTCACAGCAGTGGCGTAGCTAGGGGGGGGGTAGGGGGAGGTCACAACCCCCATGAGGAATTTTTTGCCTTATAAAATGTATATTCTTCCCTCCCTTATCACACACACCTATACATATATATGAGTTGAA
Organism: Cheiracanthium punctorium; assembly: GCA_038373885.1. NCBI lineage: Eukaryota > Metazoa > Arthropoda > Arachnida > Araneae > Cheiracanthiidae > Cheiracanthium > Cheiracanthium punctorium. The sequence goes on along the minus strand of JAWZYV010004791.1, from coordinate 116,105 downwards.
GTAGTCGTAACCCCCCTTTAAAAATTTCTGGCTACGCCACTGGTTCACAGTGCATACTTTTATAACTACACCAGCTTCCTAAAAGTATAATCATAACCATATGATCATTAAGAATTTACATTCCGTGCAATGACAATCTCTTTATTTTTGAAAGAGAAACTACATTTTCAAAACTTTTTACGGGCAAAATTAGTAAAAATACGCAAGTTGAAATTATAACGTTTGCCTTGCACCACATTTTCAAAATATGATTTTGCATGGTTTAATAAACAAGCATCAGAGCTCATTTGAAGCATAAAATGATGCGCTTAAAATTTATATTTTGTTTATATTGCACTTATAATTTATACATTTTTTCAATTAAATGTACATTTAAAATTATTCTTTTATGAATAATGCCTTTTTCTTTTAACATTTTTTGCTGTTGTTATTTTCCTTTAAAAAAGAAATAATTCGATAATAAAATTAGTACAGTTTGTTGGAAATGTATACTTTATAAATTTAATTTAAAAGGAAATGAATTTTCATATTTAGGAATGAAATTTCAATATTTTGGGAAAAAAATCAATTTTTAAAAATCCATGAATGGGAAATCAGCAATATTTTTACTAATATAATTATTTATAGCAAAAAATATAACTACCCATAGAAGCAAAATACTCTAATATTAATATTTTTTATATCAAAAACAAATTTTTATCACTTACCTTTCGCTCTATTCAAATCCAATCCAAAGAAAAAAAAAACACACCAATATAATGAAAACTCACAATGGCAGCTTTTCGGCCGAAACTAGAAACAGAACTGAAGGCACTTGCGCTTACTTGCGACCTATTTCTGTCACCGCCAGAGGGCGTAGGGATGCTTCGCTATCAGTGGGCTAGTGGGACAGCCTCATTTTCGCTTGCTCACACCGTCGGAATAGCATCTTCTTAGGTCGTGATTTTTCTTTCTTAGCAGTGGCGAAGCCCCTCGGGGATCAAGGGGTAACTGGATGTTTTGGGAGTGTCCATGTTTCTCATCCAAAGAAAGGAAAATAAGCACATATAGTTTGGTTATATAGTCTATTCCATAGACAAATATACATGGCTCATTTGAAAAAAATCGCTCAAAAACTCTAAAGATACCCCTTTCTTGATATTCAGGAACAGCTCCTTTCACGTAAGATGAAATTTAAAAGTTTTTTATCCCGTTCTCAGAGATTCTTCAGCAATTTAAAAATTCATCCCGCCATAAGGACGTATTTAAGAGGGAGGTTGGGGTGTTCAGGGGTTCGGACCCTCCCCGAATTTTTTATTTTTATTAACAAAATAATAATGATGAATTCTCTTTTTGAAAAATTCTACTTTTTCCAACGTTTGGACACTTTTCTAAATTTTTTCCTAGATACGTCCCTGTCCCGTGAGAAGGACTTTCCTGACTATCAACATTTGTTTTATCACCACAATCTCGGGAAGGGAATTTGAGAACGATCTGTAAATTGGTTTCTTAACGGAAGTTTTCTCTTTTTAATCGCTGTCAAATATTTTCTGAAACTGAATAAAAGTTTTACCTAAAAATTGGTAGTTTGTTCCGAATTGCTCGCGGCGAATTATTGAAAGGGGTAAAAATAGCCTTCGGTAACTTATAGTTTTGTCCAAAATACCAACAACTCCATGCATTCAAATAATCGAGAAGTGGTCGAAGATTTATCTTATTCTGTATTTCCTGCATAAATAAAGTGAAAGAAATGGTAATTTATACTAACTTCTGCCGGATAGAGCTTGCACATGCATTAGACATATTTCACAAATCAGTTAGCACCTTCTTATATTTTAATTTGGTCATTAGATGCATCACAGCAATGTTCCACTGAACATTTTCTAAAAGAGCTGACAGTTTGGCCATAAGATGAATCGCAGCAATGTTCTATTGGCTTTTTTCAAAGGAGCTAAGCTTTCTTTTGAGCACAGCATTTTTGATGACAGATTTGACAATGAGATGTTTCGCAGCAATGTTCGATTAGCTTTTTCCAAGACTCGAGTTTTTGCTTCAACAGGGCAACATTGGCATTTTGGAAAGAGCACATCCGAACCCCACATTCATTCAATTCATACTATCGGTTCATAAACTTTTTCCTCTTTTTACTTCCTTGTACGTAGTATAAGGAAGTAATGTGATCCCGAAAAATTTTGGGGGCCAAATTTCGACATAAAAACCGATTTTGACTACCTCTAAATTTAATTAAAAAAATTTTTTCGATGCATCTCATCGTAGGCTAGCATGCACGATCCTATTAATGCGTCTGCAACTCATTTTGACCAGTGGCGAGTCTACTGTGGCCAGTTTTTCCATGCCGTCTGTACGTATGTATGTAACTCGCATATCTCAAAAACTATTGGTCGTAGAATGTTGAGATTTGATATTTAGGATTGTTCTATGATCTAGTTGTGCACCTCCCCTTTTGGTGGCAATCGAATGGATAGTTTATGTACAGGACCGCCCAAAAGATTCGAAATACATTACGCTCTATGGGCCGAAATTCATTAAACTCGCCTAACTCAAAAGCTATTAGGCGTAGAATGTCGAAACTTCATATTTTGGATAGTTGTAACATCTAGTTGTGCACCTCCCCTTTTGGTTCCATTCGACTGGATAGTTTATCTACAGGACTGCCCAAAACATTCGAAATACATTGCACTCAATGGGCCGAAATTCATTAAACTGGCATATCTCAAAAACTGTTAGGCGTTGAATGTTGAAACTTTATATTTAGGATTGTTGTAACATCTAGTTGTGCACCTTCCCTTTCGGTTCCATTCGACTGAATAGTTTATCTACAGGACCGCCCAAAATATTCGAAATACATTACGCTCTATGGGCCGAAATTCATCAAAGCGTTTTTTAGAGGTATTGGGCTATTTCAAACGACTCAGAAGTGATATATGCTGTAAAGAGTTAGAAAATGAATTTCTCTATTAAAAAAAGTGTCTTTATCATTTATAGTTCTGCTACAGGAACACTCAAAAGATTTCCAATACATTACGGTCAATAGCAATTTTAGGGGCATTCATCCATTTCAAGCACAATACCGTCCTACCACATAAGTTAGGTAATGGTCCGACTACGGTCACGTGCCTCCCTCAAGAACTATGCCAAAAGTCGCCAAGCTTGGCGACTTTTGGTGTACGTGTGTGCATATTTAACTCTCAAATCTCAAAAACTATTATGAAATTTCATATATAAGAATGTTGTAACATCTAGTTGTGCATCTCGATTTTTGGTTCCAATCTACTGGAGAGTTTATTTACAGGACCACCAAAAAGAATTTCAGCACCTTAATGTCTATGGACATCTTCATTATAATACAACTGTAGACAGTCATTGTTTGGTACATGCCCAAAATCTCGCCAAATTTGGCGATAGTCAGTCATTTCGTCCATGCCCAAAGTATCGCCATTTGTCATCGTTCTTGGCGAGTTTTGGCGAAATATCGCCAAATTTGGCGATAATCTGTCATTGTTTGGTTTATGCTTAAAATCTCGCCAAATGTCGTCGACATTGACGAGTTTCGCCGAAATATCGCCAAATTTGGCGCCAAAAATTATTTCCTATTTTGTATAACTCTAAAACTTTAACCCGTAGATTTTTTAACTTTGTATTTAGAACTATTGTAATATCTAACTGTTTTCAATATCTTTTTTGACAGCAATCGACTGAGAATTTTTTTACATGGTGAGCCAAATGACTTTGAATACATTGAGGTGTATAGATGCATTCAATTCATTGAAGGTCTGTGGTCAATGACTACTTTGGCTATCCCCAAAATCTCGCTGACTATCTCAAGTTTGTCGGCTTTTGGTGAAATATCGCCAAATAAAGTGTCAGAAGGAAATCTTTCAAATTGAACTCAGCTTGGCGATATCGAAATATTTGGCTAGAAATCGCTAAACCTTACTATTATTGATATTTTATCTCTTTCAAACAAATAAATTTAGAGGAAGTGCGTCGAAAATATTTTTGATCTAATGGACGTGCAAGGAAGTCATGTGTTGGACACATCAGATTTTTTAAACTGAAATTAATGCTTCTTGAAGCTAGTCGCTTCGAGTTGCTAGAAGCACTAAAACGAAAATCGCAGTAATTGGAAGTCTATACTTGAACAGGCGTAAGCTTTGGTGCATAGGTTGCTCGTTGAAAAAAAGTGAATCCTTTCTTTTTGGATAGCCTATTTTGAAGGTGATCAATAGGGATGAAGGCAGAAGACAGAAAACAATTCTGTTCCGTCTCGCAAAACTGCTGCAAAAACTTGTCTTGTCTCGCGAAATCCCTATAAAGTAACGATAAAACCTCTGTCTCGTCTCGTAATTCATCCATCCCTACTGTGCCAATCCCTACTGTGCCCCTATATATAGTGTGCCAATCAGTAATGAAACTATTATAATTACTTCTGAACTAAAAACTTTATTTAACTTTCGAAACATGGATTCGAAAAGATCCCTTGTACCTCAACACAACGTTAACATTGATTATACGCTGGAAAACGCTGAAAGCCTTGATTGTGCACCTTCTTCAGTCTGTTGGTCACAGCACGTTGGATGTACTTAATGGCACTGAAGCATTCAATTTTAAAGCAAATTTAATATTAGGAAATACAATAAGTTCTGCAGATGCCAAATCAGGTGAATAGGATGGGAATCACGAATACCGATCTGTTTTGATATTAAAATCTTTTTCAGGGGTAGTGCGGAGTGAGCCGGCGCATTGTCAACCAACTGTGAACTCGCTGTTTTACAATGCACAGCATGTATAAGTTCGGAAAGTTGCTCCTTCAGCGTGATATAAACTACTCAAACATTTAAAAATGTGTATAATATTTATTTACTTTTAAAATCTTTCTTTACGAGACCGCTTCTTGACACTCTTTGCAAAGCAGCTCCATGCTGAGAAATCATCTTATTAGGCGGTCATTCATGCAAGGTATTCAAGTACAAGGGGGAAAAGTGACAAAAGGATTAGAATGAGAGCGCCTTATAAGCCTGAATCTGTCACACTTTTTCTTTTCAGAAAGAAAAGTATCGTTTCGAAACTATTTTTCCTGTTAGTTTAATAATTTAATCTTCAAAGTGGTAGAAAATTTAGGAGCAAACAGAGAATGTTAAATTCGCTTAGGTTTATGAGCTGATATAACCACCATCGGAAATTTTACATCTGGATGAAATATGAAATATACAAGGTGGTCATAAAAAAAACTTCCACGATGTATGGACCTCCAACCGCCGTTCCGTTCTATGAATCGAGATGATAGACAGTTTAAAGATACAGTTATTCAGAGGTATGCGCTCGAAATTAGGATTTTTTAAAATAACTGAGCTCTCACGGTTGCGGTTACAGTGAAAAAAAATCCAAAATTTTCTACAGCAACACCCACTTTTCTCCTGCGATAGTTGATCAGCGCAGTGAAAAACCATAGCGATGGAATGATACACGTATGACGAAAATTGGTGGCGCACAATATTTGCAAAGAAGAGCATTGTAACGAACCAATGACCACCCAAGATAAGAGAAGGAAATTGCTTTTATTGGAATTAAAAGTTTCCAAGTGCCCTATTGTTAGTTTAACATTTCTACTGTCTATTCCAGTAAATTAATGTGAATGGTGCCGATCTCTCTGTATTGACTTTGGTTCTTTACAATGCTCTTCTTAGCATTACGCCGCCAATTTTTGTCATATGTGTCAAAACTACGTTTGTAATACATGTATCATTCCAATGCCATTTATGGGTTTTTAAAACGCAGATGAACTTTCGCAGAAAAAAAGTGAATGTTGCCATCGGAAATTTTCGAAATTTTTTCACTGTAACCTTAACCGCAAGAGCTCTGCTGTTTTAAACAGTTTCAATCTCGAGCGCATATAACTATGTTTGAAATCTCATCTCGATTGAATGAACGGAGTGGCAACTAGAGGTCCATATAGTGGGTAAAGTTTTTTTATGACCACCCTATATTTACTAATGTCCAAAATTAAGGCCACAAATAGATTTTTTTTCTTTTTCTAAATTAATACAGGAAAATTAATAGAGTTTGCATTTTATATATTTTGAAGAACGGGTTGTACAATATCAACCTTCAGTTAGGAAAAATATTGTTGTTCAGCGTTAGTTTTTGTAGGAATGAGACCGTTTAAAAGTATTTGGGATTTTTACCTGAAGTTTTGTAAATAATGCGCTAAACTCACAAGTTTGACTGTTTGCAGTAAGATTGCGTTCTTATAATCGTTTAGATAATTACTTAAGATGGAGAGCCGTTGGCAGGCTTGAAGATGCCAGTCTTAAGTGGAAGTAGCTCGATGATTACAAGTGGCACTGAAAGTGGTATCTAGGTTGTGGAATCAATTCCAAACAAGTAGTACTGTCACCAGGAACTCGTCCAAGACCACCATAGAGCAACGGAAACTGCATAGGCTCTCTGTTTGGCACTAAGCGCACTCCACTATAATGGAGGTAGCCAACGGCTCCTGAGCAACCTTGCTGCTGCGTTTGGAATAAGAATTTTCAAGGAAGCAGAATAAAGATATCCAGCAGAGTACCCTTTACACCCGACGTCCAATGGTGCGTACAGGTAAGTCCGTTTTTTTGTGGAGGCGAATACATCACTCTTAAACTCAACAAGAGTGGGGGTCTGTTTTTTAGTGATGAGTCCAGCTTCACCACACAAGAGCGATTCTGGTAGGGTCTTTATCTGGATAATGTGACATCATCCCTCTTACGTAAGGGAAATTGGCCGCTTTGGAAGCAAAGGAATCCTTGGCCGGCACAATGTTGGACAGTCGTATACCAGTGTGTCTTTGATGCGAGTTCTCTCACCGCACAGTGATATAGATATGAGGTCCTTGAAGCCTACGTGAGGTTGTTCTCGGGTTTCAAAGTCCGGACGTCCGGAGGCCACACAGAGCTTACATTGTTGACGCGTTTCTTGAAGAAAACGATATTCGCCGCATGAACTGGCCCGCGAAGAATCCGGATCACAATCTTGTTGAACATGTTTGGGAGGTCTGAGAAGAACCATTGCATGCCGTAATACCTCTCCCAGAATCCTCCAGAAGTTGAAAGCCGCGCTTTTGAAAGAATGGGCTTTACTACTACAATAATTTATCGACACCCTCGTTAACTGGTACGTGTTGAGATTTGTATAGTAGTGCACGGTGGCCACACTCAAATATTGACAAAGCTATCTCGAGAAAAATGCTTTATCTAAGACATCATGATTTAACAGTTCATGATTTCACAGTTAACAATTCACATCTATATCTTGATTTAACAGTTTTTGATAGTTTCTTACTTCACAATTAGTCTTTTCCACAATGTTATGCTACAATGCGCTTTCTAACTTTGAAATGTATCTCTTTGAGGGGCAATACAGTGAATAGTTCACTAGTTTTCACAGATTTTATGTTTGTGACCTTAATTTTGAACATGAGCGTAGATCTTGCCCACATTTAACGAAAGTTACTTGATTTCTAAGACATTGTAATTCTATGACCATTGATGCAGGATAGTCTCAGCATGACTCTTAGTTACATTTTGAAACTCTAAAATTCACCAGATGATTGTGTTGGTCAAATTATTGGACTCATTGCACTAAAATCAGGTTTTTGTCTGTCAAAAGTATTTTAATAAAATTTATTTGAGTTGCAGTTGCTATAATACTTTTATCGAATGAAAATAAATGACTTCTTTTACATAACTGCGTTTACCAGAAGATTGTGTGCTTCTTTTTGACATTTTACAGCAACGTTTAAAAGGCTTACGACTTCGGTTTGTTTGTCTGTCCGTACGTGCTCTCAGTGGAGCCGACTTCCCAAAATTTCTGTGGGTGCTCTAGAAGAGAGGGTGGGTGGAGTTAACCCCCCCACCCACCCACTAGTATAAGGGAGTCAATCGATTGAACAGACAGACCCCCTAGAGGTTCATATATCTGCAAAATATTTTTACAGTGACCAGGCATTTTTTATTCACAGTTAAAATATTCGAAAAAAAACTAATATACCTACTAAAACCCTTAAGAGATATATTTCGGCACACAATCCATGATCGTCTTTAGCTAAACTGATCACAACATCTTCGTCTGTCCGAAACGAGAAGAGCATTTCATATGTCATCCAGAGACGTCTACTGGCCACAATATCTTCGAAATTAAGATGTTGTGACTGGTATAGCTGAACCTGGCCATGTATTGCGTGCAAAATACAGCTTTAATGGGTTTAATTGACAAATCTTTTACCATGGTTTTAAAGAACGTATTTTTGTTGTTGTTGCTAATCTCCAGGTCCAGATTCTGCTAAACGAGATCTACGAGTTTATTCACAATCAAAAAGTCATAGACTGACATAGAAAACTCTAATAAGTCGCCGTAGGACAAATACGTACACCTAAGAATATGTGCCGGAGAAGCCTGCTCATTGTTACAGTTCGGACAAATCGGGTGGGTTTTTTAACCACCCTAGAAGGCAAGGCTTCTTAGACGCCCACTAAGAAAGCGGGAGAGTGCTGTCTGGGTGCATTTGGAGCAGTTCATAGTGAAGGATCTACCAGGGGAATCAGAACGGTACCAAGAATATGCCGGATGGACAAGCCATTTTATCAGTATGGTTTCTGGCAGAATACAGCTCAAGGTAAGTCAGGCAGTTAGAAGTAGCCAGAGCCTCCTCGGCACCCTTCTTCGCCAAGACATCCACCTCCTCGTTACCTAAAATGTCTACATGTGAGGGGATCCACTGAATATGCATGTCACAACAGGACGAGACTTGTTTTAATTTAATGAGAATTGAAGTTCCAGTTTTGTCACCATCGTTACACCAGTTTGACAAATGTTGGATAGCACTAAGACTATCAGGGCCGTACTTTTAATTGTTTTAATCTATTTTTTATCTATTTAAATACCTTATTTTTATGATTATTGCATTAACAATGCAATAGAAAACAACTCAATACCTTACGCTTCAAAATAAGACATTACTGACAACAATATAAAGTAATGGAATTTCAACAAATGCTTTCAGTCTATATTAGACCTTGTTCGAAGCGTGGCGTCTTTACTGTTCTTCGGTACTTTTTGTATTATTTACTTCTTTAAAAGGAAGTTTTTCTTGCGTTTTACGTGTGTTTGGTCCCCCTCTGTTGGACCAGTGACGAAAGGGGAGGAGTCAAGAGCAAGTACACCATATACAGACACTACTAGCACAATATCCTCATCATCTTACACAACAGCCAATGGCACAACATTCAAAATAATAGATCAGGATTCACCAGTCGCACTTTCCCCAGTTTCTTCCGAATATTTAACAGTCACACCCCCACCATCACCAACTATATCATTAACAATTTCACCTACACTTTCATCCTCACCCGTCATACAATCACCTCCTTTTACACCACTTCTACCATCAATATATAGACCTTCTTCTCCACTCGTATCATCGATAGCCACCCCAACCAATTCATGCTATTCCTGCCTTACACCACTTCCATCCTCCCCAGTCTTTCCCAATATTAGAATCCGTAAAAAGAAATTTAGACGCGTACTTAAATTTTTCTCCCGCCTCTCCTGCTTCCACCTTCCATCGTACCGTTTTTGAACCGAATGAAACAATATCTTCGAATTCCAACCACTGTATTGAACAGCTTTCAAGAACGATTTTTTTTAATAAACTGCCCTTTAGTAATTGATTTCGAGCTTCATGTAAGCATCCGTATGATCGTCCCGTTTTGGTGCGAGAACGTTTATCGAAAAATGTACATATATAGAATGTTGCCAAGATCTCTCACCGGAATCACCGCCTTTGCAAAAAGTGAGACAAACTGGAACAAATCAACAGAAATTGCCTTTTGAACCATCCGAAAATGTCTGAAGGAAGAACAACCTCCTCGCAACATTCCTACTTAAAGAGTGAATAAGAATTATTTACATCATGTTTAAAACCTCTTTGAAACTCTACTAGTGGTTAATGGAAGTCGAGATAAGAGCATCACTCAGTTGAAGACAACATAATTATTTTTTAAATATTAGGTATTTACTAACAGATCACTATTGCACAAAAATCTAGACACAAACAAAATTGTCATGCTTAGTCCATCTATCCAACCGTCGAACTAACTGAGACTGAACTATCTCAAAATCAACTGAGATGCTTATCTCAGGCAGGAAGTCGCGCCATATGTATTTCTCGATTCGAAAAAATTCGCCACACATCTTGAACTATCGAGTCTTTGCAAACTACCTTTCTACTTCACAGTGTCTTCTGAATTATCTGCAATGACTGAACTTATCCAGACTCTTTTTCAATAGCACAAAAATCAAATGTTGATTCTCATCACTGTTCAACAGCTGTTCCTTGAAAATAGAAAGCAATAAACCCAATTATTTTGCCAGCGTTTATTTTCTTTTTCCGATTTTCTTGCTGTTTTTTAATACACGATCCTAATTTTTCTGTAAATGTTAAAGATCAAAAGAGCTTTTATTGAATATGACTCGGTTAAAATATCAGAAAATTAGTTTTAAACAATCCAAGAGTTCAGCAAGCATAAATTAATTTGTCCGTTTAATGGGTCTTAGAGTCACCCACATAAACAAAGCCTGAGAACAGTTAAAATTTTATTCTCAGATTAACGAATTAGGGAGGCCTTGGGCACCGATAGAAATTTTTGTAGGTGTATTCGACAGCACCTCCATACAGAGTGACTAATTATTAAATTTTCGACTTCAACAATGTAAACTGAATGCTCAGAAAAGTCTTCTGTGCGTGCTCGAGTTCTGAAGAATTACTCAAACGAAAATCTGTTACCTTAGCTCTTCTTATCCAATTTAACTTATGTAAATTATCTGTGTTTACTCAATATCTTAAACATTTGACAGCCACTTTTACGGAATAATCCAAAGAGCACGACATCCATCAAGTTTATTGTGGGGCATCCACATAGATGATGACCAACACGAAGTAAAATTTTATTTTAGAATCATGCAAGCATTGAGCACTCATGAAAATTTTCTAGCTCTCTTTCTGTCTCGAAGCATCCATAAAAAATTTTCTGGGGTCCCCACGTTTTAAATCGCCCGCAAGGACAAAACCAAGAAGGGATGAATTTCGTTCTATTTCATAAACAAAAGAGTTAATTTTTTTTCATCATTCACGATTCCTTTCTCTCCTCGAGAATGATTTTATATAGCAATAATTCAATCAGATTTTCTAAATGACCCTTTTTCTGAAACCAAAAAAACTATCTGGTTTTCTGATTTTCACTCTTTTTTCTACAAAGTAACTAATTCTGCTCGTTACATTTTTGTGGGTGCTTGCAGTGGGTGCTTGAGCCCCGGAGCACCCACGTAGTCGGCGTCACTGTCTCTTAACTGCCGTAAATATGCATAGATTACTACGAAATGCACATATGTTATCCCTATGTACTGCACCATGTACTCATTGTAAAAGGTGTATGTCACACTGATAGTTTACGATAGCGATACTTTTTTTGACTTGTTTTATAGGATCACTCAAGAGAATTCGAATACATTACACTCTATATTCACTCGTTGCTTAAAGCGCATTTTAGAGGCATTCGACTGTTTCAAACGAAGCCAAATTGATAGATGTTATTAAGTATTACAAAATAGTGCTCTCCACCGAAAATAGTGTCTGTAGCAGTTGTAGTTCTTGTACAGGAGCACTCAAACGTTTCCAATACATTATGGTCTACGACAATTCAGCCACATTATTCGATTTCAAGCATAATACAATATAAAATTTAATAACAGTTCACTGTTCATTTACGTTTACTGTACAGTAAGTGCAGAAAATAAACGTTCATAACAATTTACTGTTCATTTAATGTTCTTTTACGGGGTCTCGCAAAATTACATTAATAGTGACACTTAGTTTTTTTCTTTTTTCCTAAAATCTTGCCAAGTTTGGCAACGATATGGCGCGAAATTTAGCTAATAAAGTACTGTTGTGTTGGAAATTGTTTCATATTCGGTGAGTTTAGCAAGATATCTTTTCCTTGTTTTCGCAGCAAAGTGAAAACGCCAACTTAAGTATTTCATGTTTTTGCACAACGAATTCAATAATCTGGCCACACTGCAAATGAAACCAGTCAGGCAACCGAAAATCGTAACTGAAAGCAAACGAATGTGTTTACTAACCTTTCTGAATCTCAATATTTAAAAAAATAACTCCTCGAACTGATTACGAGACTAAAAAATGTGTGGAATCTTGCGATTTAACGTATTTGCATACGAAAAAGAAAAGGAAACTTGATAAAAGTATATGATCTCATCATTTGCATTCATTTATGTGAAAACATTCAAAAGCTCAGCACTCTCTCTGTCTCTCTCACTTCTTTTAGCAGCATTATAAACGAAAGAATTGGGTCGTTTTCTTGAATATGGTAATGCAAATCAAGGAAAATGTCATGATTTGCAAAAATTAAGATGCTTTAATCACTCATTTTCAGAGTGGAAAGACTTAAATGGAACTATTTTGAATCCTGTACGTGTGGATTGAGGATGATTTTTGTTTCTTAGACACGGAAATCCTGTCCACGGATGATGGACCCCGCATTATCCCTTTGAAGCTTAAGTATTTTCACATGAACATAGAAGACCAGCTGGATAGACTGCCCAACGCTGAAAAAGTGCAGCCGTTGGCATCGATCCATCGGATTCTTTAGCTCTTCTTTTCTTAAAACTTCTTTAGTTCTGTGGTGTCAGATGAGAGATTCAATACACCGCCATGTTGCTGGTAGTTAAATGGATCTATGGAACGGCTGCACTTCTTCTGCGCTGGGACCATTTAACCATATTTTTTTTACTGGCACTAAAAGCGCTGAAATATGATGGTTTCACGGTGCAACTACCTCTCGTCTAAGGATTAACAGGCGATCTGTGAAAACAACCATTTTAGGAAAATTAATAGAAAATGTCCGTAAATTATCTTTACAGTAGTTTAGGCTACAATTACTAAAAAACGATATACGATTACCAAAAAAAAAAACTGTTTTCAGCGGGTGCCAACTAAAATTATGAAGTTTAGTAGACATGGTATAACAGAAAAGGTTTTATTTAGTTAGGCGCGAACGTTGGACATTGCAATATTATGTGATTAAAGACGTGATCATTAAGTCGCATTTAAAGTATGAAAAATCCATTGTGGAGTATCTCTTGCAAAGCTGCATTTGTATGAAAATTATTTTAAGTAATTATTTATCTATGATCATAAAAAGTTTGCTTCCGAACAAAACTGAAGATAATGTTTTCTGGTTACTGATAAGATGTATCCTTTCACAAGTGTTCGAAATAAACATACGCATTTTACACATTACTATTTTCCTAGTTTAAAGGAAACTAGGGGCCAAGGCCCCCAGACTCGCTACGCTCGCTTTTCGTATGAGGCATTCGGCCCCTAATAAAGCTTATTCGTAAAAAAGAAATAATTTCAACAGACAAAACCCGAAGATTGGATCAGATAGAATGTTACAGAGCTACACATTGCTTGGTTCTTGCATGTTCATTGGTACATAAAAATTTAAAGTTCCCGCTACAGTAGACCCCCTCCCCCTCATAACACGGAAGATATTTTGTTATGGGAATCCGTGTTGTACGGGTCCTGAGCTATACTCCATCTGGAGTGCAACAATACCATTATCACCACCGTCAGTTTTAGTACAGCTTGGATATTTGCCAGCGAGATGAAATATTTCGTTGTACTAAATGTATCAATCTGCAATGGATGTACTTTTCATGGCAACCTTACATGAGAAATGACTATAGATTATACGCATGTATAAATCGACAAATAATGAAAAGACGCCATCGGTGGAAAAGTATCCTAGCTGTTCCGAAGTTTTTAGCAAAGAAAACATATGAAGTACTGTTTTATTTGCAAACAGAGATAAATAATTATTAACTGTACGCATACGTAATCGGCCAAATTATGAAAAACCGCCATGGGTTGCAGATATGCAAGGTGTTTCATAGATTTTACATAATTAAAAATAGTGTGAAGTTTATTTTTTATTTATTTTTTTTTTGTTCCAAGGAACATGCAAGAACAAAGCAATGTGTAGCTCGGCAACATTCTATCTGATCCAATCTTCAGGTTTTGTCTGTGGAAATTTTGCCTTTTTACGAGGAAGCAGGGGCGTAGCCAAGGGGGGGGGGGTTATGGGGGTCATAACCCCTCCCCCCCCATGAGGAATTTTTTGCCATACAAAATGTATATTCTTCACTCCTTTATCACACACATATATGCAATTGTGTGAGTTGCAGTAGTCGTAACCCCCCCCCATGAAAAATTTCTGGCTACGCCCCTGCGAGGAAGCTTTATTGTGGGCCGAATTCCTTGTACAAAAAGCGAGCGTAGCGAGTCTAGGGGCTTTGACTCCTAGTCTCCTAAAATTTAAAGTCTGTATCTCCAATAGAAATTGCGGCGCGTTGCGTTGATGAATCAGTCAGTCATTCAGGGCATCTTCCTTTATATAGAGAGACTGTGTACCACTTATCTTTTAAATGTTGAACAACATGTTTAGAATGTGTGAAATCAGATTTTATTAAACTGTGTGGTTGCCAAATGGAGCAAAGCCCAACAACCGCAATACTAAACATCAGGAATATTTGGAAAGCTTTGGGAAACCTTTGGAAAGTTGAGTTCCAAACTTTAGGATGTTAGTGGAGTCGCGGGCCAAACTATAGGATGTTAAGAGCGAATTTGAGAGCCATATAAATGTGATTTATATGGCATTTTGAATGGTTTATGTAGATTTTATATGGGGTTTGGTATGTTCTGAGGACCGCGCGAATCAAAAGCCGGGGCGGGCCACATCCGGGACGCTGGCCGGGGGTTGCCCATACATGCTATACATGAATATATTCTAAATGATAGCTTCAGAAACGTCAAAATCTTTTCATCATTACACTGAATGGCTAAATGCATTTGGTTAAGAATGCAGGAACTGCATTTTTTTAAGAGTTCAAAAGCGAATCAAAGGAGGTTCAAAAAAGTTTGGATTAGCATAAATTTTTGGCCTGAGCTTTATATCTTATGTTTCTTTTGCAGACTGGTGAAAAAGGATACCTCTTATCAATAACCAGAAACCATTATCTTTGATGGTAGCAAACTTTGTATGCTCATGCATAAAGATCTGTTTAAAATAATAACTTTCATACGGATGCAGCTCGCTAAGAGCTAGCTCACAATCGATTTGTCATCCTTTAAACGCGAGTTAATGATTACGCATTTACCCAAATGACACTGCGATGTCCATCGTTTGCGCATAAAAAAACCCTTTCTGTTATACCATGTCTTGTATATGCAATTACTGTTAATCGAAACTGCAGTGCATATATGTAAGTTCTGTTTTATTCTTCCCTTTTTCTCGATGAGCCACGTTAAAGGCATGCCAATCTCCTTTGTGCTGTTGTAATGGCCTGTTTATTATGCATCCAAGGACACCGTAGAAGTTTGACTGCCGAGCATGATCCAGGCCTGATATTATCTCAGAATAAATTTCAAGACTCGTTTTTCATATTCGTTCATATTCGAAACATAAGCATTAATTTTGTTCGGTTTTTGAAAACATGCTGGAATAAATTATTGTCGTATAATTAATTCAGCATACCTTAACACTTTATTTTTAATTTAAAATATAAGATATGCACTTTTAAGAGGAAAAAGGTAGATATGTATGGAAATCTAAATACTTAGAGTATGTTTGGATTTTTTATAGTGACGTAACTGGTTTGGCTTTTTGGGTGTTTCTAGAATGGAATTTAGCTCCTCCTAAATAGATCCATAACCTTTTCTTGCAAAAGAAAATCTAATTTTTCTAGAAAGAGCTAAAATTTTATAGGTGGGCTAAGCCCATACTAGTTATGCCAATGATTTTTTATTTTTTTTAAGTTTTTGTGTTCTATCTTTTGCTTTTTCATTGGATCAGCATGATATAAGATGAACTGGTTGCTGTATGTCGATGTGCTCACATAATTTAAAATACTTTAGCTCCACAGCACTGACACTTTCAAAACTTCGAACTGTTGTGTGTGTGTGTGTGTGTGTGTGTGTGTGTGCGTGTTTGTAGGAGATGGGGGTATCTTTCAAAAGTGTCAAGGTACCTCAGGTATGGAGTCCCCTTATTTCTCCTATACTCAAAACTTAGCTAGATTTGTTTTCATATATTTTTTATTTTATTTAATTTTTAACAATAGTACAAAACTATAAGTGCATAAGTATAAAAATAAGTATATTAGAAATACAGAATGTATTTAATGCACTTTTCATAATTTTACATCAATGTTCATTCATTTCATTCGCAACGACAAATCAGGTTTCACAACCATTTCACAACGACAAATCAGGTCTCATATAACCAAACACGAACGCATGTTTTTTAGGGAATAATACAAATTTTCAAGAATAACACGTTTGGTCTAATTTCAAAACAACTTCTCTACGGATAAAGAAAGAGCTAAAAGCATCTTACTTTATCCATGGAACTTACTTTAAAGCTCTTACTTTATATATAGAAAGAGCTAAAGCATTAGCATGATAACCAGAAAATGAAGTTAATAGATAAAACAGATAAATAAATAAATAATATAAAATAATTTGTGATTTTGTGAAAGTGGAAATTTTGTATAATTTCATTTCTTTTTCTAAAATCTGTTATTTATTATGTAAACTGAATTATTGAACAATTCATTCTTTTATCTGCGAGAAAACGTAAGATGCCTACTAATAATTTATTTCTTAAATTGTTTCCAATGCAAAATATAATAGAGAAATTTTCGACTAATGTTAAATATATGTTAAACTAGATTTTGAAAAAAGGAAAATTAAATGCATCGTGAACGATTTTAAAATTGTATATCAAAGTAATAAACCAAATCATAAAACTTCAACAGAATACTTTTTGCATAAAGTCATTTCGTAGCTTGATGCTACTATTTTGAAAAATCTGGTTCAAAAGGGCTATGTTATTATGGGATTTTTCGATAACTTCTGCATTTTCATCCACTTCGATTTTTTTCTGTAGATGCATTTAAAGAAACTATAGTGCAAAATTTTGTAAGATAGGGCACCTATCTATGAATCCATTGGGGAAATTTTAGAACAGATAAATGCACATATATAAGGGGGGGTGTTTATGGGGTCTGGACACCTCCCTTAATCTACGCAAAAGTGCTCGTTTTGGCCGCATATCCACATTTTGTGTCTATGATTCAAAATAGTATACGGTAAACATATTTTTTAATTTCATATAAATTTAGGAAATTTTAAATTAATTTTAAAATGTATATTAATTTTGTAAACTATATACTTGAAAGAGTAATCACGAAAATCTGTTATTTTACTATTTACGAAAATTTACAATAAAGCAGATTAAAAACTTGTAATTGAATTATTTTTTCTTAAAAAATATTTATATTTAATTTAAAAAAAATATATTTAATACGATATTTATTGTAAAATTACAACTATATTGTCAGTCCAGTTTTATAGTAACAATAGACACCCCTTGCATCAATGAAAATCTTCCACAATTCCTAAACACACGAAATCATTTTAATCCAAAGCGATCACTTAACGGTTTACTCAGTGTCGCACCTAAGTAAAGTAGCGCCCACGACAGATAATAAAACTGCCCTCGTTCTCTTAGTACGAACGACACCGATTGCATACCATTTGTATGGTAATTCTTAAAATTTCTTTAGAATGACGATTTGTATTGGTTTCTGCCTTGAGGGTTCATTATGCAACTGGAAAAACAGTCATAGATTTAAATTCTAAGGGCAATGATTGAAAGTGGGTATTTTAGGGTCTTATTGACTTTAACCGGCTCGTTCCCATTGCTACAAGGGCAGCAGGAGTATTCAGACCTACGCCGGAAAGCAACGATGGATGCAGAAAGGAGAATCGCTGCCGTCATGCCCTTACAACGATGGGAACAGGCCGATTAACCCTTTAACGCGCGTTAGTCAGGCCGTGAAATCAGCGCTTTCCACCGCTTTCAACTGATAGACTCAAAAAATATGGTTAAATGGTCCCAAAAACGAAAAAATGCATCCATTGCCATTTCTCGGGCTAATTAACAGCAACATGGTAGTCGATCGAATCACCCATCACGTGCTACAGAGCTAAAGTCCTTTTTTGAGACAGTCGGCTCTGCAGTTGGTCACTATATAAAGTTTTTTTTTCTATGTAGATGTGAAAATGGTTGCTCGTTAAAGTGTTAAATGCTTCTTTCGTTGCATCCATCTCGCAGTGAAAGCCTACAACCCCTCTTTCAAGTGTCGCCCATGGCACGTGCCCTATCCGCCATACCCTAGATACGCCATTGTGTTTACTCGTTAATTAGAATAAAAACCATCTGAAATTGATTAATCCCAAACGGAAAGAGCCGTAAACGGAATCGAATTCTAGATCAGTGGTTCCGTTTCTTGTTCGATTGGATTTTTCATCGTGATCTCATTTCTTGCCTTCATTAACGTGAGAAATCACCGGCAGAAAACGAGGAGAGTGATCTGCCGTCGTCGGTTTATTTTCCAGGAGCACGGGTTAACACAAAGAATCAAAGTCTTCTGCTTGCTGAAGCATAGACACGTAACAGAAGATTAACTGGAAATTCTTTTCATGCGACGCTGATAGGAGGAAGAATACATATATCCTCTTCCTGAGAAAGTGTAGACGATGGGTAAAAATATGTACTCTTTTGTAAGCTGGAAAATAATTTACAACAGAAAGAGAAAAAGCATTCAGGAATGTTTAGGGTTGAGCAGCAACCGTTTGGTGTGTGACAAAAGCAAGAGTAACAGGGCACTAGTTCAATGAACCTCAAAAATGCAACTTAAATCATCATTAAGATTGGTAGGATGGTCTTTAATTAAAGAGAAGATTGCTCTTTATGTTTCAGTATAATTATGTAAGGTACTGCAGTACAGCGAGTGACATTTACGTGTTTTAAAAGCAATTTCCGATCTAAATAGACAATCAACCGTTTCATAACCTTTGAAGTAGAAGACATAAATGGACAACATTAATAGTATTTTCGTTTATGTCTAGTATGTTTCATTTAAGATCCTTTTAAAGATAGTCATCATAAAATGGTCGAATTTTGTGGATCATTTAGTAAAGACAGGAGAATTTATTCCAGTGAAAAAGATAAAAACAATCTGTAGTACGAAATTTCACTCCCAGATGCCATATTAATTTGAAAACCTATCGTAAAAATGCAAATTTTCGACGCCTAACAGAGGCTGTCATAAAACCAGGAAAAGTTCTCAGTAGTCTTAATCGGACTTACGAGTGGTTAAATGTGAATTTATTAATAATACGCTCTCTAGAAACAATATTTGGATTATTGTAATAATTGTTGTTTTCACTGAAAAAAAATTTATGTCTTTGCAATGCACAAAATTTTACAACATTTTTGTAATTGGTTTAGCGTTAAACAGCTTTGAAATGGTGTTTTTGCTATGGACACCCTGACTTAAGCTCTAAAGAGCTTCTGCAGTGAATTTTAAAGTGCATTTTCCCTTGTTTGAATTCATAGAAAAGTCGATACTTATAAAATCTTATAAATAAAAATGAAATTCTGTTTGTGGATTTGAGTTGTATACAAATCCACAAAAATGGACCTATCAGCCTGAAATTTTGCACAGATATGTAAAATAATATAGAATAAATCTTAGTTCACTTTAAAACTTTGAAAGTCCACCCGTTCCCGGAATTTAAGAGATTTTTTATGTTCTCCACGCAAAAAGCTTTCCGTAATTGTAACAACTGTAGTGAAAGAAGTGTGAAATAAGAATCGTGGTTGCCATGTGTGGCGACTTTGCCGAATAAGATGTTTTAAATTCTCAAAGTAAAAATAAAAGAATAATAATGATTTTTTTTTGTTAGTTTATATTTGTAAGATTATTATTTTTTTATTATAATATCGTGTGCATGGGAAATCGGAGCAGTAATGAAATGTTTTATACGCAAAACAATAAGAATTGAAGATTTCCGAAGCTAATATGTAATTTTTTTTTAATTTGGCGAAAAAATAAAATGGCTCAAATGCCGATTTTGAGAAAGTGAGTTCTAGCGGTTTGCACAGTTTTCGGCTTGGCGCAATTTATTGAGAGCTTAAGGAAATAGATTTTTGAAAACAAGTGCAAAGGTTTTATTAGAATACAGCGTTAAATTTTAATGATCCATGAAGAAATAATGCAGTTATTAAGGGATTTCAAGCGATCTATCTTCAGAATTCTCGCCAATTGAATACATTGATTTAAGTTGGGGGAATTCCGCCAAATTTCAGAAAATTAAAATCTTCTCATTTAGTACATCGGAGTAACGATGAATAAAACACGTTATAGTTGATAATTTTAAAAAATTCGGCTGTATTAAGGGATTCCAATTTTCAAATAAATGCGTGCTTTACTTTTTGGCGGCCGAACCATTTCCCATATTGATTGCTGCTAAGTCAATAATTCGAATGATTTCCTGAAAAAAAAAAGCTTGCTAAATGGCGTATGTTGGCACTTTGGCTAGGCTTAGATTTGAAACTGGATTTTATTTGAGACTGGGATATATAATGACACTGGTTATATATTAAAATGAATGTTGGTATGTGTGTATGAGGTTGAAAAACTCCAGCACCGTTGAGCACCGTTGCACCATGAAATTTGGTTCACCTAAGTCTTTTATCATTGAGAAGCTTTTTATGCTATCCGTTTTCCTCTAACTTGCGATTAGGTGGCGCAGCAGAACGTTGAATTCTATTCCGTTTACCCGTTTACTATGCGAATATCGTCCAACCGATTTCGATAAAATTTGGTACACGCGGATATTAGAACACGGAGAATATTTTTCAGTATCCATTTTGCTGTAACTTGCCGCTAAAGGGCGCTGCAACGCATCAACTTCTATACCGTTCGACCGATCGGCATAAAATTTCTTATACTTACACATTTCAGCACGAAGAATATATTCTAACTATGTTCCTTCTGATGTCACTCACCACTAGATGGCACTGCAATGCATTATTATTTTAACTCGCCACTAGATGACGCTGCAGCAGGCCAAATTCTTGACCATTTAAACGGTCGCTATGAAAATCAGTATACATAGCTATTGGAACAATGAGAATATTTTGGCGTTATCCATTTTGCTATAACTCGCCACTTGACGGCACTGTAGCAAATCATTACTTTAACCACTAGATCGCGCTGCAGTGTATCACTTCTTGACTGTGCAACTGTTCGCTATGAAAATAGGTATACATAGATATTTGAACACGGGGAAGAGTTTGGCGCTATCCATTTTCCTATATAATTTGCCACTAGATGTCACGTCAACACATGAACTTCAGGGCTGTCCAGCCGATCGTCCTGAAATTTCGTATGCATCGATATCTGAATGCGAAGACTATTTCCGCCGTATCCGTTTTGCTAAAACTCTCCACTAGATTGAGCTACGCCGCATGGCCTTCTGCGTCGTACAAACGATTGCCTTAAAATTCGGTATGCATGGTTATTGAACACAATATAAAGCGATATCCATTTTGCAATATCTCTTTATTACAATAAATAGTAATCACCACAAATCGTAATATCAAAAAGTCCATTCATTCCCGTGCGAAGAACCGGTACTTCAGCTAGTACAATATAATAATAAAATTTTACTAAGTCGAATATAAACACGCAAGACAAATATAAAATTATGAACACCTCTCAGATTTTGTCACTGCATTTACTGTTCTAAATTATAAAATATATTTTACCTAATGTATTGACGACTAGACAAGTTTACTAGTCTGGTTAGAAAGTAATATAGCATCTATTATGATGGAGCAACTGACTATGTAATTCGATATGGATGAATTTCGTTTGATACTCTTGCCTTTGCTAAAGTCAAAACCTAAGTTATAGACCACTGTCAAAATCTAGAAATTATAATGAAATTAGCATTATAATTATAATTCAGTTGAGCTAGCGTACTTTAGAGATAAGCTTTTTTTCTTTTCTGTAAACTATAAGTCTTTGTGCGTGTGTGTGTGTATGAGTTTCGTTAACATCTGCATAGTACTGATTGATGTTGCTTTCTGTGATTCCCCCCCTAATTTATCTTCCGTGATCTAAAAAAATACTCTGGTGTCCAAAATTAAAAGTTACGAGGTCGACGATTATCTGGAAGAAGAGGGTATTCACCGAATGGTGTGGCTAGCAATGTCTCCAAGTCTCACTCCCATACAGTACTTGTAGAGTGCTCTAAGAAGAACCATTGCATTTTGACAATTCCCTCCAAGGACCCTTCAGGATTTAAAATCGGCGCTTTTGGAAGATTTGGAAATACTTCCACAGTCGTTGATCAACAGTATGAGAACTCGATGTGACGCTTGTATAGCCGTGCGAGGTGGCCTCACTTCTCATTAGACGAAGCATTGAAGAATTACAACATATCCTAATTTGACCAACGTCGCTCTCATTTGCATATCAGGCAACAATAACCTTTGGAAGTGCAACCATTTCCCAATGCTGAAAAAAAGTACAGCCGTTTCCCCTTTTTCAGCAATGAGGAGGCAGTCTATCCAGTTTTTCTTCTATATCAATGTATTTCCATCGTATTCTTCCATTTTTCAGAAAATGCCAGTGCTGTTAAAAATAATACAGACAAGTTCACTAATAATCGACAATTTTTACGGGAAATGATGTGCTATAAAGTAAAGGATTCTCGTGTAACCTCAAGTATTTTTAGAGAAATCAAATTTATTCTTTGTGACTGACGCTTCGAAACGTCAGAGTTTTGTACCTTCATGACGACGACACCGCGCGTTAAAGGGTTAAACTCTTATGTAAGTATTTTTGTTACCATTCCCTGCCATACAGCATGAGGAATTACTACACCAAATTCCGATGCTCTAAACCCTATTTTTATTTTTTTTTAATTTATTTTTTTTATTTTTTTGGTCGAAAAATCTTGGAAATGTTGAGCACCAGTGTACATTGATCCATGAGCGGAGAGATTTGCTTTGCAAATGTTAACGCTTAGTGCGAAACCATTTTGGCTGCTCCGATCGAATAAACTTTTTCGGTAGCCAATGCCAGAAAAATGTCTGCTTCCTCCCTTACGAAAAGCCACTATTTCAGCCAGTTCACTGTAAGTCTGCCAGCAGATAATACAACTGGCAGATTGTATTATTTGCCAGCAATATAGGCAGACTGTATTGCTGGCAGACATACCACCCATGTGAAAATGTCTGCTGGGGAACTAAAGACATTTTCATATGAAAATGTCTGCAATTTTCAAATGCTTCTTGTTGTTGTGTTGGAACATGCATTCGGATTTGTGTGCTTGTTCACGAGGAAACGCTTATAAATCCACG
This sequence comes from Cheiracanthium punctorium, assembly GCA_038373885.1. Lineage (NCBI taxonomy): Eukaryota > Metazoa > Arthropoda > Arachnida > Araneae > Cheiracanthiidae > Cheiracanthium > Cheiracanthium punctorium. The sequence continues at coordinate 92,709 of JAWZYV010004791.1, read as the reverse complement.
TCAGAGAAAGGACAAACACAAAGGGGGCGGCAAATACCTTGGGGGAGGACTTTTCTGGGTATCTAGTGCGTATTCACGTTACATCTGGAGAAAACCGCCCACAACTCCAGGCCGCTAGACCGACGGCCCCGCGAGAGGACAGAACACTGTTCCTCCACTTGAGCCATCTCCCAATGTCAGTGGCTTTAACCACTGTGCTATACATTGGTCTCCTATGCTTCTTTGTAAAAAATAAATTCTCTGAACGTAATCAGATTCTTCATTGCCATCACGAAGATAACTATAAATTTATCTTGACCCTTCTCTTCAGCTTTAAAAGCCTACTGAGCATAAAATAGGAATTTCTGCAGACAGAACTACATACAAAACTTCACATCACTTGGCATACCCTACAGCACTTCTAACATATAAATAATATATGCATGGTAACCGTAGAAAAACGGTGCTTCCAACGATCAATGATTCAGGCATATGCACTTGAGAGCAACTCGACAACAATTTAAGGCGATCAGCAAAGATAATCTCGTTTCTTTTCTGTTCGATTAGATTGCAAAAAAATTGCTCCTCTCTACCGTATAATTTTTCTGCATCTCAAACATTTGCATTTAGCGTGACCTGTAACTACGTCATTAATGCGTCTATGTAACTCAGCTTCGGAGCCCATCCTAAAATTACACCATCATTTCGGAAATCTCCGTACTTTTGAAGCGATCTAAGAAAGAAGGCACATTATATCATGAGGCTCGTGTTTTCGTTTATGACCATAAAAAGTTAGAAAACTGTCGCAAGTTCATCGAAGCAGAAAATTGCTACAGCCGATTATCTGAAAACGTTTGTTTGCATCCACCCGAAGAAGAGAAACATCCTATTTGAATGGCAGAGTTAAGAAAGACTCTATACCTTTATTTAACTAGCAGTTTGACTTTGGAAATGGCATTTTTTTTCTCGTTTGTGAAATAACGCTGAAGTCTTTTCAATAAATATTAGATTGCAACCTAGTTCCTCCTTATATCAATTCAGGAAAGCAGTATCCTTTGATACATTTTTAAAAATAGTCTTCTACTTTGAAATTTTTATTGGGGATGCAAGAAAGCATGCATCACTTAAGTCGATTACTGTAGTCCATTTACATACTCAAAGAAAAAATTGACTATGCAAAACAGTTCTTTAAATCGTTTTCTTGACACAGTCTCAAACTTACTTTTATACGATTATTTAGCTTTATCACAGAACAGTCTTACTGATCATGAAACCAACTTAGGAAATTTGAGATCCCAAGTAGCACTCACCGTATTATTGACCAATTTCTACAAGAAGGAGTTTCATACAGTATTCGAATACTTTTTTGAGTGAAGACAGCATCTGTTTTTTTTTTTGTTTGTTTGTTTGTTTCTTTTGCATGAATGTAGAAACTTAAAAGCACCGAAAGCCATAGCTTAATAGCCTGAGTTTTCATCTAATGCATCTGCAGGTTAAAACACCAAATCGCTAATAGCGTATTTGAAATTAGAGGAATTACTATTATAGGAAACTACAGGATACTAAACCAACTTAGTTTGGAGATCATTCACTTAAATTTACGAATGTAGTATATAAAACATTGAATATATTCTTGGGTGCGTTTTAACAAGATATCATAGGAACTTAAATTACAATCACATTTTTTTAATGGATATTTGGCGGAACTTTTAATGACAATTAGACTCTTATGAAAACAGGATACGTAAAAATATTTGCAAATTAATCATATGTGCCTTTATATAGATAAATTTAATAAACTTTTGCAAATGTACAAGACTGAGGTGCGTATATTTTAAAAATTTGGGATTTATGATCAAGCGAGGAGAGTTCATTGACCTTTTCCGCAAAATTCGCAGTTTTCTTGAAAGAAAGAAAAAAAAAAGCGATTATTTCAATTAAATAAGTTTACTACAAAACTTGAAGGTCTATATTGATGTCCAAAAATGCTGTATGGAAAATTAAATCATTTGCCTTTCATTAATCCTTGCAGTTTTTCGTGCTGTAGCTCAAACAAAAATTTCAATTTTCGTAAAACGTTTCTAAAATTTTTTTAAGTTTTGACAGTTGTCACTTGATATTAAAGAAGTTATAACTAATAGGTCTTCATTTTGAGACAGTAAAACAAAACTGGTGGTTCGTCAAAAACGACCATTTCAACGTCGACGGATACTTTAAAGCTATTGAAATTATCTGTCCCGCGGTGGTCTGGGCGCTAAACTCCGTTCCCATAAGAACACGGCAAGTGAAGCAGCATCCGGCTTGGTCAGTGCTTGGGAGGGTGAATTCCTCTCTCGGCTCGACTGCTGTGGGACCGTGTACTGGCTGGTGCAAGTAAAATCCGTCGTGGCCCCAATGTCCTCGATGCTCAAACGATATGTCTGGGGGGGGGTGCCGATTTCAGGCGGTGGTTGGTCCCTCATCTTGGAATTGGTTCAAAATTAGGGACCAACAACAACATTGAAATTACCTTAGAAAGACATTCTGTATTGTTGCAAGCTCTCCCTGTATCACTTTTTGCTAAAACTGGCAGATAATTAATGGCAAAAGCATGAAAGTAACAGTAAAGAAATGAAGTAGTTATTGCTCACTTTCTTATAGAAGAAAAATATATGAATGCTAAACACACACATTTCTTCTAGAAAGTGTAACTTTTCAGTTGTTCATTTATATTATTAAATGTTATTTATATTTATGATTTTGACTTAAAAAAATTAAGAATATTTTGGATGTATTGCTTTTACCATAACTCACAAGTAAGAAATATTATAAACACCCCAAAATGAAAAAAATAACCTAGATTATGGACACTCATAATTTCGTTAATAGTCTTGTTTTTTTAACACAGATGTAATATTATTTTTAGATAATGTCGTTCTTTAAAACTTATTACACATTTTTTTTTTTCATTTAGTAAAATTGAGTATACTTTTGTTTCATTCGAATTAATTTTATTTTTTGAGTGAAAATTTCTATTTTCGCGTTATCCTTGAAACCAAGTTAACAACTATGCGTAATCTTAACCTTTTATTTCTTTTTTTTTTTTTTTCGGACTCATTTTTTCGTTTTTATCTTGCTGTTCCTTTTGAGTGATTCTATCTACATTCTTTACTTCAGAACCAGTAACTTTCTTGTTTTCTATTTCAACAATGCTTTCTACTTTCAATAGATTTCTTTTACAACACATTTTTTTTTTCAGCATAGCTTCAAAAATAGAAATTTTTACAGACTTTTTATTTGTTTGTCAGTGCATTAACTTCTGTATATTTGCTTCAAATGCCTTGAAATTTACGAATGTTTTACAACAGACACAAAATGGTTTTTTTAAATTTTCTATCAATGCTTTAACTCCTTTCTATGGGTTTAGAATGCCTTGAAGTTTACGGCATTTATTATTGATGTTCCCCTACGATATGGTATGTACAGGATATTTCAAAACTGTCTCGTACTTTTGTAGAATGCCTTAGAAGAAAACAAGGCAGAAATTCTGGGAGGAAGACCTTGTCTTATTTCACCAGTTAATAACTTTTGAATTAAGCAAAATTTCCAATTACGTTTTGCTAAAATTTAACAACTCTCCTTTCCCCTGAAATACTGCACTATAATCGATAACTATAAATTCCATTTATTTTTTAATAATAAATCCTATAAATTGTGATAATGTCAGTAATGTTTATTGCATATTACACTAAAGTGCGAAAAGTTACAATACAACAGTGTACAAATTTTCAAGAATTTCTCGCACTTCGTTTCAGTAACAGAAAAAATTCTGGTGATTTTCAGCTTTCTTTTAGACTCTTGAATGTTCATATTTGAGCTTACGCTTGAATGAGATGTTGGCTGTCTGACGAGAATCAACGAGTTTGAAGGTGGAATAACTTATGTAGTTTGTTTAAAAAGTTATGTTTAAAAATGCAGTTTGGAAGAGTTAAAAATATTATTCTATTTCTCGTGTCTTTCAATGTGAAGCCGATGTGTGGCGTGTGGCCATGCTACAACAAAATCGAAATATCGAACAACTAACGAAGCATCAGCAGGATCCCATGAGTTAACTACACAATAAAATTATTACAGACAGTAAAAAAATAATTTGCCTTTAAAATCGTGTCGCCGATCACTCATTGCTATTCACCATACGGATATGCTTAATCAAACCTTTCATAAAATGCTTTTTTTTTTTTTATCTCAAAACATTAATGCGAGTAAAATGAAAAAGAAGCATTAAAAATTTCCGATTCTATTCAGTAGAGCAGGAAAAGTTGAGAGACAAGATTTAGTAACAGCTCTCAAGCTGTTAATGAGACAGGAAGAAAATGGCGCTCTCTATTCTTCTAGAACGGCGATCTGTATCGTTAATAATGATCATTATCGCTACTACATATTTAATACATTGTTCGATATTCATGAAACTTCAAATCAGTTCATCTGGTTAATGTTTAAATGGACAGTTACATAATAAATCTATTGAGCGGAAAATTTTTCAGCGTAACAGATTCTGTTGCTCCGATGTCGCACTAATCGATTCCTAAATGCTTGAAAATTACTTTCTGAATGCCTTTGTTGAATACACTGCAAATCTTTGAACACATTTTAGAACACTTTTTGGAACACTTATTTTGTCCCCTTTTTGAGAACACTTTTAAAAGCACATTTCAGAGCACTTTTTGGAACTCATTTCAGAACACTTTTTGGAACACATTTCGGAACACTTATTTGTCCCCTTTTTGAGAACACTTTTTGGAACCCATTTCAGAGCACTTTTTGGAACACTTATTTTGTCCCCTTTTTGAGAACACTTTTTGGAACACATTTGAGAACACTGTTTGGAACCCATTTCAGAATACATTTTTAGGACACTTATTTTGTCATCCTATTTAGCACACTTGAGAACACTTTCTAAAAAGTAAGAGCAGGTGCGGCGGAAGTGAGGTCATCTAGGGGCGCGGCCACAATTGGCGTAAGGGGTGGAGTTAAGTTGTTTCCATCCTGGATGGCTGAGTTGTATTTTTTCTAGTTTTGGAGTCTGCTATGTTTCGATTGGGATATTTTAGTTATTTTATTTAATTATTAATTAATTAATTAATTTTAACGCTGCCATTTGTTATTGAATTTTTAGTGCTGCAATCTGGTGTTATGTTTAGGAACTACGTTTTTAGTTTTGGAATTGGACTTAGAATTTTTTAGAGTTTGGAACAGATTTTAATGAATTATTGAATTTTAGTTAATTCCTATAACTTAGTGCTGTCATTTGCTATTGAATTTTAGAATTAATTTGTGGACTTGGATTTTATTTTTTCTCACTTACCGGCAGCGGGTTCGAACCCCGGACCTCCCGATCTCGAGGCCAACGCTATACCGTTCAGGCTCCTCGCTCATAGCAATATCGTTGTAACAAAGAAAGCAATGATTTCACCAGTGTTCCCAATCTGTTCTCAAATGTGCTCCTAATATGTGTTCCCAATCTGTTCTTAAGGTGTTTCCAATCTGTTCTCAAATGTGTTCCTAAGTTTAGACTAACAAATATCCTAAGCATAACACTTTCAGAACATTTTCAGAACACTTTCGGAACACTTCCTTTATAAAGAATCACATTCGGAACGCATTTCAGAACACTTTTAGGTAACTGGAACACTTTTTTTCAATAAATGTGTTCCAAATGTGTTCCCAATGTGTGCTGGGAATTTGCAGTGTAGCTGCTAATGCTTTTAGTTTTTATTTTTTTTCTGTCGTGTTAATAGGTAAATGCGATTTGTGTTCTATTCTTGAACTGCTGCGGAAGTCTTTGGGAAGTGTATACCTCTGTTATTTAAGTTTGCGTGAATAAAACACAGCTCTTAATTAACTTGATTTTAAATAAGAGAGGTCGTTGAAAGCGAAATAAAAATAGCTTTGTTTAAAGAATAATACGGATTAAATTTGCCTAGCCGATCGTTTCGAAAAATTTAAAAGCTTTCTCTTTCCTGGAGTAAAATATAAACCAAATGGTTGGCGTCACAGGCAGCGTCGTAGCTCGGGACTGCCAGAGGAGCATTTGGCGTACTCACACAGCCAGGGAGCCCATACTTATTGGCAGCGAGGGGCCCATGTCTCCTCTAGCTCACATACAAGGACGTACCCAGGGGTGGTCCAGGGGGTCCGGACTCCACCCCCGAAATTTCAGTTTTTGTTAACAAAATAAGAATGATGACGTCTTTTTGTGAAAAATGCTGCCTTTTTCACGGTTTAGACACCCTCCGAAATTTTTTTCTGGGTACGTCCCTGCTCACATATTATCGTTATGATTTATGTACTGGTATAACTAAGAAGTGGTTCAACACTAACAGCCCCCCCCCCTACAAAAAATCATCACAGCCTGTTCACCTTCCTAGAAAATAAGTTTTTAGAGCGAAAACTCAAATCTTCCCAGGGAGGCAAATGACTCTAGCTAGGACGCTGGTCACAGGTCAAATTAATAATAACAATTTTTGTATTAATGGAATAATTTATAGCTAATACACACTTACCAGAATGGTAAGTTAACAATAAAATTGAAATAATGTCCCTAACTAGCCTGTGCTTGCATGGATTCGAATTCTAAACACATTTAGCCCTTAACCGAAAGCGTGAAAAATTATTACACAAACGAAAATGTGCAGTCTGTCACGCTGTTAGCTTTTGAAATTCGCAATAAAAATTAACATGAACAAAATTCTAAATAAATTACTAAATAGAGAGCGTTAAAATTTTTTATTTAATGCTAATGCGCTAACATTAACAAATTTATCATTTTACAACAAAAAGTTAGGCTTTGAAAATGTGGGACTTCGAAAAATGTAGAGGGTAGGTATGTAGTCACAGTAGTCTCAGAGACTGCTTGCTCCCAGTTAAGGGTTAAGTTTTAATATGCTTATTTCCCTTCAAGACAGAGATTTTCCTTATTATATTTTTTTCTTTTTTAACTCTCAAACCATAATTACTAATTATTTCTCTTTGTCTCCGTATTACACAAGTCTAGAAAATCATTTACAGCTAATGAAAGATGGCGTTATACGTGAGAAATTTTAAAGGTAAAAAATATTTAGTAGAATATTATTTCATAGACCAGCTGGAGAATGTATTACAATGGAAGTTACATACATATCGATCGCTTGTAACAAGCGGTTTCTATAAAATTATCTTTACATATATTTTTAAAAAATTCTTCAAGGTGACAAAAAAAACGGTTATACGTGACAAGTAAACTCATAAAATATTTTCCCATAATCTTTTAAACTTCAAAGTGTGCACATCTTGTGGCACGGAGATGTCAAGTCGAACTTCCGGTGCACGGCATGACGTTTTCAGTATACCCTGTTTAAAATCATTGAGAATGCGTGCGTCTCTTTGAGATGCCGTGCGCTACCTCGAATTTTTTTTTTAATATTTAAAAAATTGTATACTCATGTGCGTTGTATTGTTGAAATATAGCTGAAAACTGTCAATAAGATGCGAATGCAGAAATATGTGGTTTTTAAATATTTTGATTTTTAGTCTCAAAAAATGTATAAAAATTGGCACTTTAGCAAAACACAAAACTGAAATTGAAATGGTGTTTTTTATTCTGAAATTTTATTTTGATGTCTAAAATCACCTTGTGTGAATGAACCCCTCCCATAACTTTTACCTATCGTGTTTGAAGAATTTATTTTTGTAAAATTATTTTAAAGAAGTTAATATATTCTAATGTCTGCATGCAAAAAAAATCATGAAAATAAAATATAATACAATTCATAATTTCAATAAACTAAAAAAAAAAAAGATAAATATTTTTATTTCATTTATAGCAGAAGCCCATGAATCCTTAAATTAACTTTTTAAGAAAGTTTACCAAACTTTAGTAACTTTACAATAATGATTTTTTGAGTAAGGACGTTTTTTGCCATAAAGCGAACTCTTATAAATCTCATTTTGAGAAAAATGCAGAAACTATTCTTGAATGTTGGCCGTTACTTACGAAATGATTAATATCAAAATACCTGCGACTCAAGTTCTAACAGCAACAAAATTGAAACTGATTTAGAAAACTTAAAATGAAAAAACAAGATTTAATATTAGACCAAAAATAAAAAATCATATTTTGACCGAAAATTTCGTATTAAAAATAGCAGGCATCTTGAGTCACTGACGGATTAAGATTCGCCCCCCTCCCCTCCCCCGAGAAAGAGAAACATGAGAAATGTAAAAGATCCTATTTTACTTCCATAAAATGGACATAAATTTCAACCAGATGCTCCCACCCACAAAATTGTATTAATCCGTCTCTGTCCTCGTCCAGTCCAGCTTTCTGGATACTTTGCAGTACAAATACTTTGAATTTCAATTAACCATTAATTAGCGAGAGCATCCCAACTTCTTCAGCAATTTGCTCCAGTTCAGTGATTTTGCAATTTTGACGCTTTACGCAATAATGGGCCAGTTCAAAGTGGGGGAATCGACATAATTCCCACTGTCTTCTCAACTCTCGTTTAAAGTGGAGCACGACTGCAATTATTAGAAATTTTAATTTAATGAACAGTTCGCAGGAAAAGTTTACGAAATTCCTCAGTAGGTTCAAAGTTTTAATTCGGGGTGGTCTCACAAAGGCGGTTACTTTTAAACTTTTATTATTACGGTGCATTAATCCCCTTTAGCACCAGAGTGCTATTAATTTCAACCTTGCTTTTTGTGTAGACACGATTTTTGTACAATTTTCGAGTGGAGTCACTTTTGAAATGTGTTTGCCAGATAATGTGGAGCGGGGGGGGGGAGGCGTTAATAAAATGTTGAAAGTCGCACAAGGTTTGCAATTTTTGATAAATGATCGCTAAACTGGGTGCCAAAATGCGACAATTTATTATAAATATATTTTGAGTATAGTTAGAAAACGCCTGGCGAATATTGTAAAATAGTTTTAGTAGACGATTTAAATATAGATTTTAATTCCGAAGAAGTGTTTTATAGAATAGTGAAAACAAATACGGTACACGTCATAGATTATGATACACTTTCCAAATGGTATTTATAAAGGTGAAGTGTAGTTTGACTATGCCTCAGGGGCGTAGCCAGGGTGGGGATATCGGGATATATCCCCCCCCCGAAATTTTTGGATTAGTGATGAAATTCAGTCTATTTATACACATATAAGTTCATATCCCCCCCCCCGAAAAATTTTCCTGGCTACGCGCCTGCTATGCCTGGCGAAAATTGTTAAACAATTTTGATAGGCGATTTTAATATAGATTTCTATTCCGAAGAAGTGTTTTATGGAACAAAGAAGGAAAACACAATACACTCATGGATTATGATGCTCATTCCAAACAGTATTTAAAATGTCTACCAGATATATTTGGAATATGCCTATAGTTCCAATATGCCTGGTGAAGATTTTAAAACAGTATCAATAGGCGTAGGTTAAGATAGATTTGGATTCCAAAGATGTGCTTTATGGTTCAAGAAAGAGGTGATTCCTATTTTAACGCCCCTACTTTCGCCAACCTAAAAATTCCCCGCCCTTTGGCGAGATTGGAAGTCATGGGTCTCTAGGAGTTATGCACAAGTTTCAACGCTCCCTAAACCTTTCAACTACATGAAAACTAAAGTGAACGAATTAGTGATAAACGCACTAGTTAAGGAATTTGAAGACACTTAATTATTAAAACTACATTAATTGGCAACTCAAAATAAATAAAAATGTAACGGAATGCTGTACTTACAGGTTGTTCCAAATTGCCATTTTAATTCTAAATTACGATTGCCGCATAAATACAAAAAATCGTCATGGTTACTCTATATGTTTAATGATCGCCACCTTGGCGAGAGTTGGGGCGTTAAAGTAGAAATCAACCCAAGAAAGACAAACACGGCACACTCATGGATTATGATGCACATTCGAAAAAATATTTAAAAGTGTGAAGTATAGTTGTAATATACTTGGCGAAGATTGTAAAATAGTTTTAGTAGGCAAGATTAAGATAGATTTCGAAAGATGGTTTTTATAAAATAAGGAAGAAAAATACTGCTCACTCATGAACAATGATACACTTTCCAACCTTATGGAAGAAGGAAGAAATAGGGACGACGCATAAATTATGATACGCTTTTAATATATAGCACTTTGGTGCGTATTTAAAATCTGAAAAGGTTGCAGATTTTCTTTATTATTATTATTATTATTATCATTATTATTATTTTATTTATTTATTTATTTGTGAAGTAAGAACACGAAATGAGGCAAATCTTAACGAGGTTTACGAAACAAATAAACCTTCAAAATATGCGCAATTGCAGGAAAAACTGTTTAAAGTCTACATTCGGAACCATTATAAACTGCCTCAAGTTAAATTTTATTGCTAGTATACGAGTTGTAATTTTTTTTTAAGACAGGTTGAAGGGACATGCTTATTTAAATTCCATACGACATCTGATCGAAGTGGTTTTACAAAAAATAGATCAAACGCGTCTCTTTGTTATTATCGTTGCTGCTGTTGTTAAACTGTTGACTTAGATTCTAATTTTTAATGTCAACTTTTAATATCATCTCCTATAAATAAAAATGAAAATATGTTTGTTTGTTTGTGTCGTAGACAAATCTTCACCACTAGTTCGATTGGATTGAAAATTTGAAATAATGCAGGGAGAAAAAATCAATTCATAAAAGTGGAATATTCGCCCGGTGGGATAGAACACGTCAGAACTCGCTAGTAACATGTAATACACTTCATTGTTATCTCAAGATTTACTCAATAAAATACCACAAATTTTAGCTTATCGTGTTCTGGAGTTTACGGGACGTAATTGCTTTTACAAAATATAAAAGTTAATTTGCAGTGTTTAAGAATCTGAACTTCATAAGTATAAGCTACTGTTAAAAATGATCTAAAAAACAAACGTTGGAGTTAAAAGTAACGAAAAGTTTTCGCACTTTCTAACGGATAGTATTTTTTTTAATAGTTCTGTACAATCAGAAATTAAACAAATATTTATGTTAATTATGTGCTATGTGTATTAAATGACATAGATGATAAACGAAATTTAAAGAACTAGTCTATGAAAAGTGTGTATTATATTATGTTATTTTAAATGTCTCGTCGCACCAATAAGAAGAAATGGTTGGTTCATAAACCTATTCTAGAATTAAATATCAATACCGATGGAGTTTTCTGAATGATATGTAGCGATTAACCCAATTTTATATGCCCGTTATAAAAGAAAAAACTTCTCTGGGGCAAATTTTCCCGCTTTGCAAGCCGATTACAGTTCTATCATCTCATGTGCGCCGAACAGAACTAATGCTGATGCTTAAATGAAATGATAATAAAAGATGAAATAATGATGAAAAACCAACTCATTTTTTTCTGATGTTTTTCAATTAGATCTAAAATAGCTGTCAAGAGTAAAACAGTTTGTCTACCGAACCAAATCATCTGATGAAGAGTTTAAAGAGTTCGAAAAGTGGGTTGAAAAGAAATCAAGGCCACGCGATGCTGGAGGGTATTTAAGAAAAAAAAAATACTGTCGTCTGCTAAACAGGAAGATTTTTGAGAGTACGGACATCGCAGTGTCGCTTTGATAAGGAAGAAGGAAAACGCAATGCAGGTGGCATTTTATACCCTGCAATTCGGAGTAATTAACCAAAGAGGATTTTTTTTTTAGAATTATAAAAAAAACATCTTTGAAAATAAAAATCGCTGGTCGAGCAAAGAAAAAAATTCAAGATTTCAAAATAGTCGAGGGGAAGGGAAGATTAATGTTTAAAGTTACCTATGTGTCTTTCGTGTTTTACATCTTTTTTTAAAAATATATCTGGCAACACTAAACTGTGGCAACGATAAAAAGTAAAGTAAAGAACAAGTGAAATTTACTATTTTGACTTAAGTTTACATTTTATTCAAGCGGATGCTTATTTTATTTTAAACAAAATCATTCCCAAATTACAAGAAAATAAAATTATGCAACAAAAAATGTTTAAATTTGCGTTTTTCTTCTCATTTATTGCCATATTAGACTAAGGGGAAAATACGTAGGATAAAAATTCAAGGCCTTGTCTTCGAGATTAAGACTTATAACTCCTAAAAAGTCTATAATTCAAATTGTTCTTAATTTTATTCTTTCTTTCTTTTTTAAATAATAGAAGACTAGGTTAATTCTATAAAGCTACCTTGCTCCCCAAGCATTGATTATTTTCCCCTTTTAATATTGCGTTATTTCGCATCAGATATTTTTTGAAAAGGACTGATTTCTTATTAAGTTTACACAAAACAGTAGAGAAAAGCTTCCGTGGTTAATAATTAAAAAATAATAATTATAACTTGATGCATAAGGGGTTACCGGGCAGTTAACGACTCTAAAGTTTTGATTTCCGATAAAAAAAGATTTAGCAACGAAATAGATAAAAATTTATTGGAAAGTGTCAGCAATCAATTTTTTCAAATTTAAGAAAAATCGCCTTTTTAATGTAATAATATTAATAATGATAATAATAATGATTTTTACTTCTTAAAACGATTAAGTTTATCATTCAAAAGCGGCAAATTGCAATCTTAATTGATTTGCAAGAGATTTGGCAACAAAAATTTATTTGAAATTGACAACAAGCAAGTTTTTTTTAATTTGAGAGAAACCGCAATTTTAATGTATTGATGATAATAATAATAATAATAATAATAATACGGATTTTCAATTCTTAAAATGGTAAGGTTTAACATTTAAAAGCAGTAATTCGCAATCTTAATTGATTTGCAACAGATTTGACAACAAAGTATACAAAAATTTATTTGAAAGTTACAACAAGTTTTTTTTTTTTTTTTAATTTGAAAGTAACCGCACTTTTAAGTAATAATAATAATAGTATTTTACAATTCTAGAAATGACAAAGTTTAATATATAAAAGCAACAATTGGCAGTCCTAACTCCTTTGCAAACGATTCAGCAACAAAGTATATGAAATTTTATTTGAAAATGACAACAAGAAATTTGTTCAAATTTGAGAGAAATCGCACTTTTAATGCAATAAAAATAAAGGGATTTTCATTTCTAGAAATGGTAAGGTTCGGCATTTAAAAAGTAGTCGAATATCAAAAGAATTTTTCTTGTGGCATACACTTCCAAAGGTCAATTAATACAGTTCAGTTCAGTTCAGTTCCTTTCTCCACGAGTTTTGGTTGCAAGTGGACTTAATTCTCACATCCTGTTTTCACTTTAGACCACCTCAACTTCCACATCAGAAACTAGACCACAAAATGTTACTAACACTTCAGAACTGGATCTGCTCATCTACTGCGAGGCATCAACAGCAATTTCTGGACCTCCCGTTTCGTTAATTCCGTTCGTGAAAGTGGGCCGTAGCTCCCAGATTATGATGGAACGATCGTCAATGTGCCGACTTTAGAGCTGAAGAGGTCGTCTACATCAAAGGGAAAGTCCATAAAAGCTGACAGACCTGAGGCTGTTTGCTGTATCGTTCACATTCTCTCAGACACGGGGAAATATCGTCTAAAATGAGAAGAATATCATTCCTTTTTTCGAAATACGAATAAAGATTCTTTGAGTGATAAACAGATTTGGTTTTTTTTATTTAAGCTTGTGGAAGCTGTGAGTGGGAAATGTGCAGATGATTTAAGGGTGTACGCACAGCATAAATCATTGCAGCATGGAGAAAGTTTGATTTCACCAAAGTAATTGGAAACGAGGACGATTTTTATGACTCAAAATTATGGGAATGAAATCAAAAACTTGCTACCATTTGTCTTTATCGAAGGCATTAAGGATGGATCTTTGCAGCCATAATGGCCATTTTTATGATTTCTTTGTAGGAATTTATCACCTGTAATCCAAGATTGGATTTGATAAAATTTTTAAAGGAAAAAGTATTTCAAACTTGCTGTATTTTTTTTTTTTAAATAATCATGATAAATTTTATGACAATACTAAAACAAAACCCTTGTTTCAAAACACATTTCATCGTTATAATTTTATAGGTTCCACATAAAAAAATTAAAAAAATAAGCTAAAGTAATAATTCTATTTTCTTTTAGACTACATAGTTAATGTGTACATTGTAATGTTTAAACTAGATAAATCCTCAAAAAAACCATTTTGCAATTATTTTTTAATAGTATTTAGAAAAGAGAAAATGTTGATCGGATAAAGAAATCTAGGTTCCACTTTTTTTTTTTTTTAATAGTGACTTAAAACTTAATTTTTGCCTCAAACTTATCGCAGAGATTTACAGCAGTCTCTGAGAAACCATGTCATGTTGTTGTATTTCGGACCTTTCTGCTGCATTACAAGAAAGCAAAGCTTACGATTTTGGATTTCAAAAAGGAACTAAGTAAGATACGATTAGAAAGAACAAGAGTAATGAAGCTGTAGCTGTTCGGATCACTGAGATTTCTGATTTCTGTTTTAAGCTGCCTTAAAACATGCTCACCCTCCCAAGAAAGCATCGAGCAAAAGTCAAACTTTCTCATTTTTTTCGTATATTAATTTTTTTCATAAAATATTATTGCAGTTAAGCATAATTACAAGTTTTTATATTTCTGCCGAGTTGTGTGGCTTTCAAAAACTAATTAAATATTCTCAAACCCAAAATAGGAAACTTTGCTTATTCTTGAATACTTTTTTGAGAGAATGTATTTTCTGCGAAAATTTCCTTCGTTCAAATTCGAAAATGCATTGCAAATTTATTTTTACTGCAAGAAAATGTCAACATTATACTTACGAATCTATGTATTGACTCTTTCAATTCCACTAACACTAAAATTCACAGGTAATATAATTCTTGCCATACTGAATTCAAATATTAAGGTTTTTAAAAAAAAGTAGCGATATTGAATTTTTGGATATTGGGTTCCGTTTTAATACAATGATGACCCTACCCAAAACAAAATTTACTATGTGCTGTAATCGAGAATATTTATAAACGTAAAAACCTTTGGCTTTGCGTCAATGAAAACTAAAAAAAAAAAATTAAAAGTTGTGAGAAAAACAATAAAACAAGCGAAAAAAAAAATCCTCTTCCAAATAAATTACTTTGGATCATTTGTTTATTAACTGCTTTAAGGCAAATACCTGTTCCAACAAAGTTGAGGCGATGTTCTTAATGGGAAATTACTATGATAGTGCGTACAAGATTATTTTAAAATCCACATGAACCGTCGAGTACTTTGGTTTAAGAAAGGATTACTTCGCATAGCTTTCATTCCAAAGCTTTAACACAAACAATTTACTTTTCTGTAGGCAAATGGTTTTCCTTTGAATAAACATTTATTTATTTCGTACTTTAAGTGAAACTTTAAATTACAATCGCAGAAATAATTTTAAATATTTAAATAATGAATTTTAAAACCACAAAAATCATTATTGTTAGTAAAAACATCGTAAAATTTTAAACAGGACAATTTTAATTTTTTGTTCACATATAGTTTCAATTAAAGTTTTTTAAGTACTTGAAAGTGAATTTTTATAATTTCTTAAACTCTTTAGTATTGAAAATTATGATAATAGTAATAAGAATTATAATAGACTTGTTTGAAAAGGGCTTCTCTTTTTTGTGACCTCAAATTTCAGCAGGACCTGACAAAAGTGATTCTTCATCTTTAAGTGGCAAAAGAAATCGGAAAGAATTGGACTATTGTTTCACAGGTTTCAAAATTGCTTGCTTGCACGGCAAGTGAATTTTTGTGTATACTTTATGGCACTAAATTACTTATTTAGTGTCTTAATATTTCATTACTTTTTATAGCCATTTTATGTATATATTACTTTGTTTGCACCAATACTTCTGTAAATGCTTTTGCATGTCATTACTGATATCTATATAAATGTAACAAATCCTGGAATTATCCTGGAATAAATGAGTAGTTGGAGTGCAGGCAAAAAAGTGAATCGTAAACCAAATAGAACTGTTGTCTGTGCTTCTTGAAATTGAAGTTGCACGGTGGTGAAATTTAAAAGTATTATAACGTGCGAAATGGACTCTAAAAACGCTATCTTCTTATTTTAAATAACATGAATTCCTCCGGTGACTATTATTATCGATTTTCTGCAAAACAGAGTACAGTAGGAATCTGCAACCCAGGGATATGACCGGACCGCAAAAAAAGGTCGGATTTTCAGAAAATATACAAAAATGCGGATTTGCAGTAAAATGAACTATCTCTGAACTCAAAAATGATTTTATGTATTGTTCTCTACAGCAAAAACATTATCAAAAGCCGCACAAAAGCTGTTATTATTGTTGAAAAAGAGCAAAACTGCATGTATTTACTGTGCATATGTATGTAATGTGGGTGATGAGTTACCGACAAGTCGGGACAAAATTCGGCTCGAACACGGTCGGATGAACCCAGGCCCGGACTGGGAGGGAGGGGCCCGCCCGTCTCAAGAGAAGGGGGGGCCCCGGTTATCGTGCAACTGATAAATAGAATGTGTTAATTTTCGGGGTATTGGGGAGGTGTGGTGTTATTATTAATTAATTATGATTGATAATTAATGCATTAATAAAATATTGATCTATTAATTAATATGCGTCATTCAAATTAATTAATCCCTTGTTCATTCGGGAACCCTCACTCAAAAAATTTTGAGAACTACATTTAAAATGAAGTGTTTTGAAGCCTTCTGTGGCGTAATTGCAGCTGCAAAATTTTTTTATGTGTCAAACTTCATTCAATTGCTATCAGTATAGCACTTTTTTAAAATTTTCTTTCTTTTTTTCTTGCTTGGGGGCCCGCGCTCAGCAGGGAGGGCACGCCGAGGGTGGGGGCCCACCCGTCTGCAGACAGTCGGACACATTGGCCAGCCCGGGCCTGGATGAACCGGAATGGCGGATCAGCCGAGGGCGGACGAGAAGGGTTAACTATAGTGACGTTGAAAATATTTTTTAATCTACCTTAAATTCATTGCAAATTAAATTTTGAATGCCGTATTGCTCTCAATTAATTTTTCAGAAAATATCGCGCATTAGAAATTAAAGATAGTGAAGGGAAAGCGTGTGGTGAGAGCTGGGTTTGACCCCAGGGACTTATGGATGGTAAAATGAGGCGTAATCCGGCTCGGCCAAAAGGTACCTATTCGACCGGCCTTCAATTGCCGGGTGTTGTGGGCGCGGAGGTGATCTCGTGCCGCCTAGAGATACTGAACTTCGTAGAGATACGACACGGTCTTAGTGCGCATGCTCAGAAAATCATCCACGACAGAAAAATCATCCAAACTACGGCAACCCGTTTTCCCTCAGTTGGCCGTTACTCGCGAAGCAGGCGAGTTTTATTTTTCGCTGAGCATGCATAATATCGTACAATTATGGATGCAATGAGTACGGAGAAATAACTACAGTGCAGCAAATTAAAGTGCTGTCACATAACGATGTATTATTATTCCCCTTACATTTTGTCTGTTTGCTTGTTTTTGTTTATTAATTCATATTTGTAGTACATCATTCATAAAACCCTTACTTTATACGAATATTGGTATTGGTTGATTTTTAAATAATAGAAAACTGATTTTTTTTTTCTTCAAGCATGCTTCCTATAATGTTGTTGTAGAAGTAAATTATGATTAAGTTCACATGTATAACTTCATTTGTCAGTTTTAAATGTATACAAATACATATATTTGTGCTGAACAATTCTACTTTTCTTTACTTCTGAATGTTGTTAACCTTTTACAGATCACATTGAGATCTAGCCATATTTTATATCAGTTCTTTTGCATATTTTGTCTTCTAATGTGTTAGTTAAAGCACATTAGTTATTTAAATGGGGGAAATTTTAATACAATTTTCATTCTGCTTCCAATTGGGAGCATGGGTCATTTCTGATTACAATTTACATCGATTTCAAAAACTGATAATACTGATAGATAGTTTAAATATAGGTGAAATATTAAGAATTAAAAGATTTATTTTTAAATTTAATATTTGGTAAGTTTTAATGTTACTTCGTTAAAAAATCTAACTGGGTGAATTAATTGGGTTTTCCTTTTACGGCAGCCAGGAACGTGACTTCTTAAATTAAAAATAGCGTGAGAGTAAAACTACCGTGTTTACTTGCGTAGTAGTCGCCCTCGCATTATAGTCGCACCCATATTTTGAAGCAGAAAAAAATCGTCAAAATATTTTTCCTATATAAAAGTCGCAGCCACGTATTTGATCTTCATTTATGTCTGTAAAAATATTACTATAAAAAGAAAAATGCCTCTTTTCTGTGTGTAACTGACGAAAGGACTATTTAACATACGGCAGATAATCTGGAAGTATTTGGTAACTTAGTAATTTTATTATAATACCAGTAATGTTTTAAGATTAGAGTGTAGAATATTGTGTAGTGTATTTCCACGCATAATAGTTTAATTTCTCCAAGAAAAATGGCAAAAATGTGCGACTATTACGCGAGTAAACACGGCATGCCATAAAATTTACGTCATATCAAAGTAAATTCGCAAAGAAACGAGATTAATGTAAACTATTTTCTTCTGCCGAAACATGGAGGATTTAAATATTTACATTGTGAATTTACGTTGAAGAAACGAAGATGAAAGTAATCGGTATTATTAGTAGATTTGTTGCGATAATATGGGTTAAAGCACAATATGCCGTTAGAATATACAGAAAGGGGCACGTGCTCCCAATTTTGCGTCAAGATCTTTTTATTTTCAAAATTTGCTTTGAAATTCAAAAGGAACCATCGATAGAAGAAAAGTCCCCCCAAATCTTTACCTCCCCGCCCCCCCCCCCAAAAAAAACCCGTAAAAATCAGTCACACTACACCAAAGGACCATTACAAGTACAAAAAGCAAAAATTGAAAAGTAAATAGTAAATATTCAATTACACCTCAATAACACGTACATTTTTGAACAGCTTAATAACTTCTGCATAGAGTGCATAAAACAACTCATGCCAGTAAATATTTTTCAGAGACTGATATATAGTTAGCTACGATTACAGAAAAATATTGCTTTATCTAAATATTTATAACTGAAACTGAAACATTTTGACTCAAAGCGAAAAACTCGGATGAAACGCGCCGAGTAAAAGGTAGCCAACAGCAGTTTGGCGTCTGTATTCTTTTCGCCAAATGCAGTCCGGCGCAATCATGGAAAAAAGTACAAAATACAAAGCTTTTGAAGGATTTTTTAATTAATTTAAAGCATGATATGCGCACATATAACATAAATAAATATTAAAACAATATTAATGTGAAGTTCAAACAAGGAAAGTGTAAGATAAGACTTAAAAATTCAAGCTTCCGATGACAGCTCGAAAGCGAAACTACGTAAATAATCGCTTCAAAATAGTAGTTAATTTCGGATTTCTAGTTAAAAAGTGATTTTTATGCATTAAGTAAGTATTTCAGATTAGGAAAGTTGAAAGGAAAAACATAAGACTGATTATTTAATGCTTAGATACAGCAGTTTTTCCGAAGTCACTCCGTTTCACAATGCTAACTCTACGGAAGATTTTCATCCATAGCCCGCGGCGGCTGATTCTCCGCTTCAGCCAATCAGAAATTATTTCACTCGTGTCGGGTCTCTGACGAAGTATAGGGTCTCTAGTGCCGCCACACTACTTCCCCCCTAGAGAGTCAGTCGGAAGCTGACGAACGATATTCCAACCGTTATGGAATGCTGCCACTGGTTGTGGACTTTGAGGTTGCTGCCGCTCGTTGCGGACTTTGTGGGGTTGCTGCCGCTCGTTGCGGACTTTGAGAGGTTGCTGCCGCTCGTTGCGGACTTTGGAAGAGCCGAGCGAGATATGGAAGAGGGCGGTGCTGGCACCATCTGTCGCTGTAGGCGAGAAGGAGAACGCGTGTCCGTTGTCCTGGTCGCCAATGACGGAAGAGCGTGTGGCGAGAGCTGGGTTTGAACCCAGGGACTTATGGATAGTAGAATGAGGCGTAATCCGGCTCGGCCAAAAGGTACCTATTCGACCGGCCTTCAATTGCCGGGTGTTGTGTGCGCGGAGGTGATCTCGTGCCGCCACAATAGAAACAGAGACCTGTGCAAATAAAATCACCGTTATGAAGATTTTTCCCCCCTTAATTGGAAGTAAAAAAATATAGTAAACAATAAGGCTATACAATTTGACCATGACCTCTTCATTTGCACTTGGTAAAGGCAAGCATTTCTCCGCTCCATCCAGCACTTATGCAAGCCTGTTGTCTCGTTTCACTTGGTTCTTGCGTGTCGAGTAAAAAGGTTCGAAACATGTTATTTTTTCGCTAGAGCACGATTTTTCGAACACCAAAAGTGTAACGACAGCTCTTTTTTTTCCAGCTCAAAACTTGCTTAAATAAATATTGTGAAATGTAGTTTTGAGGGAGAAGAGTGTCATTCTAAGCATTGATGACATTGCAAACTCGTCAAAATTGCGTGCGATTTTCGCCTAAATTGAGAGCGTTTTACACCACCGTATTGTTCTATGTGTGATAGGGTACATCCATTCTGTGTTTAGATGAGGCATTAACGCAAGATGTACAAGTTTTACAGAGTAATGTTACTGTATGATTGGATTATTCAGACAATTTTGGTTAGATTTCCTTTTGCGTATAGGATTTTATTTGGAACGATTCCCAGGGGATGACAATCAACAATGGAAATGCTGATAAAAAAATTTATGATAAAAACTGCTGATGCGTTAGAATCGAATACTCTAAATTTTATAGACTTTCTTTTCTAAAAGCTGCAGTATGCACATTTACAGGGGATCAACCTAAAAAAGTTATAAAACAGGCAGAAAAAAAAAATCCTTGAACGTGCAGTATTTGTAATATTTTCAAAATGGAAGCCATTTCTGACCATTTTGCAAGATGAATTCTATGATTAATATAAATTCTAGCTAAGATAAGTTAAGATGAGGTCTGTGATTAAGATATTTTGCTAGAAATTTGTATAGCTTACTGCTTATAGACGCTCATAGTACAGCTTGTAAGGAAACATTCTGGATTTTTTCCAAGTGCCTAACATAAGGGATTTTTTAAAAAGTTGCTCAATATCCCGCTGACAACTTTAGTTTTTTTCATTTTCAAGAAAACTTAAGTAAACATTCTTCCGTTTGACGATATTAGAAAATTTTAATAATGTAATGTGTTGCCGTAAGATGCGCAAAAGTAGTGGATACGTTGTTTTTTTTGGGAGGTGGGAGCTTGTTAAAAAAAGGGGGGAAGCTTATTCAACCTAAACAGAATGTACAATAAAGCAAAATGTTATCCTAAAGCACAATTTTATTATTTTTTTAACTATTCCCTCTAAAAAAAAAATCTGTGTACGCCGCTCCAGTTTTGCGCACCTATATCAAGTCATATTTAGAGCATTTTTTAAGCCCTGAATACACGAAAAAACTACCTATCATTCCGAACTAATAGCATGATCAATATCCACACCCACATTACCATAAAAACATGCTGTAGGGTTTTTTAAGCCCAAGTTAACTGTCAAGATCATAACCACCCCATTAAAAATCAAATTTTTATTTTATTTTTCTTTTTATTTATTTATTCATTTGTTTGTTCCAAACCGGTGGGGCGCACCATCCTTGGAGGGCGCGAGAAAAACAGGCGCAGCCGCAGATTAAATGGTAATGCAGATTTTAAAAAATCCTCTTATTTACTATTATTTTTACTCCAAATCCGTTTAAAATGTTTATTCAAGCTTTAGTGGCAGCATTATTTTGTAAAAAAGGCAACTAAATGTGAAATGGTGAAGAATAAAAAACTGTATGTATGAAGAATAAAAAACTGTATGACTATTTTTATTATTTTTTTTATCCAGTTTCCCACTTATGATCGAAATGCAAATTCTTTTTTTTTTTTTTTTTAATCGAGTCATCTTTTAACTGCTAAATTTTTCAAGTCAATAATGATAAAATTTAGTTTTTCATTAAATTTTTTAATTTACATCGGCCTGTAAAAGGTTGATAGGCTCTCATATTTTATCCAGTTCTAGAGCACCCCCCCCCCCAAGTGGTCTTAATCCAGGCCTGAATACTTACTGTCCTTTCTCTTTGTCAACTCGTAACCTGTCAGCAAATTATGAAATGTTAACTGCATCCTTCTCGAACTAAGAATGTTGACATTTTATTTGCGGATCGCATTCATTTTATAAACTTATAATTCCTATATTTTATAATTCCTAATACGCTGAATATGTGGGAAATTATCTTGCAAATCTAAATATCTTCAGCGAGAGATTTCAGGTATAATGCCACAGTTGAAAGGGAAAAGAGATTGGTACTTCACGCGCTCATGGCAAAATACCGCATTATCGTATTACAGCAAGCGAACCGAAACATAACACTCTGCCTAATCTTTACTGCACTATTTGTCGGTTTTATAATACGTAATGTGATGATTGTGACGGCTGTTATCTTCGTAATATTGGCTGTGGCAAACTTCTCTGTAATTTAGCATGTGTTATTTTTACACCGATTTGTGCAGGAAGATTGCGCTTTTAGATAGCTATCTGTATCTTTGTTCGCAGCTTTCAGGGTTGAAATTTTTAAAGAATCGTATTTATTTCTGGAGCTGATTTTAATCTTTTGTAACTTATAATTAATTAATTTGAGTGGTTAAAAAATTAATTATTTTAGTTGAATTTTTAATTTTAAGCATTTGCATACCACTATGCTGCAAAGAGTTAATAATCACTATGTTGAAGTAATGGTCATATTTTCAAGTAATGATCAAGATTCCGATTACAGTTTGGAAAAGACAAGTTCATTTCTTACAAAAAGCTTGTTACTAAAATTTTAGAAATCATTTCTTATTTCAATTAGGCAATAAAAGGATCATAAATCCATTGTTCATTAGACACAGTTAAGAGATGTGACTGAAGTTTCAACTCTTTTTTAAAAACAATTATTATCAGGTACATGAAGACTACGTTAGCGACCCTACATTCTAAAGAGATTAAAAATCAGTTACATGTATATTACCCCTTCTAGAAGCTTTGAACTGTTGCTCTGAGATACCCTGTATAAGGTAATTTTTCAGTGAATAACCCAGTAATGTTTCATTTTACACATGTGTTAATAATGAAATAAATAAATGAAACGGAAATTCGAGTAAAATATTCTAATTTTTTTAAAGTAAGCTGTTTACATTAAAGGTCGCATTATTTCACTGTGTTCAAAACAAGACATAGAAAACTGTCAAAACATTACTTTGTAATCGATGTAGTATTCATTTATATCGATAAAACTTAGCCAGTAGGGTAAGAAGACGAAGAATGACGGCACATAAATGTTGAAATGTAGTAAAAGCAATAAAAATTTTAAAACTGATCTAAATTCTTTTATAAAAGAAAAAAAAATCTGTTCATGTGCAATGAACTATTGTTTCAAAGACAAGCACTGACGTTTAGATAATATTGTTCAATTTTAAACAATAGAATATTTATTGAAGAAAAATCACTAGTATACATTTTTTAAAAGAGGTTGTCAAACGCTAATCAGTTATGCAAAGGAAAATGTAAAACTGTAAAACGTAACGGAATGCCATTGAGGAAATTGAGAATAAACTTGTTTGAATAAGCAACTAACAATCAGCAAACGGGTTTGAAGTTACAGAGCAAAAGTATTAACAAAAAGTTGTTGACATCACTTCGTATTCAAAGAGTGTGGCCCTTATTCGTAAATACTTCAGATTAATGTAGTTGGGACTCGAGTGTTTGATGAACGTTTAAAAATTGACATCACATTCTTTCGCAAGTGTAAGTTTGTGAAATTGTTAAGAATGGAGCAAATACATTTCAGTCACTAAAATTCGCAAACACACACACACAAAAAAACTTAACTAGATAAAATTTCTTCTGCTTACGACTTAAGATACAATGAAGGGAAGAAGTCCAAACCTAATAATCCAGTCAAATTAGGAAAAATGGGGGAAAAAATTTATATATTTTTGAAACTTGGGGAAAACACTAATTGGGTATGTAGTTGTAGGAAACAGAAAAGTTCCCCCCTCTCGGGTGCCGCGTCCCCCCTTTGGCCCCCCAAAAGGCCACTTTTTTAGATTTTCACTTCTATCTCAAATCACTTCTATCTTCTTCTTAGCAAAAAAATGTCAGTTACAAAATGAAAGCTGATAAAATTTTCTACAAGATTGTAATGGGTTATTTTTTTCTATATGCAATAGCTTTCGAGATATGTTTTTTAGACAAAATCGCACATTTTTGGAAAACGCTTCTTTTTATCCCGATTTTTAACCAATTTTGTCTTTTAACCCTTCAACCCTCAGTTTTACAGCAATTGTTTTCATAACAAAGTTAAAAGAGTATTCAATTACCTTTAAGGTGAGTTATTATTTGTAACTATATTTTTAAATGATCAAAAGTTATTGCAATTTGAAATTTTCAATAAATTTAGCAAATTTGAATGAAAACTACATTGCGCGTCAAAGTATGACAAAATGTAGGAAAAAAATTAGAAAGTTTTGAAACTTTGGGAAAACATTGGTTGGGGATGTATATGTATGAAACAGAAAAGTCCCCCCCCCTCTCGGGGGGCACGTCACCCCTTTAGCCCCCCCTAAAAAGGTCCTTTTTGGGATTTTCACTTTTATCTCAAAAACCGTACGTCTTAGCAAAAGATTGTCAGTTACAAAATGAAAGCTGAGGAAGTTTGGAGACTGTTGGGGGCTATTTTCAAGACTTTCGGGGGTTCAAGACTGTTGGGGGTTATTTTTATCTAGATACGAAAGATTTCGAGATATAAGTTTTAGAAAAATTCGCAAGGTTTTGGAAAACGCTTCTTTTAATCACAATTTTCCACTATGCGTTATACTAGCTCTTCAACCCTCACTTTTACAGGAGTATTCAATTCCTTTAAAATAAGATATTATTTGTAATTTTATCTTTAAAGGATAAAAAATTATAGCAATTAGAAAGTTTCAATAAATTTTAGAAAATTCGAATGCATTGCTCGACCAAGTACGAAAAAATCTAGAAAATAATTTATAAAGTTTTGAAACCTAGGGAAAATACTTGTAGGGGATGCAATATTAAGAAACAGGAAAGTTCCGCTACCTTGAGGGGCCAGGTCCTCCATGGACGGCGGAGAGCGTCTTCCATTTGAGTGAGACCCAGAGGGAGGAAGTCCGATTTAGGTCGGAGGGGGGGGGGGTCTCCTGATTTCGAACCCATTCCAGGTGAGAGACCTAGTACCTCCGAGATTGACACCCCTAGAAGTATCATTTCAACATGGGGGAGACATTGGACCCACGACAGATTTTATTGTAAGATTTATGGCGTACACGGTTTTACAGCAGCCCAGCCGAAAGAGGTTTTCATCCTCCCAAGCACTGGCTAAGCCGGTGCTGCTTCACTTTTCGTAGTCTTAATGGGAACGGAGCTTAGCGACTAGGCCACTGCGGGACTAACTGATAAGATCATCTTGAAATACATAAGCATTTCTGGCTTAGGTAGGAATCGTTTACTTGCTCTAATTTTTGAAACCTCACTCGAGAACTCGAAATTTTCAGGAATTTTACATTGTATACATGTTATTTCATACAAATAACAGCAGGGAACTTAGGTTTAACATGAAAATATTGAACGCCTTCCTTATAACCACTGTATATCTACTTCTGGGACGACTGCGTAATCTAATTTCCTCTCTAATTGCAAAACATCAGCAAATTCGTTCAAGAACCAACTTTTTTCTCACGTCGAAAAATTCCCCAAGTATCAACGCAATGGCATAGGGGTTTCATTGTTTTTTGGGCACGTCATTGTTTCACTCGAATTGCTCCGAGGTTTGCGCAAGCAGCAGATTCTTCTAAAGCATTCTGGACCACTTGGCCTTTGTTTCTTCCGAATAATGGCCTTCCATTAGCATCTGGAATGTGACAAGTGTCCACAAAAGAATATTTCTAATGCACTTTCGATTTCGAGATGAAGATGGACGATATGATACGGTTTCGAATAGGAACGGGGTGACGAAAATTTGCTTGCCGTTTTGTGTTTCGTATGCGAACGTTTACTGGTTTACTCCTACACTCGGTTGAGAAATTTGGACCACTTCTCTTTTGTGACTGTGGTTGCTTGCCGCTGCTTAGCAAGTACATAAGTGAGTGGAATAAATTCTGAGAAGGAATGAATTTCTGTGGCAGAGGGACGTGATACATAAAGAGAACAAATTAGTACCACTGGTACAAAACGGAAGGACTACGTTTTTTTTTTTTTTTTTTTTTTTTTTTTTTTTTTTTTTTTTTAAGTACGGTGTTTTAAAGAATCTGATTTACTACATTTGTTGTATTTTTTTTTTAAGAACTGAGTCATTAATTGGCATATTCATGCTTTTTTAAATTATCCTATTTATCGATATTCATACTCTTCAAGAATTGCGTGGCGCCGGTAGGGGTGCACCCGGGAATTTAAAAAAAAGAAAAGATGAAAAGTGGCAATCTAAGTACTTTCACTTTTTCCTTTTTTTACAGTTAAAAATAAAGAGACTGGGCGAGATATTTTGTTTTGTACTGTAAAGTGGCCATCTTTCTTAAGTTTAAATACGGTAAATCCACGTAAGCCTGGGGAGGGCGGGGGAGGCTTAAAATTTATGAAAGTAACAGTGTTTAAACTTCGAATTAATTTTTAATGCAAATCTGTAGTTAGTAGATAACATCGCCAATCACACAGGCAAGTATTTACTTGCACAGATTTGATTTTTCACTGTTCTTTTCAAATTAAGAAAAAAAAAAGGGGTAAGGAAACCTGAAACACTTTCAGATTTTAAATACGCACTAAAATGCTACATATTAAAAGCGTATCATAATTTATGCGTCGTCCCTGTTTTTCTTCCTTATTCCATTAAGTTGGGAAGTGTATCATTATTCACGAGTGTGCCGTATTTTTCTTCCTTGTTCCATAAAACCCATCTTTGTAATAGAAATCTATCTTAAAAAAACCAACTAAAACTATTTTACAATCTTCTCCAAGTATATTCCAACTATACTTCACCGTTTTAAATATTGTTTCGAATGTGCATCATAGTCCATGAGTGTGCCGTGTTTCTCTTCTTGGGTTTATTCCTACTTTAACGCCCTGACTTCCGCCAAGGTGGCGTTAATTGAACATATGCAGTTACCATGACGATTTTTTGTATTTACGTGACAACCGTAATTTAGAATTAACGTGGTGATTTTGAACAACATGTAACTGCAGCATTCCATTACTTATTTATTACAATTAATGCAGTTTTAATAATTAAGTGTCTTCAAATTCCTTAACTAGTGCGTTTATCGCTAATCTGTTTATCTCAGTTTTCATCTAGTTCTTTTGGGAGCGTTGAAACTTGTGCATAACTCCTAGAGACCCATGACTGCAAAGCTCACCAAAGTACCGCGATTTTTTATGTTGGCGAGAGTGGGGGGCTTTAAAATGGGAATCAACTCTTTCTTGTACCATAAAACACATCTTTGGAATCGAAATCTATCTTAAAATCGCCTACTTAAAGCTATTTTACAATCTTCGTCAAGCATATTCCAACTATACTACGCCATTATAAATACTGTTTCGAATGGACATCATAATCCATGAGTGTGCCGTGTTTGTCTTTCTTATTCCATAAAACGCATTAGAATCGAAATCTATATTAAAATCGCCTACAAAAACTGTTTACAATCTTCGTCAGTGGCGGCTCGTGGGATACAGCAAGTACAGCCGGGCTGCACTTGAAATTATCAGCACATTCTTTAAAATAATTTATTCTACTAATTTTCATAAATTCAGATTAGAATTATGGAATTCCTACGATAAATTAAAAAAAAATCTCAAAAAAAAAAAAAAAAAAAAAACCGTATTGTGGCCGGATCGCTCATTCAGAAAAAAAGCACTTTAATCTTCCCGCAATTCAATTGGGAAAATCTTCTTTGGTTCAGCCCAGAGCGCTGATAAGAAAATTGGCAGCATCGTTGCCATGACAACGATTACGTAAGCAGTCCCTCCGGCATAGGCTATAATGGGGATACGCAGCTAAGACTCAGCTCATCAAAGATTTTCAAACGTCGGCAGCACTTGAAAGAGCGCGGTGAATTCGACCCACTGATTGACTCGAGAAGTGAGGGAGGGGGTAAGGAGAATATATGTTCGGCAAACTCTCGACTTTATATTGCTGAATTTATCAAGAAGGTAAACCTGAATAGACGCTTATGAATGGACAATTACCCATCAAAGCAGTATTGTTTTTAAGTAAGCAAGAACTAGCATTTAGAGGACATGGCGAGCGAGAAAATTCTTTAAACATGGGAAATTTTAGAGCTTTTAAAATTATTGATATCTGAATTAAAACAACGCCTTTTTATGAGGGCATCACTGACTGATTCGCAAGTTTAAAAGAAAGGAGGATTGATTTGACTTATAAAAACTAAGTAAGTTTTCTTTTTTTTTTTTTTTTTCTTTTCTTCTCAAGTTATCGTTACAAAAGAAAATTCTAAGGAAACTTCGAATCAGACACGGATTAATGCAATTTTGAGGATAAGAGCGGCTGCTTGGAATTTATGTCCATTTTATGGAAGTAAAATAGGATCTCTTACATTTTTTATGGAATTTCTTTTTTTTTTTTTTTTTTCCCCTCGGTGAGGGCTTAATCCGCCAGCTTTCGAATTCAGTAACAAAGATTTTCCATTCCTGTCCGGAGGAAGGGGGGGGGGGGCTCATATGCTTCCGGCTGCACTAACAGTTTTGACCACGGGCCGCCACTGATCTTCGTCAAGCATATTCCAACTGTACTTTCACAATGTTAAATACTGTTTGGAATCATAATCCACGGGTGTGCCGTGCTCGTCTTCCTTTTAAATAAAACGCATCTTTGGAACCGAAGTCTATCTTAAAATCACCTACTAAAACTGTTTTGCAACCTTCGCTAAGCATAATCCAACTATCCTCTACCATTTTAAATACTGTCTGGAAAGTGTATCATAATCCATGAATGTACCGTGTTTTCCTTCCTTGTTCCGCAAAACACTTCTTCGGGATTGAAATCTATAGTAAAATCGTCTGTTCAACAATTAAACTGTTCAACAATTAAACTGTTCAACAATTTTCGCCAGGCATAATCAAACTATACTTCACCTCTATGAATGCCATTTGGAAAGTGTATCCTAATTTATGAGTGTACCGTATTTGTCTTCTCTGTTCCATAAAATACTTCTTCGGAAGCGAAATAGCACCCTAGTTGCTAAAAAATGAAATTAGGTGTCCCTAAAAATCGGGATTTTAAAAAAAGAACTGCTATTTTCTGGTGCTGATCACAGGAATGAAAATACGGTACTCTTTTTAAATGTGGGACAAAACTTCAAAATATGGATTTGTCTCGTACAATACGGGACGGTTGGTCCCTTTACTAATTGTCATATTAAATTATCTATTTATACCTTTGTGAATGGTTTAATGTCTTCTAATCATAAACCATTCTAATCATAAACTTTAATTTTTTGTGCCATCTACATATTTATTTCTGACTTTGATTATTTTTCAGAATACGCATGTATGAGTGTGTTTGTCTGTCTGTCTTGGTGCACCCCTGGATAAAATTCTGTCGGCGTTCTTGAAGACTTTCAGAGCGATTGCAGTTTATTCTTGATGATTTGTTTTTATATTTAATGAATTTATACGATCATTGGCGTAAATTAGCATGTGACATGACATTGGAGGGGGGAAATGTTTCGCTCGCTCAAAATAGCATACTGTAAAAAAGATTTATATTTTATATACACATTGAAAACTATATTAGAATTAAAAAAATTAATTTTGTAAATTTTATATAATTTGGTGCATAACAAACTCAATTTACTATAAAGAATTCAAAAATTTATACCATATATATTCTTAGTAAAATTTGCTGTCAATCAAATATTATAGTAAAAATGGAACCCTCTAATGATAGAGCTATAGCTACGTCCATGTACCAGATTATTGCAACTAATTTATGTTTATTCAGCTATAATGTTAATCTTGGTCTTCCAGTTTTTACGAAATTCAATTTTACTCAAAAATTAAGTTGACTAACTTGTTTAAATTAAAACACAGCAGTCGTTTGTTTTTATGATAGCCACTAGATGGCAGCATTACTGTTGTAATCATAGACGAAATCTATATATTATTTTGAAACATGTTTTTCTTTTGACAACCGAATCGAGAGAACGGCTGGGTGTAAAAACTCGGTTGAGGTGTTTGAAGTATGGTTTGAAGAAAGGTCTGGGCCCCTAGACAGGGCCTGATTAACGCACGGGCCGACTGGGCCCAGGCCCAGGGGCCGATCACTATTAGGGGCCGTTTTGTTTTTTAGTTTTAACTAAAAAATGTACAAATATTTCGTAAAATATTACTTAACGAAAATTGGCACACTTTATTATTATTAAAAAAAAACCATAGTGGAATATATAATTTATTTTCCAAAAATATTTTTTATTAGCCTACACTATGGCCGCGCTACATTGTTAACCCACACTAGCCGACATTGGTAAAATCATTAGTAAATCATTAGCTAATACTAGTCATTAGCTCATTAGCTAATACTACACAGTAAAATCATTAGCTAATACTAGATGGTCTGCTGAAGCAGAAGCAACTAGAGCTCTTCGCAAAAATTATCTTTTGATCAAAAACTTACTGTTAAGTTTTTCTGAAAATGAAGATAAATCTCCAGTAACCTGCCATGAGGCCAAAAGTTTGTATTCTAAACTTAGCAAATTAGCAATGAATGTGTATAAGTCCTGATTTATATGTTTATGTAATATATTGAACTGCATCAAAATTAAATAAAAAAATTTTACAAGTATAAAAAGGACGGGGTAGGGCCCGAATGAGTATTTGGCCCTGGGCCCACTTTTGGCTTGATCGGGCTCTGCCCCTAGATGTGCTATCAAAAGAGAATCAGAAAAAGTCGAACGGTTTAGGCGTAGCGGAACGACAAAGGTGCAAATTTTTGCCATAGAAATAACATTGTGGTTTATTAACGCAGACGATATTTTTATTTTCGCCATACAAATAACATTGTGGTTTAATCACCCCATTGTTGGCAGCAGTGGCGCAGAGAGGGAGGGGGAGTAGGGGAAAAATCCCCAGGTCCTCAGTTTGTGAAGGGGCCCCCGCTTTTGCTGTTTATATGATACTTGATTTGTGTTGTCGATTTTGTTAAAAAAAAAATAGTCCAAATTCAGATTATGCCTCCGGATGTTTCAAATTAAATTTTGAATGAAATTATAAAAAGCCAGCTAGAGCATAAACTACCCACTTGACAAAAACCAGGAGTGTTTCTGACTGATCTTCTTTTGCAAGAAAAGTAGACATGGACAGTGTTATTCAACGGTTTGCCATGACTCAAAGTAGAAAAGATTTATTTAACAAGAAATCAATTTTTTTTTTTCCGAGACACATTGTTCAATAGTGGAAGAAAGTGTATAGCCGGAGAGACTATGGGCCAACCAACCTCCGAAATTTTGAATTTTCCTTAACAAAATGTTAAAGATCAAGACTTTCTATAACAAATTTTGAAATTTCCACTTTTTTGGCCTTCTGAAATTTTTTTGGCTGCCTGCTTGCATGGAAGTATGAATAAAAATAGTTTTTTTCATTACTGAGGAAACATGCCCTGCAAAAATGTTATTGTTTCAAATACAGTTTCTCTGTGGAGGTGACGAAACCTTCCAAACAAAATGTTGGTATTTTTGAAAGCATGAATATTTATTAAAGTATAATACTCTTTTAAATTAATAATTTTAATTCTATTAATTATCTTCCAATTACTATTTATTTAAAGTTTATTTAAATAATAAATAATTTTAATAAGGAATATATGATTGATCTAATATGACATCAAAAGCATTTCTGGATAGCAAAGAGACGCCAAAGATTTTTCCTCGGGGCCCCGACTTGACTCTCTGCGCCTCTGGTTGGCAGACGATGTTTTTATGCGTAAGCTCCGCAAGGTTTGATTTATTTGGAAAAATATTTGTTAAAAATTGCATCCGTTTGTAAATGTTGTGTGGCAACAGTGTGTAGTGATAATAAATGTGTTGTTCTAAAAAACGATCTTACGTAAACGATTGATATGCGTAAGCTCCGTAGCGGAACTTCAAATGTGCAATTTTTCGCCATAGAAATAACATTGTGGTTTATTAAATAGATTTTGCTGTCATAAAAAGCCTTCTATATTTTAGCGCTTTATCGCTTTTTAGCACTAGGGTGCTATTTCGTTCACGCCCAGACTTTGTCTACTCGATTCTGTCGATATGATTTGTAGACAGGTTTTGTAGAGATGAGCTGTCACGGTGGAAATCTTTTTAAATATGTTTGCCACATAACGCGGAAAGGGGGGGGGGGAATAAGTCTGACAAGGTTTGCGATTTTTGATAATTGATCGCCACGTTTGCGGCAAAAAAACTTAAAAACCGAACCATGCCTGGCGATGGTTGTAAAATAGCTTTAGTAGGCAAATTTAATATAGATATTAATTCCAAAGATCTGTTTTATGCCACGAGAAAGACAAATATAGCACACTCATGGATTATGATGCTCATTCCGAATAGTATTTAAAATGGGGAAGTATAGTTGGAATATGTTTGGCGAATATTGTAAAACAGTTTTAGCAGCTATAGATTTCGATTCCAAAGAAATGTTTTGTGCAACAAGGAAGAAATTTTTTTTTCTTCCTAAGTAAAGGCACGGATATGAATAATGATACGCTTTTCAATTTAATGAAACAAGGAAGAAAAATAGGGACGGCGCATGGATTATGATACGCTTTTAATATACAGCATTTTAGTGAGTATTTAAAATATGAAAGTGTTTCAGATTTTTTTCAAACTTTTCTCCATACAAATACATTGTGGTTTGTTAACGACATTGACGGCAGTTATAAACTCCTTCTTTAGTTAGCGATTTATCTTTTATTTCTTTAATTTTTCAGTTTTCTGTCTGATACTGGATCTTTACCATCGAGGGTAGCTTGAGAAAACGCAAATAAAGCAGGGAGCGCGCGATCGCCATTTGGCGGATTACATTTTTTTGTCTCTTGCAGAATTCCGAAATTTTTCACTATTTTCGCTTCATACTTATGGCGTTTACCTTTCGGCGCCCGTATTTTCTCATGGAATGTTGTATGTCACTCTTTCTATGGTTAGATCAAAGAATGCTGTGGCAGTCAAGATCATTTAAGAGAATTCACCTGGACGTTTCGTGGTCGATGACTTTACCCAAAATATCGTCTTCAAAGAAATGCTCAATTAGAATTTGTAACTGTATTTGCTCATTCGTCATTTAATATCTACTCTTCTTTTTTTTTACTTAATAAAGATAGTTAAAAACAAATTTTAAAGATTTCAATCATTTCATCGTCATTGTACAATTGCTAAGAACTGGCGTGAAACCTTTTGTTTACTTTCTGTCACAAGTCATATTCCGTCCGCGTCGCTCTTGGATTTTTCCTGTTAGTTTTGTTCAAGGCCTTGGTGACATTCTTGATCGTTCCCATTTATTTTTGAATATTACGGTCAATAAAGTGACCGTCGAATTCGACGGGTTCCAGCTAGTTACTTACGATTCAACATTTCTAAACGATATTTTCTTTACTGAACTTAAAACAGAGCCACTTACAAATAAAACAATAACTGAAAAAAAAAACAACTTCAGTTAATCATCGTTAACAATCGTGAACTCAAAAGCAAGTCGGAATATTGCTTCTCTGGAGCACTGGCGAGCTCGTAAAAACAATTTAAGAGTCGCTTTTCTTGACATACTTATGCTTTATACAGAAGACTTTTTGAGATTGTTGTGTGTGATTATGGCAACACAACGCTACACTAGGGCGATCTGCCAGGGGGAGGTGCCTTGGTAAGAGGACTTTCTTAGGGGTTCTAACGCGTATTCACGTTACATCTGGAAAACCTACCAAAACTCTAGACCGTTAGATCGACAGCCGCGCGATGGGACCCGAACTCGGGACCTTCACACTTCGGCCATTTACCATTTTCAGTGGCATAACTAACTTTTTGAGACTAATAACCTTATCTGCTATCTATATAACAGATAACATACAGATATCTGTTGAATATGAAGATTTAGCTTAATCTTGGAGAATTTTTTTTAATTTTTTTTTTTTTTTTACTTACATATTATCCCGGCCATTGGCGTAACAGAAAGGGGGCTAGGGTGGGCTTAGCCCACTCTAGAACTACAATTAGCCCACCCTAGAAAAATTTGAACCTTTTTCCGATAAGTGGTAAGACTTAACTAGTTACACCAAAAAATTCATTAATGTGAAAAGCTGGAAAAAACGATTGCAAAAGATCATATTGAAATGTTCTAAGTAGCTGTTCCATTTCAAGCGATTTTTACGGTTACTTCCCACACATCGGCACGCCAAGAGATCGCCAACAATTTCACCCCCTTTTCAATAACGATCAGTGCGTGACCCTGCAGATCTAGACTCACGGAAAATATCACGAGGATGGCCCCCGTTCTAAAGTGGGGATGGCAAAAGCGGGAAGATAGCAACCCATAAATTACTCCAGCCAGTGTCATTCGGAGATGTCTAGCAAGGGTATAATAAGAGTTCCTTTATCAGCAGCAATAATTAAAACTTGTCTTTAGAAAAATATTTTAAAACGCTAGAAGCATCGCACTTACTATCGCTTGTTTTGAAAAAAAAAATTTAATGTTTTATTCTTTTTTTTTCACGAATTTAAAATACGCTAATTTTAATTTAAAATGCGTGCGCTCACTGTCTCAGGAAGGAAAAAAAGAAAAGAAGGAAAATTTGAAGGAAGAAAATTGCGTTAACTATTTACATATATTTACCTCAAAATTTACTTATTCGTTTTAGTTGTGGACGCAGGATCTTATTTTAGGCTGTGTATTCGGAGCACGTGACATGGCGCTTCCATTTTATAGTTGTCCTAGAAACTGCACAGATAGTATCAAAACACGTACTAAAATAATCTTTCACACATTATGAAGGTTTAATTTCTACCTGAAAATCAAAGTAAATTATCTGAATATTTTAATTGAATCCAACAAATTATTCGAAGAGTTTAGTTTCATAAATTGACATTTATTTTCCTATTTTATAAAGATAGTTGTAAGTTATGCATAAATGTATAAATTTAATAATATCTGATGCTAATAACTAATAAGTAGTTCGAAAAATCTTCTAAAGTTTTAGACATTCTAAAATTTAAACTTTTGGTCAGAGAAAAGAGAAAATTAGATTTTTTTTTTTTTTTTTTTTTGGAAACATATATCGTAATTTAATGTGTTCTCTTGAGTATTTGTAGAGCCTGAAATATTTAACCCATTAACCGTATATAGAACACTGTAAAACTAAAATTTAAAAAAAAAAAAAAAAAAAAAAAAAACCTGTTAAAGTCTTTTTAAAAGCATTTCCTTAAATTCATGTTAAATATTTTTTGCAATTCCCCTAAAGAACTCTTCAGCAATGTGACACAGGCATTTAAAAGTTTAATGTTAAGAAAATCTTCATGCACGGGTGATTTGTGAAACGTAAATTAATTTCATTTAAGTAATATTCCACAACAATTTTTTTTTTTTTCGGGGTTTCCCGCAAGTACCCTACAGAGGGTGTTCACACATTTTTGTAACGATTTTGCAAAGATATATATAGAAATAAATATAAGAATTTTATTTTCTAATGTGTTCAGTTCTTTGAACCATCATATTACATCTTGATTTCAAAGATGAAAGTCCTTTTCTTAAAACATCAAGGCTGATATTGTTCCACTCCTCCATCACAATCTTGTAGTAATATAATCTTTTGTAGTAATATATGAATGTATCTTGTGTTTGCGTGATTATGGCAACGCTATACTAGGATCCCATCCTTGGCAGATTGCCAAGGATGGGAAGGTGCCTTGGTAGGAGAACTTTCTAAGGCGTTCTAAAGCGTATTCACGTTACATCTGGAAAAAAACCTACCAAAAATCCAGACTGTTAGATCGACAGCTGCTCGATGGGACCCGATCCCTGGACGTTCACTCTGCGGCAGTCTACCATTTTCAGTGACATAACTACTGTGCGATGGTAAGGCTATAAATGTATCTTAAAGTAGAAAGATAATTCAACTCATCTTCGTTTAGAAATATATTTAATTTTATATTTCAATTCCATTCATTATCACTGAAAAATAACGTTCAATAAATACTTGTCACACATTTTTGCTTTCATGCCTTTTAAGATGCAATTTATTCCAGGAAAAACTTATGTATATGTAAAAAAAAAAGTTACTATTACATTTGTTTGTTCATCTTAAAATACACTGGAATAAAATAAACTAGAAGTTTCTGTAGAAAATTTTACTTAATTGAAGTTTTAGACGTATTTCGTATTTTGTATGTATTAAGAATATAAATGTATTTTGTATTTTTTCAATTTAGAAAGCATTTTGTATTTTGTAATTTTTTGTGTTTGAATAAATGTAATTTGTATTTTGCATCGAAAATACATTTTTTTATGTATTTTGCCCAACTCTGCTTCTGCAGTTGCTTTCAAAGAGCATTGCAGAGCAAGCAGTAATTATTTTTATTTCCAACGGAGGGGAGAGTATGAGGGAGCGTCCTCTAAGTGAAACTGTACTCCCCCTCTCTAAACAACGGGGGATGAGGGGGAGAAAAGCAATAAACTTTAGGTTTACCATTGCCGATCTCTGGGAAGATAGGGATTTTTACTCCCCATACTGAGACTGAGGGCCAGAGGTCAAGGAAACTCCCCTCTCGGGTCCATCTTTTTACTTTTTTTATCTCTTGCTGACCGGGGGTGAGGACGGAATGACGGAGGAGAGCGGTGAAGTATGGTTTCACACATCAATGAGATTTCTACATAATTCTTAAATCTGACAACACATTTTTTACGGTATCTGAAATTTCGTTCAGTGAGACTTCTATACCCAGTAAACAAGCAATGAGTACTAGCTAAGCCCGGCCGCGGTAGGTTTGGGGTCCCTCAGGTGAGTCAAGTATGAAAATTAAGTAAATTTTTAAAGTATTTTACGGCGTCTGCCGTTTTAATATGTTTTAATATACCTCTAGAAAAATTGAAAAATAACTATGGCTGCTGATTTTAAAGGTTTCAACATCCTGGCAGCCACTTTTCAAAATTCGAAAAAAAAAATTTTTTTTTAAGTATTTTACGGCGTCTGCCATTTTAATATATTATTTATTGAACTATTTTAAGCTAATATTGAAAATGGCTGACATTTTTTCTGGTTGTAAGTATCCGGTTTACAGCGAAACATTACCTGCAGTCTATGCTTAGAAAACATGTGGTAAAGTAAGAGCAGTAGTTTATGCTTGACGCAATTTGCTTCCTATGTAGCACCACGTGCGCTGGATGACGTCACGCAGTCGAGTAGCCAGGAAAATTTTTCGGGGGGGGATATGAGCCTGGAAAAAATTTCGGGGGGGGGATATGAACTTATATCTGTAAAAATAGACGAAATTTCATCACTAATCCAAAAATTTTGGGGGGGGATATATCCCGATATCCCCCCCCCCTGGCTACACCCCTGACGTCACGCGGTTCTTTCCCCCTGGGTGACCGTGAAAAACTTCGACACTTCGAGAACAGATTCGTAGATGAGCAGATCGATTTCTGCTTGGGGGCCCAAAAAGGGCATTAGATTG
Organism: Cheiracanthium punctorium; assembly: GCA_038373885.1. Classification (NCBI taxonomy): domain Eukaryota; kingdom Metazoa; phylum Arthropoda; class Arachnida; order Araneae; family Cheiracanthiidae; genus Cheiracanthium; species Cheiracanthium punctorium. The sequence continues at coordinate 55,068 of JAWZYV010004791.1, read as the reverse complement.
AATCTGTTAATTATTTTGAACGTATAAATTGTATATAGGAATTATGTAAATAAATTATATGTGATTGTATTAGACCTGATTTGATTATTATTGGAAAACCACTGAACCACCTCACGAAAATATAATATTATTTTGGTAATATTTCAAAGAAATTTTTGCAAACGATTTCTAAATTTTCAGCATCCAGAATAGATGTTATCTTTGATCAATATTGGTACCCTTCCATCAAAGACAACGAGCGGAATCTTCGACATGAAGCATCACTAATTGATTACTGGATTTCTGGACCAGACCAAATGAGACCAAGTGACTTTACGAAAGAAATGCGAAATACCAAATTCAAGGAAGCTCTTATTGAATTTTTCACTGTACATTGGGCAAGGGATGATGTTGCGCCGTTTATTGGAAATAATCTGATCCATTTGAGTTTCAAAAATTGTTATTCATATAGATCCAATGACGGCAAAGTCGAGTCAAGTATCGTCGAAGATTTGTGTTGTGAATCTCATGAAGAAGCAGACAGTAAAATTGTTTTCCATGCTTGTAGCATTATTGATCAGTCTAATATTGTTATTAGAGGTTCAGATACTGATATTTTAATAATAATGCTGGGCAATATGGTTAACTTGAAAAATCCTTCTTCTCACATTTGGATGCTAACCGGGACAGGAAACAACGAAAGGTTTATTGATGTCTGCAAAATATATACACAACTTGGTCCACTTCTAGCTAAAAGCTTAATTGGCTTCCAAGCTTTCACTGGTTGTGATTTCAATCCAGCTTTTCATAATCGGGGCAAAAAAAAAAAAACCTTTCACGTTACTAAAAAACGACGTTGAATTTCAAAAAGCATTCGCTGCTTTCGATGACATTGGCCTGACTGAGGATACCTTACGTGAACTGTTTAATGTTATCCAGAAGTACACTTGCAGTATGTACAATGCTAAAAAATCCATCGATGTTGATGATGGGAGATTTCAACTGTTCGTTAATTCCTACAAGGCTGTAGTATGAACGGAAATTTTAATAAAAAAGTCCGGAGCTTTGATGCAAGCTTGATCCCTCCGTGTAAACCTGAACTGTACCAACAAGTTTTAAGGACGCATTATATTTCCAGCATTTGGAAAAATGCTCATGCGAAAGAGCCCACATCACTGAATCCCCTTGAATATGGCTGGATGGAGATGGAAAACCGTTACGTATTTAAGTGGTTCGAAGGAGACCAACTTCCTTGCTTTGTCAGCGACTTAATTCTAAATCCTGAAGGTAAAGACAGCATTGTAGCATTTATTGTAACAGCATTTTAATTATCATAAGCTTATTTAAAAATTTGTATTTTATTTTTACAGAATCTGACTTGGTGGACGAAGATGATTTGTCACTTTCTAGAGATGATTCCGAAGATGAAAATTAATTATAAAATATTTCATCATTATAGATTATTTCCAAAAATAAATATATTCTGATATGAATAATGAATATATCTAATTAATGTTTGATTTTTTTTTACATCTTTATAATAATTTTATATTTGTTACAGCCTCATAATGGACTTTTGGTCCTTATTATGCACATTTAAAGTAGTAGATGTGTTCGTTTAATTGTATATTTATAAAATTTTTTACATTTACTAATATAATTTTAATGTTGTATAAATTTTACGAATGTGAAAATTACAACTGACATACGTACGCACGGACATACGTATGCACGGACTGCAGGTAATGTTCGCTAAACCGGATAGTTACAACCGGAAAAAATGTCAGCTATTTTCAATATTAGCTTAAAATAGTTCAATAAATAATATATTAAAATGGCAGACGCCGTAAAATACTTAAAAATTTTTTTTTTTCGAATTTTGAAAAGTGGCTCCCAGGATGTTGCAACCTTTAAAATCAGCAGCCATAGTTATTTTTCAATTTTTCTAGAGGTATATTATAACATATTAAAACGGCAGACGCCGTAAAATACTTTAAAAATTTACTTAATTTTCATACCTGACTCACCTGAGGGACCCCAAACTACCGCGGCCGGGCTTAGCTAGTACCCATTGCTTGTTTACTGGGTATAGAAGTCTCACTGGACGAAATTTCAGATACCGTAAAAAATGTGTTGTCAGATTTAAGCTGGCTCTTAGACTAATACATTGTCACTGTCAAGCGCGATGTGAAGGACTAGCTAGCGGCTATTTTGGGGCCTTGGGGCTCAGGCCTCTCGATACCGGCAGGCGACAAGAGACCCGTTCTGTTAGTATTCCATTGAGCTGCAGAGTAGAGATGAGACGGGCTCAGCCCGAGCCCGAAAGCCCGAGCCCGAGCCCGGCCCGAACCGGGCTCGGGCTCTGTAATTCACAATTGTGTTCGGGCTCGGGCGGGCTCGGGCTCATGAAAAATTTCTCCTTTATTGAACATACTGCTTGAAACAGATTTTAAAAAAGTGATTCAGGAGGAAAGTAAAAGCACTTATAAAATAAATAAATAAAAATAGCTGCATGGGGACGCCAAGAAGGTGCATGAAGCTCTTTGAGTATTTTAGAACGGCGGTTTATATTCCTTAGTTAGTCATGAGATCCGACATTTTTTGATAAAGGATGGATACAAAGAATTAGAAAGTGCATTGGTAGTTTGCGACTTTATTTGTCTTTCATTTGCACAAACGGCAAAATTTATTGTATTCTATCGTATCAGTGAAGTAATTGAATTTTTTTTTTAATCTTGAACTGAAATAATCAACTGAAATTTCGGGCTCGGGCTCCGACTTAAATAATATTGCTCGGGCTCGGGCGGGCTCGGATTAAAAGTCCTCGGGCTCGGGCTTCAAAAAATGAGCCCGAACTCATCTCTACTGCAGAGTGGTGAACACATATGACCTGATCACGAAGGGATTTTTTTTCAATCTTAAATTATTTCATTAATAAATAATTCTTCTCTTTTTTTTAAACAATGAAGTTTATTTTTGGAGACTCCGTATTTTTATTTTATATTTGTTCACCACTTTGGGAATCTCTGTTCTGTAAAAAAAAATAACTACCTAAAGGAACAGTAATGATTCCTGATAGATACACTTATGACACATTGTCACTGTAAAGCTAGATGGAAATGAATCCATCTAGGACTCAATGGAGCTCGGCCATCTCGATACCGGTAGACCAAAAACAGACTCGTTCTGTTAGTATTCCTCAGCAGATTTCAAAATTAAATTTCAGTTCAAATTAAATATGCATCCTGATAGAAGCAGAGTAATGCAGCACATATGACCAGACCACAGAGGGCTCTTTTCCTTAAATTATTTTTTTAATTTTTAAGCGTTACTCTTTTTTTTTGTTGCAGTTTTTTTCAGCTTTTTCTGTAGAATTAAGTTATATAATTTATTGTCTCGCATTAAAGATTTGTCCATTTACCTTTACTGTGCAAGATCTTAATTTCTGTTTTTTCGATTTAGTTTCGTTAGTAATAAGAGTTGCTATGATGCTTAAAAATGTTATTTTAGAGATTGTTAATAATAAGTACAGTACGTAAGGTAATAAATATATAGGAGATATTAGCTAATTCCTAAAGTTATCAAAATATTACGAACGGTCATTCAAATATTGTGTCTTGAAAAATGAATAGAAGCTGCGGCTCTGCTGGACCCGGCGTGCGTCTGGGGTTCAACTGGACAGCAGGACACCCCAGGAACAGTAACAGGCTTTAACCAATAGGTAGGTCGTTCCTGAAGGTAATATCGTATAGTTTCATAAAGTGAATCATAGATATGCACTTGCACTTGGGAAATAATTAAAAATTATCCAAACATTTATTTTAGATGGGATTTTACTGTTTGTGTATTGCAACGGCTCCCAACCTTTTAACAAAATGACCTCCATCATTAGCTCGAGATGACACCCCCCCCCATATTCTTCAGAATGCGTGCAATTTATTTATACTACAACAATGAACGTTTTGTAGCCTTTTCTACAAAATAATGTTATCGATAAAGTTGGAATAAACATTTTTAGCGAAAAATAAAAATGGAGCAAAAATAAGAATAAATAAGGTGAATTTTTAAACATGCATCATCACTTTATCTTTGCCTATTTTTCTCGAGCCCCACTGGTTGAGAACAAGAGGTGTATTGATTTAAAACATAACTAGACGAGGGTTATCTGCTTATGGTGGGGGGGGGGCTGCCTTCTTTAGGAGGACTTTTTAAGGGGGTTATAACGCGAATTTATAAAATTACCTTTCGAGAAAACCACCCCAAACGCCACACCGCTAGAACAACAGCCGTGCGATAGGCCAGATCCCTCGATAATCAGCCACTTACAGTGTTCAGGGTTCTATACATTTGGCCATGATGGATCCAACAATGCTCAGCACGTAACAATGATAGTTAAGAAACATCGAGGCTGAAACAAAGCTACAACAAAGAAATGCTTATATAGAGCGTCAAAGCTACTATAAGTGCCGTGAATTGCGGCGGAAGCTGGTGGGGTCGTGGTCGGGTGTCGTGCCTTCGCCCATGATACATTGTCACTGTCAAGCGCGATGTGAAGGACTAGCTAGCGGCTATCTTGGGGCCTTGGGGCTCAGGCCTCTGGATACCGGCAGGCGACAAGAGACCCGTTCTGTTAGTATTCCATTGAGCTGCAGAGTGGTGAACACCTATGACCTGATCACGAAGGGATTTTTTTTCAATCTTAAATTATTTCATTAATAAATAATTCTTCTCTTTTTTTTTAACAATGAAGATTATTTTTGGAGACTCCGTATTTTTATTTTATATTTGTTCACCACTTTGGGAATCTCTGTTTTGTAAAAAAAAAATAACTACCTAAAGGAACAGTAATGATTCCTGATAGATACACTTATGACACATTGTCACTGTAAAGCTAGATGGAAATGAATCCATCTAGGACTCAATGGAGCTCGGCCATCTCGATACCGGTAGACCAAAAACAGACTCGTTCTGTTAGTATTAATCAGCAGATTTCAAAATTAAATTTCAGTTCAAATTAAATATTGTTGCAGAATTACTCTGCTACTCCTGGGGTTCGTCGTTCTAAAATCCAGTTGGTGTAAAAAGTTCAAGTAAAAAGTCACTTGTCAGGATGGAACACAAACTTTATTGCTTCTAGAACTCCGTAGAACAATCAGCTGTACACAATTCACAAGCACAATCTAGCAGTAATGTGCTTTTAACAGTTCGCTTAGATCAGAAGCTCTCACAAATGTTGTATTTCTCACACAAAATAGAACACTTTCACTGGCAAGAATTCAGTGAAAATATACGAGAAACAACACTAACAGTCTCTCAAGACTCAGCGATGAAGAATTTACACACAGCACTTAAATTCAAAGCTTCACAAACAGCGCGAAATACAGCTTCCTTCACAAAGCAAGCGTATTCACTCTCTCAAAGCTTGATCAACACTGAACTATCGGGGCGACGCGCGCTTCTAGAAATAGCCGACGCAGAAGGAACAAGAATTTTCCAGAAAAGTCTATTTCTCTAGGGTTCTACATAAAGCGTGAATTTTGATTACGTCGTAGAAGAGAAATGTTAGGTTATTATGCGTTGTTAATGCAGGAAAAACAACTTCCAGGCCCCATTGGGAAAATCGCGCCAAATGACCAAAAAGTCGCCAAGCTTGGCGACTGTTGGCGAAATATCGCCAAATTTGGCGCCAAAAATAAGCCCCCAAACGTGAAGAGATCTAAGCTCTAGGACTAATATTTCTCGAGATTTCTAGAACCTCCATTGAAAAATAATGGCAAATCGAAACCTCCATATCTCTGGTTCTAATTGGCCGATTTTGATACAACAAAAAGCAAAATTTATCTATTTGAAGCGTAGAATACGAATTTTAAACTATTTTAAGCCCGAGAGCAGCGAGTTGCCCCGAAAATTCGTAACAATATGCATCCTGATAGAAGCAGAGTAATGCAGCACATATGACCAGACCACAGAGGGCTCTTTTCCTTAAATTATTTTTTTAATTTTTAAGCGTTTCTCTTTTTTTTGTTGCAGTTTTTTTAGCTTTTTCTGTAGAATTAAGTTATATAATTTATTGTCTCGCATTAAAGATTTGTCCATTTACCATTACTGTTCAAGATCTTAATTTCTGTTTTTTCGATTTAGTTTCGTTAGTAATAAGAGTTGCTATGATGCTTAAAAATGTTATTTTAGAGATTGTTAATAATAAGTACAGTACGTAAGGTAATAAATATATAGGAGATATTAGCTAATTCCTGAAGTTATCAAAATATTACGAACGATCATTCAAATATTGTGTCTTGAAAAATGAATAGAAGCTGCGGCTCTGCTGGACCCGGCGTGCGTCTGGGGTTCAACTGGACAGCAGGACACCCCAGGAACTGTAACAGGCTTTAACCAATAGGTAGGTCGTTCCTGAAGGTAATATCGAATAGTTTCATAAAGTGAATCATAGATATGCACTTGCACCTGGGAAATAATTAAAAATTATCCAAACATTTATTTTAGATGGGATTTTACTGTTTGTGTATTGCAACGGCTCCCAACCTTTTAACAAAATGACCTCCCATTCAATAGACTCGAGATGACACCCCCCCCCATATTCTTCAGAATGCGTGCAATTTATTTATACTACAACAATGAACGTTTTGTAGCCTTTTCTACAAAATAATGTTATCGATAAAGTTGGAATAAACATTTTTAGCGAAAAATAAAAATGGAGCAAAAATAAGAATAAATAAGGTGAATTTTTAAACATGCATCATCACTTTATCTTTGCCTATTTTTCTCGAGCCCCACTGGTTGAGAACAAGAGGTGTATTGATTTAAAACATAACTAGACGAGGGTTATCTGCTTATGGTGGGGGGGGGCTGCCTTCTTTAGGAGGACTTTTTAAGGGGGTTATAACGCCAATTTACTTAAGTTACCTTTCGAGAAAACCACCCCAAACTCCAGACCGCTAGAACAACAGCCGTGCGATAGGCCAGATCCCTCGATAATCAGCCACTTACAATGTTCAGGGTTCTATACATTTGGCCATGATGGATCCAACAATGCTCAGCACGTAACAATGATAGTTAAGAAACATCGAGGCTGAAACAAAGCTACAACAAAGAAATGCTTATATAGAGCGTCAAAGCTACTATAAGTGCCGTGAATTGCGGCGGAAGCTGGTGGGGTCGTGGTCGGGTGTCGTGCCTTCGCCCATGATACATTGTCACTGTCAAGCGCGATGTGAAGGACTAGCTAGCGGCTATCTTGGGGCCTTGGGGCTCAGGCCTCTCGATACCGGCAGGCGACAAGAGACCCGTTCTGTTAGTATTCCATTGAGCTGCAGAGTGGTGAACACATATGACCTGATCACGAAGGGATTTTTTTTCAATCTTAAATTATTTCATTAATAAATAATTCTTCTCTTTTTTTTTAACAATGAAGTTTATTTTTGGAGACTCCGTATTTTTATTTTATATTTGTTCACCACTTTGGGAATCTCTGTTTTGTAAAAAAAAAATAACTACCTAAAGGAACAGTAATGATTCCTGATAGATACACTTATGACACATTGTCACTGTAAAGCTAGATGGAAATGAATCCATCTAGGACTCAATGGAGCTCGGCCATCTCGATACCGGTAGACCAAAAACAGACTCGTTCTGTTAGTATTAATCAGCAGATTTCAAAATTAAATTTCAGTTCAAATTAAATATTGTTGCAGAATTACTCTGCTACTCCTGGGGTTCGTCGTTCTAAAATCCAGTTGGTGTAAAAAGTTCAAGTAAAAAGTCACTTGTCAGGATGGAACACAAACTTTATTGCTTCTAGAACTCCGTAGAACAATCAGCTGTACACAATTCACAAGCACAATCTAGCAGTAATGTGCTTTTAACAGTTCGCTTAGATCAGAAGCTCTCACAAATGTTGTATTTCTCACACAAAATAGAACACTTTCACTGGCAAGAATTCAGTGAAAATATACGAGAAACAACACTAACAGTCTCTCAAGACTCAGCGATGAAGAATTTACACACAGCACTTAAATTCAAAGCTTCACAAACAGCGCGAAATACAGCTTCCTTCACAAAGCAAGCGTATTCACTCTCTCAAAGCTTGATCAACACTGAACTATCGGGGCGACGCGCGCTTCTAGAAATAGCCGACGCAGAAGGAACAAGAATTTTCCAGAAAAGTCTATTTCTCTAGGGTTCTACATAAAGCGTGAATTTTGATTACGTCGTAGAAGAGAAATGTTAGGTTATTATGCGTTGTTAATGCAGGAAAAACAACTTCCAGGCCCCATTGGGAAAATCGCGCCAAATGACCAAAAAGTCGCCAAGCTTGGCGACTGTTGGCGAAATATCGCCAAATTTGGCGCCAAAAATAAGTCCCCAAACGTGAAGAGATCTAAGCTCTAGGACTAATATTTCTCGAGATTTCTAGAACCTCCATTGAAAAATAATGGCAAATCGAAACCTCCATATCTCTGGTTCTAATTGGCCGATTTTGATACAACAAAAAGCAAAATTTATCTATTTGAAGCGTAGAATACGAATTTTAAACTATTTTAAGCCGAGAGCAGCGAGTTGCCCGAAAATTCGTAACAATATGCATCCTGATAGAAGCAGAGTAATGCAGCACATATGACCAGACCACAGAGGGCTCTTTCCCTTAAATTATTTTTTTAATTTTTAAGCGTTTCTCTTTTTTTTGTTGCAGTTTTTTTAGCTTTTTCTGTAGAATTAAGTTATATAATTTATTGTCTCGCATTAAAGATTTGTCCATTTACCATTACTGTGCAAGATCTTAATTTCTGTTTTTTCGATTTAGTTTCGTTAGTAATAAGAGTTGCTATGATGCTTAAAAATGTTATTTTAGAGATTGTTAATAATAAGTACAGTACGTAAGGTAATAAATATATAGGAGATATTAGCTAATTCCTAAAGTTATCAAAATATTACGAACGGTCATTCAAATATTGTGTCTTGAAAAATGAATAGAAGCTGCGGCTCTGCTGGACCCGGCGTGCGTCTGGGGTTCAACTGGACAGCAGGACACCCCAGGAACTGTAACAGGCTTTAACCAATAGGTAGGTCGTTCCTGAAGGTAATATCGTATAGTTTCATAAAGTGAATCATAGATATGCACTTGCACTTGGGAAATAATTAAAAATTATCCAAACATTTATTTTAGATGGGATTTTACTGTTTGTGTATTGCAACGGCTCCCAACCTTTTAACAAAATGACCTCCCATTAGCTCGAGATGACACCCCCCCCCATATTCTTCAGAATGCGTGCAATTTATTTATACTACAACAATGAACGTTTTGTAGCCTTTTCTACAAAATAATGTTATCGATAAAGTTGGAATAAACATTTTTAGCGAAAAATAAAAATGGAGCAAAAATAAGAATAAATAAGGTGAATTTTTAAACATGCATCATCACTTTATCTTTGCCTATTTTTCTCGAGCCCCACTGGTTGAGAACAAGAGGTGTATTGATTTAAAACATAACTAGACGAGGGTTATCTGCTTATGGTGGGGGGGGCTGCCTTCTTTAGGAGGACTTTTTAAGGGGGTTATAACGCCAATTTACTTAAGTTACCTTTGGAGAAAACCACCCCAAACTCCAGACCGCTAGAACAACAGCCGTGCGATAGGCCAGATCCCTCGATAATCAGCCACTTACAATGTTCAGGGTTCTATACATTTGGCCATGATGGATCCAACAATGCTCAGCACGTAACAATGATAGTTAAGAAACATCGAGGCTGAAACAAAGCTACAACAAAGAAATGCTTATATAGAGCGTCAAAGCTACTATAAGTGCCGTGAATTGCGGCGGAAGCTGGTGGGGTCGTGGTCGGGTGTCGTGCCTTCGCCCATGATACATTGTCACTGTCAAGCGCGATGTGAAGGACTAGCTAGCGGCTATCTTGGGGCCTTGGGGCTCAGGCCTCTCGATACCGGCAGGCGACAAGAGACCCGTTCTGTTAGTATTCCATTGAGCTGCAGAGTGGTGAACACATATGACCTGATCACGAAGGGATTTTTTTTCAATCTTAAATTATTTCATTAATAAATAATTCTTTTCTTTTTTTTTAACAATGAAGGTTATTTTTGGAGACTCCGTATTTTTATTTTACATTTGTTCACCACTTTGGGAATCTCTGTTCTGTAAAAAAAAATAACTACCTAAAGGAACAGTAATGATTCCTGATAGATACACTTATGACACATTGTCACTGTAAAGCTAGATGGAAATCAATCCATCTAGGACTCAATGGAGCTCGGCCATCTCGATACCGGTAGACCAAAAACAGACTCGTTCTGTTAGTATTAATCAGCAGATTTCAAAATTAAATTTCAGTTCAAATTAAATATTGTTGCAGAATTACTCTGCTACTCCTGGGGTTCGTCGTTCTAAAATCCAGTTGGTGTAAAAAGTTCAAGTAAAAAGTCACTTGTCAGGATGGAACACAAACTTTATTGCTTCTAGAACTCCGTAGAACAATCAGCTGTACACAATTCACAAGCACAATCTAGCAGTAATGTGCTTTTAACAGTTCGCTTAGATCAGAAGCTCTCACAAATGTTGTATTTCTCACACAAAATAGAACACTTTCACTGGCAAGAATTCAGTGAAAATATACGAGAAACAACACTAACAGTCTCTCAAGACTCAGCGATGAAGAATTTACACACAGCACTTAAATTCAAAGCTTCACAAACAGCGCGAAATACAGCTTCCTTCACAAAGCAAGCGTATTCACTCTCTCAAAGCTTGATCAACACTGAACTATCGGGGCGACGCGCGCTTCTAGAAATAGCCGACGCAGAAGGAACAAGAATTTTCCAGAAAAGTCTATTTCTCTAGGGTTCTACATAAAGCGTGAATTTTGATTACGTCGTAGAAGAGAAATGTTAGGTTATTATGCGTTGTTAATGCAGGAAAAACAACTTCCAGGCCCCATTGGGAAAATCGCGCCAAATGACCAAAAAGTCGCCAAGCTTGGCGACTGTTGGCGAAATATCGCCAAATTTGGCGCCAAAAATAAGTCCCCAAACGTGAAGAGATCTAAGCTCTAGGACTAATATTTCTCGAGATTTCTAGAACCTCCATTGAAAAATAATGGCAAATCGAAACCTCCATATCTCTGGTTCTAATTGGCCGATTTTGATACAACAAAAAGCAAAATTTATCTATTTGAAGCGTAGAATACGAATTTTAAACTATTTTAAGCCCGAGTGCAGCGAGTTGCCCCGAAAATTCGTAACAATATGCATCCTGATAGAAGCAGAGTAATGCAGCACATATGACCAGACCACAGAGGGCTCTTTCCCTTAAGTTATTTTTTTAATTTTTAAGCGTTTCTCTTTTTTTTGTTGCAGTTTTTTTAGCTTTTTCTGTAGAATTAAGTTATATAATTTATTGTCTCGCATTAAAGATTTGTCCATTTACCATTACTGTTCAAGATCTTAATTTCTGTTTTTTCGATTTAGTTTCGTTAGTAATAAGAGTTGCTATGATGCTTAAAAATGTTATTTTAGAGATTGTTAATAATAAGTACAGTACGAAAGGTAATAAATATATAGGAGATATTAGCTAATTCTTGAAGTTATCAAAATATTACGAACGATCATTCAAATATTGTGTCTTGAAAAATGAATAGAAGCTGCGGCTCTGCTGGACCCGGCGTCCGTCTGGGGTTCAACTGGACAGCAGGACACCCCAGGAACTGTAACAGGCTTTAACCAATAGGTAGGTCGTTCCTGAAGGTAATATCGTATAGTTTCATAAAGTGAATCATAGATATGCACTTGAACATGGGAAATAATTAAAAATTATCCAAACATTTATTTTAGATGGGATTTTACTGTTTGTGTATTGCAACGGCTCCCGACCTTTTAACAAAATGACCTCCCATTAGCTCGAGATGACACCCCCCCATAATCTTCAGAATGCGTGCAATTTATTTATACTACAACAATGAACGTTTTGTAGCCTTTTCTACAAAGTAATGTTATCGATAAAGTTGGAATAAACATGTTTAGCGAAAAATAAAAATGGAGAAAACATAAGAATAAATAAGGTGAATTTTTAAACATGCATCATCACTTTATCTTTGCCTATTTTTCTCGAGCCCCACTGGTTGAGAACAAGAGGTGTATTGATTTAAAACATAACTAGACGAGGGTTATCTGCTTATGGTGGGGGGGGCTGCCTTCTTTAGGAGGACTTTTTAAGGGGGTTATAACGCCAATTTACTTAAGTTACCTTTGGAGAAAACCACCCCAAACTCCAGACCGCTAGAACAACAGCCGTGCGATAGGCCAGATCCCTCGATAATCAGCCACTTACAATGTTCAGGGTTTTATACATTTGGCCATGATGGATCCAACAATGCTCAGCACGTAACAATGATAGTTAAGAAACATCGAGGCTGAAACAAAGCTACAACAAAGAAATGCTTATATAGAGCGTCAAAGCTACTATAAGTGCCGTGAATTGCGGCGGAAGCTGGTGGGGTCGTGGTCGGGTGTCGTGCCTTCGCCCATGATACATTGTCACTGTCAAGCGCGATGTGAAGGACTAGCTAGCGGCTATCTTGGGGCCTTGGGGCTCAGGCCTCTCGATACCGGCAGGCGACAAGAGACCCGTTCTGTTAGTATTCCATTGAGCTGCAGAGTGGTGAACACATATGACCTGATCACGAAGGGATTTTTTTTCAATCTTAAATTATTTCATTAATAAATAATTCTTCTCTTTTTTTTAACAATGAAGTTTATTTTTGGAGACTCCGTATTTTTATTTTATATTTGTTCACCACTTTGGGAATCTCTGTTTTGTAAAAAAAAAAATAACTACCTAAAGGAACAGTAATGATTCCTGATAGATACACTTATGACACATTGTCACTGTAAAACTAGATGGAAATGAATCCATATAGGACTCAATGGAGCTCGACCATCTCGATACCGGTAGAAAAAAAACAGACTCGTTCTGTTCCTATTCCTCAGCATATTTCAAAATTAAATTTCAGTTCAAATTAAATATGCATCCTGATAGAAGCAGAGTAATGCAGCACATATGACCAGACCACAGAGGGCTCTTTTCCTTAAATTATTTTTTTAATTTTTAAGCGTTACTCTTTTTTTTTTTCTTGCAGTTTTTTTTCAGCTTTTTCTGTAGAATTAAGATATATAATTTATTGTCTCGCATTAAAGATTTGTCCATTTACCTTTACTGTGCAAGATCTTAATTTCTGTTTTTTCGATTTAGTTTCGTTAGTAATAAGAGTTGCTATGATGCTTAAAAATGTTATTTTAGAGATTGTTAATAATAAGTACAGTACGTAAGGTAATAAATATATAGGAGATATTAGCTAATTCCTAAAGTTATCAAAATATTACGAACGGTCATTCAAATATTGTGTCTTGAAAAATGAATAGAAGCTGCGGCTCTGCTGGACCCGGCGTGGCGTCTGGGGTTCAACTGGACAGCAGGACACCCAGGAACGGTAACAGGCTTTAACCAATAGGTAGGTCGTTCCTGAAGGTAATATCGTATAGTTTCATAAAGTGAATCATAGATATGCACTTGCACTTGGGAAATAATTAAAAAATTATCCAAACATTTATTTTAGATGGGATTTTACTGTTTGTGTATTGCAACGGCTCCCAACCTTTTAACAAAATGACCTCCCATTAGCTCGAGATGACACCCTCCCCCCATATATCTTCAGAATGCGTGCAATTTATTTATACTACAACAATGAACGTTTTGTAGCCTTTTCTACAAAATAATGTTATCGATAAAGTTGGAATAAACATTTTTAGCGAAAAATAAAAATGGAGCAAAAATAAGAATAAATAAGGTGAATTTTTAAACATGCATCATCACTTTATCTTTGCCTATTTTTCTCGAGCCCCACTGGTTGAGAACAAGAGGTGTATTGATTTAAAAATAACTAGACGAGGGTTGTCTGCTTATGGTGGGGGGGGGCTGCCTTCTTTAGGAGGACTTTTTAAGGGGAGTTATAACGCGAATTTATTAAGTTACCTTTGGAGAAAACCACCCCAAACTACCAGACCGCTAGAACAACAGCCGTGCGATTAGGCCAGATCCCTCGATAATCAGCCACTTACAATGTTCAGGGTTCTATACATTTGGCATGATGGATCCAACAATGCTCAGCACGTAACAATGATAGTTAAGGGGACAGGGGACGATTAAATTAGTTGAAATCGACTAAAAAATCGATTTTTTTATTTTGGGCTATATTTGTCCCCAATTTACTGCTGAACAAGTCTAGCGTAAAAAAAATTCATTTCGGACAATTTAAAGGATTCAAAATGCTTGAAAACTAATTTAAATGGCCAAAAGGGGGCGTGGCTGTCCCTTTAAACATTTTATAAACACAAAACAAATTCCATGTTTTAACATTTATTTTTATGCATTGTTTGGAAGAAGAAACAACTACTTCTACTTCTACTCTTGGAAGTTGTTTGTTTACATCGTTCGCATCATCATAGCGCTCGCATCTTGCTTATAATTTAATAAATCTTTTCAATTTTCATAAAAAAAAAACTGTTATTTTCAGAGCAAAAATATTCGGTTAATTCCTAGTTTATGGTGCTTCTTGGCGATTTTCCAAAAATCGCCAATTTGGCGCGTTTTCCCGTCTTGTGTCTGGGAGCCAAGATGCTCCCAAAGACACTACGGGAGATCGGACCCAAACTAGCGATAAATACACAAAATAAGCAAATTAAAAAGCATAAATATTGAAGTTTTAAACAACAAAAATTATTGTACTTACATAACTTGTTGAACAACTGATTTTTTATTTTATTTAAATAATCATATTCGTCGTCTCATAAGTAATAGTGGTTTTTTTTTTAAATTTTTATGTTTGTGGATACTATTTTAGAAGAGATTTTCTGTAATCTAAAACGAATTTTAAAATCTAAACACTAAACCATAAACCTAAAATCAAAACACTAATCATAAACCATTCAGGTAAAGCAATTTTCTGAAATCTAAAACCGATTTTCTGAACTCTAAAATTTTCTTTTAGCTGCAATCAGTCGTTCTTTCGTAATCCATTCAAGAAAAAGAGTTTTTTGAAATCTAAAATGAATTTTCTAAAATCTAATGCTAAAATTTTTCGTTTAGCCACAACCATACACCACGCAATTTAGCAAAGCACGCTTACCTTCTCTCAAAAAGCATATAATCCACAGTGAAAATCCATAAACACAATTAACGGAAAAGAATTAGTTTATCCAAAAAAACGGATTCGAAAAATACGAGTACAAGGAACCGAACACATTTGTCGTTAACCCCTCGGAGTTTCCATAAGAAATGGCTTTTGGAATTCAAACCAACCGCCGCGCATGCGCTCCGTTAACACAACGTATCAAAACATTCTCGAAGAAAAACTAAAATATACCATATATGATTCTGCTCCCATACAAACACAGCTGCGCATGCGTTAAATCGAAGAAACGAAACGACGTAACTCATGTAAAGCAATACTAACAACATTGACTAAAACATCTCACAAGTGCTTACATGTACTTATAGATTCGGTTAAGTAAAATTTAATTACTTTTTATGTGAGGGGGGCTGTGCCCCTCCTCAACCCCCTCCTTCTCTTTTTAGTAGAATAAATTTAATAATGTAAACAAATAAGAGTCCCGTCAGAGGAAAAAACGCGCACTACAGAAACAAAATGGCGGATTTCCACATGATTGCCAGAACGCAAACTAAAGTCGCCAAGGTTGCCAGAATATACCTGTTATCGCCTCCTTGGCGAAGAAGCACCATAAACTAGGAATCAGCCAAATATTCATTTTTGAGCTAGAAGCTCAACTGTTAGTCGTACGCTTTAATTTTTTTTCGTATTATTTTGAAGATGCATTCAATTAGTTCGCGATGGCGTAAGCCTAAATCTCGGCCTTCTAAACGTGATCAAGCACTGCTAAATATGAGGAAAAATAGATGAGCTTCTGCTCCAAGCGGTCCAGAAGTATTATCTTCTGGACAAACTGTAGTAGAACCAATTTTATTGAATGTTCAGAATAACGAAATTAGACCATCTACCAGCGCTTCAAAGCTGCAGCTTTATAATGAAGCAAAGCAATCGGAAAATAATAACAGCTGTAAAAATGATTTACCAGAATATTTTTTGGTAAATAAAAACATGTTGGATTCGCTTCTGGCAAATATTAAATGCAGTGAATGCTCATCTGGGTCACTAATTGTAAATCCTGCCAATTCTTTTGGCTATTCAACTAAACTTGAACTGAAATGTGAAGATTGTGACCATTTATTTGGAACTAGTTTTACAAGCCCTCGAGCTCCTGAACAAAAGTCCTTTGAAATAAACAAAAAAATAGTTGAAGCATTTTTAAGAATTGGCAAGGGGCATGCAGCTATGGAACTATTTTCTATGGTTCTTGGTGTTCAAACTATGGACAAAAAAACTTTTGCAAAATGTCTGCAAAGTTTGTCAGAAGATGGTAAGGATATAAAGAAAGAAGTGTTAGATATCGCAAGAGCTGTGGTGCGTAAAAAGCACAGCGATGTAGATCCATCATTAAAAGAACATGATGTTATCGATATAAGTGTGTCGTATGATGGCACGTGGCAGAAGCGTGGACACACTTCCTTGTATGGACTGGGCATCGTAATTGATGTTTTAACAGGCCTTGTACTTGATTTCGAAATCATGTCAAAGTATTGTGCAGAATGCACTGCAGTATCCCGAGACCTAAATGAAAATAGTGCTGAATATGCGTTTTGGTATGAGGGCCATAAATCACAGTGTGAAAAAAATCTCGTCGGCTCATCGGGAAGTATGGAAGTGAGTGCTGCAGAGATATTATGGCGAAGATCCATCAGTGACTGCAAAATGAGGTATACTACGTTACTTTCTGATGGTGATTCCAAGACATTCCATATGTTGCAGGAATTAAAAATTTATGGCTCCACTATTATAACGAAAGAAGAATGTATAAACCACATTGCGAAACGACTGGGTACAGGATTGAGAAATAAAGTAAAGGAATGGCGAGGAAAAGGTATTTGTCTTGGCGGTAGGAAAACCGGAAGTCTTAAAGAGACAACGATTATAAAACTCACAAATTTTTACTTGAAAGCAATCAAGGATAACATACCATCTGTAGAAAATATGAAGACGGCTGTATTTGCTAGTTTATACCATGCTTCATCCACTGATACCAAACCGAAACACAACAAATGTCCTGAAGGTGCAACATCTTGGTGTTTCTATCAGAGGGCATTGGCAACTAATACCAAACCAAAAAGCCATAAACTAGCAAAAACGCAAATTTCAGAAGATGTTTTGGCAAAAATATTGCCTGTGTACCAGAGGCTAGCCAGCGATGAACTATTATCACGATGCATTTCTGGTAAAACACAGAATGCAAATGAATCGCTGCATAGCGTCATATGGAAAAACTGTTCCAAAGAGATATTTATGTCAAAAAAGAGGCTAGAATTGTCAGTGATAAATTCCATAAGTGAATTTAATATTGGATGTTTAGGGACACTCGAAGTAACAACTAAAAATGACAATGAAATATCCATTAGAATTGCGGCCAAGCGTGATAAACGCAGAATTATTCAGAGTAATATAAGAAATACGAGTACATATAAACAAGCGAGAAATAGAAAGAAATATAATAAGTCTGTTGTAAATCAAAAACATTCCAAAACCGAAGGAATCACCTACAGTTCTGGAATGTTTTAGATAGCTTTATAGCAGTCATTTATATAAATGTATTCTATTCCGCTGAATGTGGTACTACATAATAAAGTACATTGATATTGCTCTGGTATTTTTATGCTTACTATTTATTTTTAGTGGTGAAATATTGTTGATTCTACAAAAAGAGTAGTTTAAGAATTGCTTTTTATGTATTATTGCATACACTTTTTTTTTATTATGACAACCTTGTCGCCCTTCGCAGCAACACCAATTTCACTTATTTGTTATTTACTGTTATTTTTATTTTCATAATTGTATAATATAAGAATAAGTATTACATATAGGCACTTATGTAACTACTTTTGGGAATGGGCTGATCTCGGGTTTTCTAAAAATGTTCAGAGAACATGCTATAAAATGTCGACTTTAGGTGGAACTTGAGGTTCCACCTGACGTTTTGACATTTTGCCGTTGACGTTGGGGCATTACATATATGAGGCGCGTAGCCAGGAAAATTTTTCGGGGGGGGGAGGGGGAATATGCGCCTGTAAAAATATTCGTGGGGGGGGGGGGAATATGCGCCTGTAAAAATATTCGGGGGGTGGGATACGAACTTATATGTGCATAAATAGACGGAATTTCACCACTAATCCAAAAATTTTGGGGGGAATATATCCCGATATCCCCCCCCCCTGGGTACGCCCCTGTCATATATTATATTGATAAATTTGAGATGCGACTAATAATTTACTGTTAGAAAATCTCGCATATGGATTAGATTTGAGTCTGCCTTTTGCGATATTTTATGTACAGCTATGGGGAAAAAAGGCCTACTTGCCCTTTATTCCGCTATGATTTGTCATGCAACAGAGTGACATGGGCGAATCGTTTATGAATAATATACACTTTAATTTGCTGTACTTCACTTGCATATACTTTATTTTGGTACATGTAACTTCGTTGCATGTTGAACAATGGTTGAATAAACAGTAAGTAGGTTTTACTCCCCTCTCTCTTCCCCCCCCCCATAACTACATTTTTGTTCTCACTATCCCCACACTTGGAAATAAAATCACATAATAGTACTTTTTAAAATGTCCTAACAATATGTCTAGAATATATGAAGTTTTTTGGTTTAGGTATGCTTCCAATTGGTGCGCAATATTTCTTGTTCCCAAGAAATGTCATAAAATCTAGATTCGACTGTATATGCTACATGCATTGACAATGGTATGATAACCATAATTAAAATTTATATTGTAAAATTGCTAATTATATCAATAAATAATATATAAGAGGATATTTCTATGGAAATTACGGTAAATATTCTGCTTCTTATGCTTGCAATAAGGAAATGGTAACTATAAAACCCATTTTCGCAAATTGTCATTTTCGCAAACTTTCATCGACAAAAAATGCTCCTTGCGCATTAATTTTATGCCAATGAATATGAAATTAGTTGTAGTAATTAAAAATACCTTGTAGAATGAATGTGCAGAGTCAATTTTGAATTTCTTAATATTTAGGTTCTTAAATTGACGAGAAAAGTGAAAAATAGCTCCAATTAAGAAAAATTTTGCAGATTTTGTCATTTAAATATTCATTAAAAAAACTATACCTCATATAATTAAACGCATCTGTAAAATTGTTTATTAAATTCTTATTGGTAGTTTTTCATAAAAATTATAGAAAAATACAAAAAAATAATGTGCAAGGAGCATGTTTTAATTAACTATTTTTTAATTAAAAAAATAAATTTAAAAAAATATAATTGCAGGAGAGTGTTCAAATTTGCAAATTAGCATGTTAATCATGAATGGCCCATGTATATGAAATTTCACCTTCATGCGATAAATACAGCAAAAGTCGACTTTTAAAATCCACCGTCCCCTTAAGAAACATCGAGGCTGAAACAAAGCTACGACAAAGAAATGCTTATATAGAGCGTCAAAGCTACTATAAGTGCCGTGAATTGCGGTGGAAGCTGGTGGGGTCGTGGTCGGGTGTCGTGCATTCGCCCATGATACATTGTCAATGTCAAGCGCGATGTGAAGGACTAGCTAGCGGCTATCTTGGGGCCTTGGGCTCAGGCCTCTCGATACCGGCAGGCGACAAGAGACCCGTTCTGTTAGTATTCCATTGAGCTGCAGAGTGGTGAACACATATGACCTGATCACGAAGGGATTTTTTTTCAATCTTAAATTATTTCATTAATAAATAATTCTTCTCTTTTTTTTAACAATGAAGTTTATTTTTGGAGACTCCGTATTTTTATTTTATATTTGTTCACCACTTTGGGAATCTCTGTTCTGTAAAAAAAAATAACTACCTAAAGGAACAGTAATGATTCCTGATAGATACACTTATGACACATTGTCACTGTAAAGCTAGATGGAAATGAATCCATCTAGGACTCAATGGAGCTCGACCATCTCGATACCGGTAGACCAAAAACAGACTCGTTCTGTTAGTATTCCTCAGCAGATTTCAAAATTAAATTTCAGTTCAAATTAAATATGCATCCTGATAGAAGCAGAGTAATGCAGCACATATGACCAGACCACAGAGGGCTCTTTTCCATAAATTATTTTTTTAATTTTTAACCGTTACTCTTTTTTTTTCTTGCAGTTTTTTTCAGCTTTTTCTGTAGAATTAAGTTATATAATTTATTGTCTCGCATTTAAGATTTGTCCATTTACCTTTACTGTGCAAGATCTTAATTTCTGTTTTTTCGATTTAGTTTCGTTAGTAATAAGAGTGGCTATGATGCTTAAAAATGTTATTTTAGAGATTGTTAATAATAAGTACAGTACGTAAGGTAATAAATATATAGGAGATATTAGCTAATTCCTAAAGTTATCAAAATATTACGAACGGTCATTCAAATATTGTGTCTTGAAAAATGAATAGAAGCTGCGGCTCTGCTGGACCCAGCGTGCGTCTGGGGTTCAACTGGACAGCAGGACACCCCAGGAACGGTAACAGGCTTTAACCAATAGGTAGGTCGTTCCTGAAGGTAATATCATATAGTTTCATAAAGTGAATCATAGATATGCACTTGCACTTGGGAAATAATTAAAAATTATCCAAACATTTATTTTAGATGGCATTTTACTGTTTGTGTATTGCAACGGCTCCCAACCTTTTAACAAAATGACCTCCCATTAGCTCGAGATGACACCCCCCCCCATAATCTTCAGAATGCGTGCAATTTATTTATACTACAACAATGAACGTTTTGTAGCCTTTTCTACAAAATAATGTTATCGATAAAGTTGGAATAAACATTTTTCGCGAAAAATAAAGATGGAGCAAAAATAAGAATAAATAAGGTGAATTTTTAAACATGCATCATAACTTTATCTTTGCCTATTTTTCTCGAGCCCCACTGGTTGAGAACAAGAGGAGTATTGATTTAAAACATAACTAGACGAGGGTTATCTGCTTATGGTGGGGGGCTGTCTTCTTTAGGAGGATTTTTAAGGGGTTATAACGCCAATTTACTTAAGTTACCTTTGGAGAAAACCACCCCAAACTCCAGACCGCTAGAACAACAGCCGTGCGATAGGCCAGATCCCTCGATAATGAGCCACTTACAATGTTCAGGGTTCTATACATTTGGCCATGATGGATCCAACAATGCTCAGCACGTAACAATGATAGTTAAGAAACATCGAGGCTGAAACAAAGCTACAACAAAGAAATGCTTATATAGAGCGTCAAAGCTACTATAAGTGCCGTGAATTGCGGCGGAAGCTGGTGGGGTCGTGGTCGGGTGTCGTGCCTTCGCCCATGATACATTGTCACTGTCAAGCGCGATGTGAAGGACTAGCTAGCGGCTATCTTGGGGCCTTGGGGCTCAGGCCTCTCGATACCGGCAGGCGACAAGAGACCCGTTCTGTTAGTATTCCATTGAGCTGCAGAGTGGTGAACACATATGACCTGATCACGAAGGGATTTTTTTTCAATCTTAAATTATTTCATTAATAAATAATTCTTCTCTTTTTTTTAACAATGAAGTTTATTTTTGGAGACTCCGTATTTTTATTTTATATTTGTTCACCACTTTGGGAATCTCTGTTCTGTAAAAAAAAATAACTACCTAAAGGAACAGTAATGATTCCTGATAGATACACTTATGACACATTGTCACTGTAAAGCTAGATGGAAATGAATCCATCTAGGACTCAATGGAGCTCGACCATCTCGATACCGGTAGACCAAAAACAGACTCGTTCTGTTAGTATTCCTCAGCAGATTTCAAAATTAAATTTCAGTTCAAATTAAATATGCATCCTGATAGAAGCAGAGTAATGCAGCACATATGACCAGACCACAGAGGGCTCTTTTCCTTAAATTATTTTTTTAATTTTTAAGCGTTACTCTTTTTTTTTCTTGCAGTTTTTTCAGTTTTTTCTGTAGAATTAAGTTATATAATTTATTGTCTCGCATTAAAGATTTGTCCATTTACCTTTACTGTGCAAGATCTTAATTTCTGTTTTTTCGATTTAGTTTCGTTAGTAATAAGAGTGGCTATGATGCTTAAAAATGTTATTTTAGAGATTGTTAATAATAAGTACAGTACGTAAGGTAATAAATATATAGGAGATATTAGCTAATTCCTAAAGTTATCAAAATATTACGAACGGTCATTCAAATATTGTGTCTTGAAAAATGAATAGAAGCTGCGGCTCTGCTGGACCCAGCGTGCGTCTGGGGTTCAACTGGAAAGCAGGACACCCCAGGAACGGTAACAGGCTTTAACCAATAGGTAGGTCGTTCCTGAAGGTAATATCATATAGTTTCATAAAGTGAATCATAGATATGCACTTGCACTTGGGAAATAATTAAAAATTATCCAAACATTTATTTTAGATGGGATTTTACTGTTTGTGTATTGCAACGGCTCCCAACCTTTTAACAAAATGACCTCCCATTAGCTCGAGATGACACCCCCCCCATAATCTTCAGAATGCGTGCAATTTATTTATACTACAACAATGAACGTTTTGTAGCCTTTTCTACAAAATAATGCTATCGATAAAGTTGGAATAAACATTTTTCGCGAAAAATAAAAATGGAGCAAAAATAAGAATAAATAAGGTGAATTTTTAAACATGCATCATCACTTTATCTTTGCCTATTTTTCTCGAGCCCCACTGGTTGAGAACAAGAGGTGTATTGATTTAAAACATAACTAGACGAGGGTTATCTGCTTATGGTGGGGGGCTGCCTTCTTTAGGAGGATTTTTAAGGGGGTTATAACGCCAATTTACTTAAGTTACCTTTGGAGAAAACCACCCCAAGAACCACACCGCTAGAACAACAGCCGTGCGATAGGCCAGATCCCTCGATAATCAGCCACTTACAATGTTCAGGGTTCTATACATTTGGCCATGATGGATCCAACAATGCTCAGCACGTAACAATGATAGTTAAGAAACATC
This sequence comes from Cheiracanthium punctorium, assembly GCA_038373885.1. Lineage (NCBI taxonomy): Eukaryota > Metazoa > Arthropoda > Arachnida > Araneae > Cheiracanthiidae > Cheiracanthium > Cheiracanthium punctorium. The sequence goes on along the minus strand of JAWZYV010004791.1, from coordinate 31,913 downwards.
GAGGCTGAAACAAAGCTACAACAAAGAAATGCTTATATAGAGCGTCAAAGCTACTATAAGTGCCGTGAATTGCGGCGGAAGCTGGTGGGGTCGTGGTCGGGTGTCGTGCCTTCGCCCATGATACATTGTCACTGTCAAGCGCGATGTGAAGGACTAGCTAGCGGCTATCTTGGGGCCTTGGGGCTCAGGCCTCTCGATACCGGCAGGCGACAAGAGACCCGTTCTGTTAGTATTCCATTGAGCTGCAGAGTGGTGAACACATATGACCTGATCACGAAGGGATTTTTTTTCAATCTTAAATTATTTCATTAATAAATAATTCTTCTCTTTTTTTTAACAATGAAGTTTATTTTTGGAGACTCCGTATTTTTATTTTATATTTGTTCACCACTTTGGGAATCTCTGTTCTGTAAAAAAAAATAACTACCTAAAGGAACAGTAATGATTCCTGATAGATACACTTATGACACATTGTCACTGTAAAGCTAGATGGAAATGAATCCATCTAGGACTCAATGGAGCTCGACCATCTCGATACCGGTAGACCAAAAACAGACTCGTTCTGTTAGTATTCCTCAGCAGATTTCAAAATTAAATTTCAGTTCAAATTAAATATGCATCCTGATAGAAGCAGAATAATGCAGCACATATGACCAGACCACAGAGGGCTCTTTTCCTTAAATTATTTTTTTAATTTTTAAGCGTTACTCTTTTTTTTTCTTGCAGTTTTTTCAGCTTTTTCTCTAGAATTAAGTTATATAATTTATTGTCTCGCATTAAAAATTTGTCCATTTTCCTTTACTGTGCAAGATCTTAATTTCTGTTTTTTCGATTTACTTTCGTTAGTAATAACAGTGGCTATGATGCTTAAAAATGTTTTTTTAGAGATTGTTAATAATAAGTACAGTACGTAAGGTAATAAATATATAGGAGATATTAGCTAATTCCTAAATTTATCAAAATATTCCGAACGGTCATTCAAATATTGTGTCTTGAAAAATGAATAGAAGCTGCGGCTCTGCTGGACCCGGCGTGCGTCTGGGGTTCAACTGGACAGCAGGACACCCCAGGAACGGTAACTGGCTTTAACCAATAGGTAGTTCGTTCCTGAAGGTAATATCGTATAGTTTCATAAAGTGAATCATAGATATGCACTTGCACTTGGGAAATAATTAAAAATTATCCAAACATTTATTTTAGATGGGATTTTACTGTTTGTGTATTGCAACGGCTCCCAACCTTTTAACAAAATGACCTCCCATTAGCTCGAGATGACACCCCCCATAATCTTCAGAATGCGTGCAATTTATTTATACTACAACAATGAACGTTTTGTAGCCTTTTCTACAAAATAATGTTATCGATAAAGTTGGAATAAACATTTTTCGCGAAAAATAAAAATGGAGCAAAAATAAGAATAAATAAGGTGAATTTTTAAACATGCATCATCACTTTATCTTTGCCTATTTTTCTCGAGCCCCACTGGTTGAGAACAGGAGGTGTATTGATTTAAAACATAACTAGACGAGGGTTATCTTCTTATGGTGGGGGGGCTGCCTTCTTTAGGAGGATTTTTAAGGGGTTATAATGCCCATTTACTTAAGTTACCTTTGGAGAAAACCACTCCAAACACCACACCGCTAGAACAACAGCCGTGCGATAGGCCAGATCCCTGGATAATGAGCCACTTACAATGTTCAGGGTTCTATACATTTGGCCATGATGGATCCAACAATGCTCAGCACATAACAATGATAGTTAAGAAACATCGAGGCTGAAACAAAGCTACAACAAAGAAATGCTTATATAGAGCGTCAAAGCTACTATAAGTGCCGTGAATTGCGGCGGAAGGTGGTGGGGTCGTTGTCGGGTGTCGTGCCTTCGCCCATGATACATTATCACTGTCAAGCGCGATGTGAAGGACTAGCTAGCGGCTATCTTGGGTCCTTGGGGCTCAGGCCTCTCGATACCGGCAGGCGACAAGAGACCCGTTCTGTTAGTATTCCATTGAGCTGCAGAGTGGTGAACACATATGACCTGATCACGAAGGGATTTATTTTCAATCTTAAATTATTTCATTAATAAATAATTCTTCTCTTTTTTTTTTTAACAATGAAGTTTATTTTTGGAGACTCCGTATTTTTATTTTATACTAGCTGAAGTACCCGTTCTTCGCACGGGAATGAATGGACTTTTTGATATTAATATTTGTTGTCATTATTATTTATTGTAATAAAGAGATATAGCAAAATGGATATCGCGTTATATTGTGTTCAATAATCAAGCATACTGAATTTCAAGGCAATCGTTTTTACGGTGCAGAAGGCGATGCGGCGTAGCACAATCTAGTGGCGAGTTTTAGCAAAACGGATACGGCAAAAATATTCTTCGCATTCAGATATCGATGTATACGAATTTTCATGACGATTGGCTGCATAGTCTTGAAGTTCATGTGTTGACGCGACATCTAGTGTCAAGTTATAGGAAAATGGATCGTGCCAAACTCTTCCCCGTGTTCAAATATCTATGTATACCTATTTTCATAGCAATCATTCGCACAGTCAAGAAGTGATACACTGCAGGGTCATCTAGTGGTTAATTAAAGTAATGATTTGCTACAGCGCCGTCATGTGGCGAGTTATAGCAAAATGGATAACGCCAAAATATTCTCATTGTTCAAATAGCTATGTATACCGATTTTCATAGCCACCGTTTGAATGGTCAAAAATTTGGCCTGCTGCAGCGTCATCTAGTGGCGAGTTAAAATAATAATGTATTGCAGTGCCATCTAGTGGTGAGTAACATCAAAAGTAACGCAGTTAGAATATATTCTTTGTTCTCAAATGTGTAAGTATAAAAAATTTTATGCCGATCGGTCGAACGGTATAGAAGTTGATGCGTTGCAGCGCTATTTAGCGGTAAGTTACAGCAAATTGATAGTAAAAAATATTCTCCGTGTTCTAATATTCGCGTGTACCAAATTTCATCGAAAATGGTTGGACGATATTCTCATAGCAAACGGCTAAACGGAATAGAATTCGACGTTCTGCTGCGCCACCTAGTGAAAAGTTAGAGGAAAACGGATAGCATAAAAACTTTCTCCATGATAAAAGACTTAGGTGAACCAAATTTCGTGGTGATCGGTGAAACGGTGCTGGAGTTTTTCAACCTCCTACACACATACCAACATTCATTTTTATCTATAACCAGTCTTATTATACGTATATACCAGTCTCAAGTAAAATCCAGTTTCAAATCTAAGCCTCGCCAAAGTGCCAACATACGCCATTTTGCAAGAGTTTTTTCAGGGAATCATTCGAAGCATTGACTTAGCAGCAATCAAAATGGGAAATGGTTCGACCGCCAGGCATTTATTTGAAAAGTGGAATCCCTTAATACAGCCGCATTTTTTAAATTATCAACTATAACATGTTTTATTCATCGTTACCTCGATGTACTAAATGCTAAGATTTCAATTTTCTGAAATTTGGCGGATTTCCCCCAAATTAAATCAATGTACTGAATTGGCGAGAATTCTGAAGCTACATCGCTTGAAATGCCCTAATAACTGCATTATTTCTGCACGGATAGTTAAAATTTAATTCTGTATTCTAAGAAAACCTATACACTTGTTTTCATAAATGCTATTCCCTTAAGCTCTCAGTAAATTGCGCCAAAAAGCCTAAAACTGTGCAAACCGCTAGAACTCACTCTCTAAAAATCGGCCTATCAGCCATTTTTTTTCGCCAAACTAAAAAAAATTACATATTAGTCTCGGATATCTTCGATCCTCATTGTTTTGCGTATAAAACATTTCATTCCTGCTCTCATTTCTTATGCGCACACGATATTATAATTAAAAAAATAACCTAAAAAAATAAACTAAAAAAATCATTATTATTCTTTTATTTTTACTTTAAGAATTTAGAACATTTTATTCGGAAAAATCGCCACACATGGCAACCAAGATGCTTATTTCACACACTTTTTTCACTGCAGGGGTTAATATTACGTAAAGCTTTCTGCTTGGAGAACATAAAAAATCTCTTAAATTCCGGGAACGGGTGGACTTTCAAAGTTTTAAAGTGGACTATCATTTATTCTATATTATTTTACATATCTGTGTAAAATTTCAGGCTGATAGGTCCATTTTTGTGGAATTGTATACTACCCAAATCAACAAATTGACAAACAGAATTTCATTTTTATTACCCTCCGCTAAAGACGGTAATAGTTTTGGGCAGACAAAAAAAGTCGTGGATGATAATTGATAGTAAATAAAGTAAGCTATTAACCGTGATTGAGACTATGGTGCTTTCTCAACAGACTAAAGACCAAATCATATCGCTTTATTTTTCTGACACACCACTCACGCAGTGTGAAATAGCTCGTAGGCTTGGTATTTCAGGCTCTACTGTTCAGTATTACATCGTTAAATATCAGAAGAATATATCCGGGACTGTTGTTCAAGGCCGCGCTGGCCGTCCTCGCCAGTTGTCTAATCCGGAAGAAAGTCGTCGTGAAACTAACCGTCTATTTATGCAAAGAAAAAAGGAAGATCCAGATTTTCGTGCTCAAGAAGCGGAATCCAAATCCAGAAGACAAGACAGAAAACGTTTACGACTCTGTCTAGATACACCATCGAAAAGACCAAGAACAGATACTGATCTAAATGTAAGGTGTGAAGAACTAGAATTTCGTAAATTAGCTGAGAAATTTTTCGAAGCTGTTGCTGATGGTCCAATCCACCAATGCTATTGTTGTGATCGACTGTGGTTCAAAAAGTCACTAAGAACCCTTTCCAAAACAACTTTACTGTCCAAAGGAGCGACAACGGACTTTATAAAACTAGTCTTTTACAAAGATATCGGTGATATTGGCAAATTTTGCAAAACATGTTACGATTGTTTGATTAAATTGACAATACCAGAATTAGCTATAAGCAATGGCTTCGAATTCCCCGAAATACCGGATTGTTTAAAATACTTGACACCACTGGAAGAACGGTTGGTTTCTCCCCGTTTGATTTACATGCAAATACATCCTGTACATGGCTGCCAATACAAATTAAAAGGTTCTGTCAAAAAATCTCTTTAGCGGAGGGGAAACTAATTTCAGCTGAAGGCTGAATATTTTTATAAGATAACCTACGATTGTTTTTAAAAATACCCTCTCATTAAATTGCGCCAAGCGCTAGAATCATAGAAAATCTGACACACTTTCAGATTGTTAAATACGCACTAAAGTGCTATATATAGAAAGAGTTATAATCCATGGGTCTTCCCTATTTTCGTTCCTTCTTTCATTAAGTTGGAAAGTGTATCATTATTCATGAGTGTGATTAAACAAAATTAAAATTGATATTTCTAACATCCTTTTTTCTGGATGTAATACATTAGATGCAGAAAAGCTGCTCAGAAAAATGCACAATTCCAACTGAATGAAAATTTCAAAAACTTATACGCAGGTGTATTCATAACCCAAATAGCAGACGATTAAATTACGATAAATAGCGCCAAGCGTTAGAATCCTCCTCAAAATCGCGAGAATGCTAAAGATAGATCGCTTGAAATCCCTTAATAACTGCATTATTTTCGCACGGATCATTAAAATTTAACGCTGTATTCTAATAAAGCCTTTGCACTTGTTTTCAAAAATCCGTTTCCTTAAGCTCTCAGTAAATTTCGCCAAGCCGGAAACTGTGCAAACCGCTAGAACTCACTTTCTCGGCATTTGAGCCATTTTATTTTTTCGCCAAACTAAAAAATTTTAACATATTAGCCTCGGAAATCTTGAATTCTTATTGTTTTGCGTATAAAACATTTCATTCCTGCTCCGATTTCCCATGCACACGATATTATAATTAAAAAATATATAACCTTACGAATATAAACTAACAAAAAAAAATCATTATTATTCTTTTATTTTTACTTTGAGAATTTAAAACATCTTATTCGGCAAAATCGCCACACATGGCAACCACGATCCTTATTTCACACTTTTTTTCACTACAGGGGTTACAATTACGGAAAGCTTTTTGCGTGGAGAACATAAAAAATCTCTTAAATTCCGGGAACGGGTGGACTTTCAAAGTTTTAAAGTGGACTATGATTTATTCTATACTATTTTACATATCTGTGCAAAATTTCAGGCTGATAGGTCCATTTTTGTGGATTTGTATACAACTCAAATCCACAAACAAACAAACAAACAAACAAACAAACAAACAGAATTTCATTTTTATTTATAAGATTTGTTCACCACTTTGGGAATCTCTGTTCTGTACAAAAAAATAACTACCTAAAGGAACAGTAATGATTCCTGATAGATACACTTATGACACATTGTCACTGTAAAGCTAGATGGAAATGAATCCATCTAGGACTCAATGGAGCTCAACCATCTCGATACCCGTAGACCAAAAACAGAGTCCTTCTCTTGGTATTCCTCAGCAGATTTCAAAATTAAATTTCAGTTCAAATAAAATATGCATCCTGATAGAAGCAGAGTAATGCAGCACATATGACCAGACCACAGAGGGCTCTTTTCCTTAAATTATTTTTTTAATTTTTAAGCGTTACTCTTTTTTTTTTTCTTGCAGATTTTTTCAGCTTTTTCTGTAGAACTAAGTTATATAATTTGTTGTCTCGCATTAAAGATTTGTCCATTTACCTTTACTGTGCAAGATCTTAATTTCTGTTTTTTCGATTTAGTTTCGTAGTAATAAGAGTGGCTATGATGCTTAAAAATGTTATTTTAGAGATTGTTAATAATAAGTACAGTACGTAAGGTAATAAATATATAGGAGATATTAGCTAATTCCTAAAGTTATCAAAATATTACGAACGGTCATTCAAATATTGTGTCTTGAAAAATGAATAGAAGCTGCGGCTCTGCTGAACCCGGCGTGCGTCTGGGGTTCAACTGGACAGCCTGTTACCCCAGGTACGGTAACAGGCTTTAACCAATAGGTAGGTCGTTCCTCAAGGTAATATCGTATAGTTTCATAAAGTGAATCATAGATATGCACTTGCACTTAGGAAATAATTAAAAATTATCCAAACATTTATTTTAGATGGGATTTTACTGTTTGTGTATTGCAACGGCTCCCAACCTTTTAACAAAATGACCTCCCATTCAATAAAGTTTATCTCGAGATGACACCGCCCCCCATATTCTTAGGAATGCGTGCAATTTATTTATGCTACAACAGTGAACGTTTTGTAACCTTTTCTACAAAATAATGTCATCGATAAAGTTGGAATAAACATTTTTAGCGAAAAATAAAAATGGAGCAAAAATAAGAATAAATAAGGTGAATTTTTAAACATGCATCATCACTTTATCTTTGCCTATTTCTCTCGAGCCCCACTGGTTGAGAACAAGAGGTGTATTGATTTAAAACATAACTAGACAAGAGTTATCTGCTTATGGTGGGGGAGCTGCCTTCTTTAGGAGGATTTCTAAGGGGGTTATAACGCCAATTTACTTAAGTTACCTTTGGAGAAAACCACCCCAAACACCACACCGCTAGAACAACAGCCGTGCGATAGGCCAGATCCCTCGATAATCAGCCACTTACAGTGTTCATAGGGTATACATTTGGCCATGATGGATCCAACAATGCTCAGCACGTAACAATGATAGTTAAGAAACATCGAGGCTGGACCAAAGCTACAACAAAGAAATGCTTATATAGGGCTTCAAAGCTACTATAAGTTCCGTGTGCCCCAAGTACCCATGCAATAATGGGCGCCTGGTTGTAAGCTCCAAAAGGAGTTTGTGGGTCAAAATGATCTCTGCGGTTATTAACAGTTAGCGAGAAATAGGTTGGTTGTGTGTGATTATGGCAACGCTACACTAGGGCGATCTGTCAATTGGGGCTGCCTTGGCAGGAGGACTTTCTAAGGTGTTCTAACGCGTATTCGCGTTACATCTGGAGAAAACCTACCAAAACTCCAGACCGTTAGATCGACAGCCGCGCGATGGGACAAGAACTCTGGACCTTCACACTTCGGCCGTCTACCATTTTCAGTGGCATAACCACTGTGTCATAGTGAGGCGCTAGCGAGAAATAGAAATCATATTTTCGTATACTGTCTATATTTAGGAGTATCTTCTTTCTGCAAGTGAAGAGATTTCGGCACTGTGAGTAGCGTAGCCAGGATTTTATTTTGGAGGTGGGGTTGGGGGTGCTGTATATGAAATTGTAAGCTAAAGTTCAATTGTAAGCTATATATAAAACTGTAAGCTAAGTAAAGGGTACCATTTCGGGGGGGGGGATGGTGTAGCCCCCTGAGCCCACCCTCTGGCACTCGGTAGTTAGAAAATGGCAGTGACTTACACAGAATTTTTTTGGGGGAGGGGCTAATTTCTAAGATATTTGACGTATACAATATGGAAGAAAAACGTAACATTAAACCAATATAATTTGCTTTGGGAAGGGCTAATTGTAGCTTATTTGACATACGGAAAATGTACAATAAAGTAAAATGTTACATTTAAGCTTTTCTTTTTTGGGGGGCTTCATCCCCTCCCCTTGCCTTCCCCTGTACCTGACACTGGAAACTGGCTTTTCAGAATTTTTGTTGGTTTCATAGTAAGATTATTTTTGCAGGAAAAGTAATGTGTGCAGGATTGGGACTAAATTATGCACTTAATTGTATACGAGTTACTGCTATGATTTTAACCAAATTAATGTTAAAAGTTGAAGGGGTAAAATCCAACTGATAAAATTACTGATACTTTTGCCAGTGTGTCACCAACCATATTGAACATTTTCCAGCGGGAATTGCAGAACAGGGTCTAGATGTGTATTGTTGCTGACAGAAAACACTTTTAGCTTAGAAGGATAAATGAGTTTAAAGTCAGGTAAATGCAGTTTTGGAAAATTCGACCAAACAAATGTGCGTTTCATGCGTAACATTATTGTGAAAACTAAAGAGAACCACGTACAAATTGATATTAAGGCGTCTTTTCTTACTAAATCGATGATTTTAACAACTTTATAGATGACTTTTCCCGTATCTCTGATCGTTTATGTGATAAAAACGTTAAGTCCGAACTGCCAGCAAAATGACGGCCGGGTACCCGTCGTGCTGGCGAAGTGCCGTATACCGGGAGCAAGATAAATTGCCATCGTCTGGAAGTCACTGGAGTACCAGTGCCTGAAAAGTGCATATGCGCCGGTGCATAACTAGTAACGGCGAACTGCCATGTGTCTGTGACATGCACAAAAAAGTTAACGGCGTGGTACTGCTTAAAATGTACCGGACCAGCACTATTTGGCAGTAATGGCCCTGTATATATTTCGTAGTGTTGGCAAAAAATTTCGTTATTTTAATTAAATAATATTGTTTCACATTCATACGGTGTAGAAGTGTTAGGGGATATAAGTTCCGGGCACCCAAAGGCAGGGTCACTGCTAAGATTTTTTTTTTTTTTTGAGGGGGGGGGGCAGTGGCGGATCCAGACATTTTTTTTAAAAAAGCTTATTTCACCCAATTAAAATGTACTATAATTCAAAATTTTAGTATAAATCAATGTGCATGCTTTTGGGAGGGGCTAAGTAATAAAATATGATCATTTTAGCATTTTAAAGTGTATAATAAAGCAGAATGTTACCCTTCAGCAATCTTTTGAGGGGGGATGAAGCCCCCTAGCCCCTCCCGTGGATCCGCTACTGGGGCGGGGGGGGATGTAAGGGGAGAAGTTCATATTGTGCCTTCAAATATTTTAGTACTAAAAACTTAAAATAATACAAACGAGTTCAGTATGCTATAAAAATATTTACTACACCGACAGTGTAACCTCCACTCTGTATATGACAGTATATAACCCCACTATGTACAGAATTATGAATTTTAATCTTAACATTTTTATAATTTATATTAATATTTTACGATTTTGCTAAACTTTTCCTGAAAAACATATTTGGAGACTTTTTTCTACGTTAAGCCCCTTTTAAAATCTACCGAATTAGGGTGCAGAAATACGTTAGAGAGTATTACACGAAGACCAGTCAGGGTTTTGCATGAGAGCTCAGCTCCTGTAGTCTTTTTTTCTTCAGAGAATTTTAGATTAAATTAAAAATTTTAACAGCCTACATAATTGCTTCTATTGACATTTTTTTATTCAATTAAATATAGCAGTGGTAAAACAAAAGATAAATATAAATTAGGTAATTAATGCTCAAATTTACAATAAAACAAATTAGAGCTCCTGCAGCTATTTTGTTAGAAATTCAGCAATGAACCAATATTTGCATATTATATTATTTCATTCTGTTTCGATTACTCCTGAATCAAATGTTCTATTTCGCACCCTTTAACGGCCTCCTTACGGAAAGCAAGAGGTCAAAAACATCTACCCAGGGTCAACTAATATCTCACGGTTGCACGATAAGGCACCAAGAATTCGAACTGTTATCGCGGATTTGGCTATATTAATTCAGATTATTTATACGAAGTACAAATGAATTTTTTATGCATTTGAAGATTGGCGAGTTTTACTGTCGATTGAGTATAACCCATTCTTTTTTCTGTTGATGTTTCATTTTGTTTTGCAAATCTTGAAACGTTGAGCGGGAAGCCAGTTATGAAATACGCTTTTTAGGATAAAGTTTTGGTTGTTGTTGCAGACTAGAGATGGGCGGTTCGACTCATTTTACTGATTCGAATCTCGACTCACTCACTACTTCGATGATTCGAATCAGTGATTCGAATCTTGAATCAATAAAACAACTAAAGAAATTTTCCCTCTCTCTGCGCCGAAAGCCGTACTATTTAAACACCCTTCACCCATTCATCGGGTTTCTTCTCCGCTGAGTTCTCGGGCAGTTAGCATCTCTCTCTCCTTGCTCCAGTAAAACTAGTGTTTAAACTGCCCGAAATGAAAATACAGGGGAGCTTCGTATGACCCCCTGGGCCTGTAAGATTAAAAGGTTAAGTTTGGTGTCAAAGTATTCGAAATTTTATGAATCGATGGGGGTCCCAGAGGGGGGGTCGAGAATCAATAAAAACGCGCTCCGATGGATAGTTTCAGAGATATACGTTAATTAATTATGGTAATTAGACTAATTAACCATGATTGAGGCTTAAAAGGACTGCAAACATGTAGAAATTGGCTCTGGGAAGGTTTCCAGACTTTGGAGATGCCGTCGGAGGAGGCTAGTGTTTAAAATGCCCAAATTGAAAATATAGGGGAGCTTCGTATGACCCCCTGGGCCTGTAAGATTAAAAGGTTAAGTTTGGTGTCAAAGCATTCGAAATTTTAAGTATCGGTGGGGTGTTGAGTCTAGGGGGTGGTCGAGAATCAATAAAAACGCGCTCCGGTGGATAGGTTCCGAGATATACGTTAATTAATTATGGTAATTAGACTAATAAACCATGGAGCTGTTTTTTCTGCGATGAGAGAAGAAGAAGCTTTCCGAGAGAAAGCAGTAGCAAAAGCATCACAAGCTGGTATTGATCTCAGGATTTTCTTATCGCCGGCCTCAGAGGCGTAGCCAAGGGGGGGGGTTAGGGGGGTCATAACCCCCCATGAGGAATTTTTTGCCATACAAAATGTATATTCTTCACTACATTATCATACACACGTATACATATATATGAGTTGCAGTAGTCATAACCCCCCCCCATAAAAAAATTCTGGCTACGCCCCTGGAAGGCCTGTATTTTTGCCCTTTATCGAATTCGAGATTTCACTGAAATGAAAATGGGAATATCGGATATTTGATGTTGAAATAAAACCGATATGTCGATTTTCGGCCCAGTCCTACTGAGGGGCTGCTGCTCCCCCCCCCAAAAAAAATGGGACCCTTTACTTAGCTTACAATTGAACTTTATCTTTAAATTTGATACCCAGCCCACCCCGAAATAAAATCCTGGCTACGCCACTGTCAATAACACTAACTACGCCACTGCTTTAGGCCCTATTTTGTATTTCTCTGAATTACGAAAGAAAATAAAATCATTCCCCTTAAACGAAAAACAAGGTAAAAAAAAAAAAAAAAACGAAATCTGCTGCAATAAAGCGAAATGTTATTTTGCTTACTACAAAGTCCTTTTGTGAGAGCGCTTAATACCGCCCCTGTATCCTTCATTAAAAGTGACAAGCACAATCCTAACTTTATTTCATTCTATTTCCCTTCACATGAAAATCCGCCCGCCACCATGTAAACTTAACGTTCCGTTTTTTTTTTTTTTTTTTTTTTTTTTTTGAGGGTGGGGGCAGGGGGACATATATTGAAGTTAAAAGTAGAAAAGGGATGTTTCATTAAATTTTAAACAAATATTAAATCAGTCAGACAAGTTGGAAGGAGGGATTTTCTTACTTTTTTTTTCGGGGGGGAGATTGACCCCTCTTGCCCTTAGGAAGTAACGCCTATGCCCCCCGCCAAAAGCAAACGATGTTCGACCCACTCCACACCCACAGACAGATAAAACTTTAAAATCCGACCACCAACCAAGAAATGAAACACCAAAGATTCGAAAAAAAAACTTCAATTAAATGAAACATCCTTTCAACTCTTTTCGACTCCTTTCGACTCTGAGTCGATAGAAGATTCGAAAAAACCCCTCCAATTAAATGAAACATCCTTTCAACTCTTTTCGGCTCCTTTCGACTCTGAGTCGATAGAAGATTCGAAAAACTAACGAATCTCAACGATAGTATACAATCACCGAAACAGAGCGAAACACTGAATCAGTAAAGATTCGTTGCTGCACCAACTCAGTGACCAACTCACCCACACCCACTCATTTACTGTTTCAAATCATCTATCGACTCAGAGTCGTAAAGAGTCGAAAAGAGCCGAAAGGAGTCGTAAAGAGTCGAAAAGAGTTGAAAGAGAAAGGGAAAATCCCTGGGAACGGCAAAGGGAAAATAAGTTTTTCTTCCCTTCGCACTTGGAATGTATTTCCCTTGAGGGCTTGAGATTCGAATCAGTAGAGAGTGAGTGTAAAGACTGAGCCACTCAGTACCAAGATTCGAATCACTGATTCGACTCATCGAATCATTGGCCATCTCTATTGCAGACTTTCGAGAACGTTATTGCTATAGACTAGTGAGATATCTCTGTTAGGAGCAATAATAATTATAATAAGATTTGCTTCTGCAGTGATATCTTGCTGGTTATGGATACAGAAAGAAGATTTTACGGTTGGATTTAAGTTTTTAAACAGTCAGGAAAATATTACAGGTAAATTTTTACTTTTACTGTTTTTAATGTACAATGGACTTCTGCAACTAATTTAAAGATTAGGCGACTTTTTGAACCAAAAAAACGTCATTTTCATACTATTTTCCTGTTTTACCTTACTCCAGCGACTCATTTGAAAATCTGGTGTTGGTTTTTGTCAACTCCCTTTTTTTTTTAAAGCTGCTACTGAGCTTTCGGAAAACATTATAATCTTTTTTTTTTAATCGTGCTATAAAAATAAATGCATTATATGTTCTGTTATATATATATATGAAGTTTTTTAAATTTATCATTTTATTCAATCCTTCTCAAATGAAGCTAAATTAAGCATGTTTATTTCTTAACTACAAAATCATTCAAAAATGTTACTACTTTGGGAACTAAAATTGAGAAAATGGCTACTAAACCGGTGACTTTTTTTTAAGTCGGTGATGTTACTAGATACTTATTTGAGTGTATAAAAGTACTTTCCTCCATATTATTTGAATCATGCAGTATACAACAGATATAGATACAGAAAATTTCTTTTCAGAATAGCTAAGATTTAAAAAATAATTTGATCTAAACAAAATGTACAAGAAAGCAAAATTTTACCCTAAAGTTATGTGTGTAATCATAGTACAATTTTATTTATTATTACTTCCTGTAAGATTTTGATTAGTACATACACACACACACATATACATGTATATCAACCATAAAGTATTATAACTCATTTATAAAATCTCTGAAATATTGAAATTAAACTGTTTATAAATGATTTTATGTTGGTTCTGAAATGTGTTACCGACTTTCTCACAAAAAAATCTTTTGCGACTGCAAATTTGTAAAAAAATTGCAGTTTATGAAAACTGCACACAATTCACTAATGATAGGCGCACATAATTTGCAAACGATTGACCAACGGATTTTGCTGTTTTTTATCTTTCATTTATGTTGTTTTTTATCTTTCAGAATGTTACCCTTAAGGAATGTTTTTTTTTTTTTTTCTGGGTGGGGGTGGGGATTGATGAATTGATGAATAAGCCCCCTACCCCGAATCCGCTACTGGCTCATATTTTAATTATGGCAGCATTACTGTAAATAGGCACTAATCCGGTACCGTACCATTACATTGTAGTCACTGTTAAGGTACCAGGCCAGTGCCTTTATTTTTAATAATAGCCGGCACCCGGCCGTTTCATTTCGGGCATTATAAACTTAATGGGCCAGTGCCTTTATTGTGAGTAACGGCCGGCACATGCAGTATGCCAGCAGAGTGCCGTTACCTTCCCAGGCTTCTGGCAAGGTACTTCTCGGGCGACCACTTTTGGTACGATTCAGTTACTTTTTGCAGTGCCGGGCCGGTACTGGACGTAAAAGCAGAAAGGCACTGGCAAGGTACTCCGCCAGCAGGTGTGTGTTTGCTGCGTAGCGCTATGAGCGCCACTTGTTGCGCCTTGCTTAGCGCAAGGCAACCTTTACTATACCTAGACCCTGCTATAGCTCTTGCCGTTCAGAAATTATTGCCGTGATAGCGGACTTTAGCGGGCACACTGTATATGTATTTGCTTAGACCCTCATCAGACGTTAACAGATTTCTAAACGTTCGTGCCCCTTGAAAGCTGCTAATTGGGCTATTGGGCAGAGGACTTTTGGAACCATTAATTTAAGATGCACACTTCTTAAACCACCTGTAAACGGTGGTCTTCGGTGCTAGGTGGAAAAGCGAACGCGCGATCTGGCATTCAAATCACGAATGTCATGTATTTTTGTGCGTTCTTTCCAACATCAGACAAAAAGAGTTATCAGTAATTTTTATATTTTAAATTAATTTTTTTTAAACCCTTCCGAGAAATGCTTTCTTTCTCTCCTCTCCCCTCGGAAAAAAAAAGT
Organism: Cheiracanthium punctorium; assembly: GCA_038373885.1. Classification (NCBI taxonomy): domain Eukaryota; kingdom Metazoa; phylum Arthropoda; class Arachnida; order Araneae; family Cheiracanthiidae; genus Cheiracanthium; species Cheiracanthium punctorium. The sequence goes on along the minus strand of JAWZYV010004791.1, from coordinate 16,837 downwards.
TTAAATTTTTTAACCTAAACCATAAGCATTAAGAATTTAAGAAGTTTTATAAGAACTGTAACTAGTTTATCATACTCAAATAAAATCTGTTAATTTCAGGCTTCTTTTTCTAAGAACTGATAAATTTTATAAGAACAAAATTTCTACTGCTTAACGACAGTAGCGATGCTTCAAAATGTTTCTCTCTATTCTAAAAAAAAGTAAAGGCCGCTCTCGCTGTCAAAGCTTGTTGGCTTATCTCCTCCTAAACCGTGGGGATTTGAGTTTCGACTAAGGTGCCCACAGATTCGAAAAATTCCGAGGAACCTGATAAGCTGACTTAAATTTCGAAAATCGAATTATTTTAGAAGATATTAATAAAAAACTGAAAAAAATAAACAGAATGGTTGCCGGTTTTGGCATAAAATCCTTTGCAACAAAGCGATTCCAAGTATGTAGTATCACGTGAAATTGTCAAACATGAAGTAGAAACACGCCCATTTTACTCAAAAATAAAAACTATATGAAATAAGTAACTCAAAATGTGTTACACAAAGTTGACAATTTTCAAATAGTAAAATCGCTTAGACAACAGGAGTTTAGAATTAGCGATTATTCGTTTTTCCAAAACAGAATAAGTAATATCTTGAAAATGAAAAATAATTAAAATGCAGATTATTTTAAAGCCGATTCGGTCCAGCTGGATTATTTGCTACCAGTATAAATATTTGGCGGCGTTAACTATGCCATTATAGCAGTTATAGTACACTTTGGATATTTGCTAGCGCGACGGGATGGTATAATTCGTGGTGCTAAGTACGCCAATCCTCAAACGATTATGTAAATGAAAATATGGATAAGGGTTTTCCGGTAACCTTAAATGAACAGTAATTATAGGTTGCGAGCATGTGTCAATCGCCACATAATGAAAAGTCGCCATTGGTGGCAAGCTATCCTACCTGTTCTGTAGTTTTTATCAAATAAAACATATGAATTACTGTTTTCTTAGAGCTAACTATTAACTATACATATACGCAAGTCACCCAATTATGAAAATTCTCCATAATTGGCTAATACGCAAGGCGTCGCATGGGTTTCACATAATTACAAATAGGGCGAGGTTTAAATTTTAATGTTCCAAGCAACATGCAAGAACCAAGCAATGTGTAGCTCGGTAACATTCTATGTAATCCAACCTTTGGGTTTTGTTTGTATAAATTATGTCTTTTTTACGAAGCCTTTTTAGGGGCCGAATGCCTCATACGAAATGCGAGCGTAGCGAGTCTGGGGGCTTTGGCCCTAGTTTATTTAATAAAAAGTAAACAAGTAATAATTTTTCTCCCTGTATGGTCAAATTTTTTAACCGAAATTTTATTGGTTTTAATATTATTGCAAGAAAATCGAACAACTTACCATCTAAACATTAAATAAATGTACAGACATAGTGTTAAATATAAAAACTGTTAAAAATCGCTAACTTTAGTTGGTAAAAATAAATTAACATTCCTGATTATTCTGAGAAAAGCAGCATTTTAAAACCAAATGAAATGTCCAGATTTTTGTGGCAAGCAGATGGAGGATTTTCTTTTTATCAACTTAAAACTTTAATGTATAATTAAGTGTGATAAACTGTTGTTGTTTCAAATGCCCTTTAGCAATAGCCGAGCGGTGCTAGATCCCCCAATAGGATGGGGATCAGCGAAAGGGAGCAGTTTTGATATTAATGAGCTCCAGTGGGAGGAAGGCTGATCTTAACTCCGGGTCTCCTAATTTTAAGCCAATTCCAGACGAGAGACCTAGCACCTGAAATCGGCACCCTCAGAGGTATCATTCGAACATGGAGGACTTTGGAACCATTAACAGATTTTAAATGCAGCAGTTTAGGGACTAGGTCACTTCGTCGGCCCGTAGCCAGATGATTCAACAAAGGGGGAAGTGCCCCCAGTATGGGTATGCATGTTCAATTGTTTTCTTCTCCCCCATCCTCAGAGGTCTTTTAAGTGTTATGAAAACATGTTTTTGACTACTTTATTTTATTTTGTTTTCACTAATTGCGTGTGTTAATAAAAATTTCAGTGGTGGCAGAATGTCCTAAACAGTGCACACGCTCAATGTTTTCTGGTTGACTTAATTTTTCGTTATGAAATTATCGTGATATCTTAACTATTGTTAGTGATTCTGATGTGTTTTAACACTTTCAAATAAGGCTAGAGTGTGTATGATTTTGTTTTGTCGGTCCATCTGTTCTATCTGTGCATCTATGCTCCTAACTGCCGTAAATTTGCATCGATTGCTACAAAATTCATATATGTTATATAATGTATGTCGTATATAAGATTGATAAATTTTTACAGGTGCACTTAAAAGAATTCGATACATTATATTCTACGGGTAGTCGCAGGGGGCGGCAAAATTTTTTCTGGGGGGGCATTGGCCCCCAAATGCACCCCCTTGGGTATAGGCTAGCTACTGCGGGACTTATATTAAACTAATACTAATTTATAATAATATAGTAATGCTCACTTACATATAATATATTACCGCGAAGATAAAGGGGGCTGTAGCCCACCCTAGAAAATCAGGCCACTTACGCCAATGATCCCGGCGGTCATTCCCGCCAAACTATTTTTTCGTCAAATGTGCTGGCAAACTGTTGCCAATCTATTCCAAACCATAAACAATTTCATGTGCCTGGCATTTATCTTCGCGAAAAGTCGCTGGTCTCGGCGGACCGCCGTGATAACACGTAAGTACCTTCCCCCCCCCCCCCTAAATATATACTTTTTAAATTTTATAATACTGGATAAAATAAATGCTGATTTTAAAATATGAATTATAGTTAGGCAAGCAATGCTTACATTTTTTATATGGACCGTTCGCGATTGAAAGAAATTTTACAAGTTCTAATATAAGAAAATGCATCGCGAAATAATTCACTGAATCAAAATGTTCTGGGTTTTTAAATACGACACTAGATGTCAGCACTAAAATTTTGGTGATCTTACACAAAATTTGACTTTTTCAAAGACGGCGTGGTTATTGTTTACATGAAGTTCTTGCATAGGTATGGATTTATTCCAGTAAATAATACAATTAATTTATTAGCAGCAGAAATTATCGGGGGTTGCACATGACAAACTAAAAGTCGCTACCTGTAAGCTTAAGCAGTCTTGCCGATGTGCACATACATTTTTTTTTTTTTTAAGTTCCCGTCTGCAGGGCCTCCGAGCGAAATTTTATAAGAAGGGACAGAAATGTTCCCGGGACCCCCTCCCCAACTTGTATTTGCCTAATTAAGATAATTTGCCTAATTAAGAAATATATTTTAAATTCTGCCCAATTTTAGTTTAAAAGTAGTTATTAAAAATAAAAAAGTTAATATTGTGGGGTCATTTTTATTCTTACCTAAATTCTAATTTTAATAATAGTATTTACAATCTGTAATAATGTATTATAAAAAATATAAAAAAATGAAGTATCATTACGGTCTTTTTATGACCAAATTTAAAAAATCTTCCTTTGCCTTACCACCCTCGTTGTCTAACATGTGTTGCAAATCACCATCACCAACAGTGTGTTATTTATCTGTAAATGCATCAGTTCATATAGTTAAACACAGTTTTGAAAATTAATTATTTTTTCTTTTAGTGATTTTTATATAGAATGCTAAAAGAAAAGAATGACTAAGGAAATCTTCTCATATTTAGCGATTTTTTATTCATGCTTGAAGGTTAAAAATATATATAAATGGTAGAATTAGCATATTTGTTATTTAATTTTAATATTGGCTTTTTGTGTCTTTTTACTTGCAAAATTCCGTATAACATCATCAAAATTAATCGTTCTGGCAATGTCAGATTCGATGCTTAGTCTTGCTAAGTCTACAAGTCGTTCTTGAGACATGGTTGATCTTAAGAAATTTTTTATGAGTTTCAATTTGCTGAATGATCGTCCAGCAGAAGCTACCGTTCCTGGAATGGTTAAAAAATACCCTAAGGGCAATGCAAACATTTGTAAATAGATCGTTCAGTTTATATTCTGTTAGTATGTTCAATAAATCCAGAGGCTTTAATTGATTTTTCTAGCTGCATGTGTGAGGCAGGGGGCGCATTTTTGTATTTTGCACCACTTAGAAAAATAGCTAGGACCGGCACTGCGTTGGGCTGTGATTTTTTAAAGTATTTTTTTTTAAGTAAAGATGTAGAAAGGAAATGTGTAGTGCATTTTGAAAAATTCACGGGCCCCTTGTAGTTCGACGGGCCCCGGGGCAGTGCCTGGCTGCCCCACCCTCTCGCTGGGCCTGCCCGTCTGTTTGAAAGAGCATATTTAAGTGCATTAACTCATAAAAGCATTTCCTTCGTCGAAATCGACCATCACCTGTGGCATAAATAATTAGAAGCGACCTATGTGTCTGTATTAGAGACGAGACGGGCTCAGCCCTGTAATTCACGATTGTGTTCGGGCTCGGGCTCAAGAGAAATTTCTCCTTTATTGCACATACATCTTGATTCTAAAGAATTAGAAAGTTTACTAAGGATTTGTTACTAAATTTGTCTTTAAGTTGCACTAATTTATGATATTCTATCAATGAACTAACTGACTTTCACTTGGGCTCGGGCCGGTTCCTATTGAAAAACCGCGGTTTCGGGCTTTAAAAAATGAGCCCGGACTCATCACTAGTCTGTATCCCGGGTAGTGACGCGTTTATGATTGTGTTGGGGCCATAGGCGGCTTTTTTTCAGGGGATTCTTTTTTAGGGAGGCGCATAAGCCCCCCTCCAAAAAAAAGGGAAATTACCATAAAAAAATCTTAATGTTTGTACAAGTAAAATGGTGTGACGAACCAATTTGTAAATTGGGGTTCTCATCTCCCATGCCCTTTTTTAGAGCATGAAAGACAGAGACTATAGTGATGCAATCTAGGATAAAAAACGACCCCTCCCCCTGGTCTTGGCTAATTATTAAGAGATATTTTACACTCCTGTTTGTGAAAAATGCAACAGCATGAAAGACTACCCGCTTCAGCTGAATTTTTCAGGATTATTTATTAAAAACTTAAACATTTTTTTTATTAAATCAATGTTTTAAATACACAAAAAATATCTACTAATGCCAAGAAATTTAATTTATATGTATGATGTCTCTTAAAATGTCAAAAACCATATAATTGCTAAAACAACTTATTCGTATCCAAATAAGCAAATAATTCAAACAGCAATATTAGCGATGCATTTCGAAAAAAATCATGTGGTTTTGGTAAATAAATAGGAATAAACTAATTATGTCACGCACTTAAAAATTTCAAGAATGACCCTTTACAAGCGGTACTATGCAGGGTAATAAACGATAAACCTGTATCAATCAGATGCAAAATTTTCATTCTTAAATATCAAAAATTTAGCAGGATGTGTCACTCTGAAATTTGAAGATTCCGTGTTGAAGAATTTTATCAGAAAGTTTTATAAAAGGTTGTTGATTTATTTATTAAGCGGGTATTGTTAACACAGCTTAACAATAATCAACCTGAATTTTTTGAGCCCTTGGCGCGATTAATTCATTTCCATTTGTGTACACACACCGTTAGGAAAATTTCGTTTCTTCGAACAACACCCTTAAATTTGATAGCGATTCAAGAAACGAGGTTGATATTCGAGAAAGAGGTAAATTTACTTCTTTAGTTTCGTATATTAAAAATTATTTATCATAGAACATGAATTAGGCTATGTAGAAATATGACTTTCCGTATTTCTGTCAAATTGTGCGTTTTTAAAAAACTCAAGTATTATTCGCAAATATAAAATAGGAAATTTCTTTCTGCATTTCCTTTTTGAAAAATCGTTTATCACCTTGTCGAATTCAAATTTTTTTGTTTCTTCTACTCTCATCTATTGACAATAAGAATGAGCGGGGTAAAAAATATATGTTAAATTACTTCCTAAGGCGATCATATTTCTAAACAGTATTTTGGGGACAAATCAAGCATTGTCCTCGAATACAAGGAAAACTTGGGGACACTAGAAAATATTTTTGAGGACTTATTCGAGGACACAACATATTACCATGTATATCAGTATACCCATACTTTAAATATGGACTGACTTTGATACTTAACCCATTTGTGCCTAGATATTTTTGTGACTTTCTTAGATTTTCGCTAATATCAGCAGTAATAGATAAATTTCTGATGTCAACTTCTTGAACAAGGGATGATTTCTTTTAAAATCTTCATGTATAAAAATTGAAGTGTCAACATCCTACTAGGTCATGTTAAAATATTTTGTGGAGTTGAGGTTCAATACTCGTGAATAAAGGCTAGGAAAAATAAATAACGTTTTCGACTGATAGCGATAAAGCCGTCCCAAAAAAGGGACGCTAGGCATAAATGGGTTAAAAATGAACTCTAATATAGCTTTTTATATCAATTGTGTATTCTTATTTCTAATAAATTAATGGAAGTATATCCTTCATTTATAAATATTTATTTAAACCAGAAATAGGACAGGAACATCATATTGAAATATTACAATTTAATCAAAATTTAACTATTGGCATAGTATTTGTATTTTTCAGATGACATTGCTTTTTACATTGGCTCATTTTGTGATAATTTTTCATGAAACTTTCTACACCTTCTAAAAAAAGTATTCCAATCCCAGATAACACACTTGTCCATTTTATGTCCATTTCTGATCCAACTCATCCATAATACATCCATGTCTATACATAGACATAATCTGGAAAATCCAGAATACGTTCATGAATAGACCAAAACTAGACTTAGAATATCCAGAATAAGTCCATTAAAGACGTATTCCAGATGATCCACACTATATGTCAGTGATACGACATAAAATGGATGTGTGTATAAGTCCAGAAATGGACAAAATATGGAAAAGTTACTTTTTTGTCATTGATTATCATTTTACCCAATACTGTATACTTACGACGCATGAATTTATTATACTTTATGTTTTTATTGATGTTAAATTTTACCCCAAAAATGTTTAAAAACTTTTTACATTCTAGAGTTTTTTTTTTTTTTTTTTTTTTGTCGAGGAACTTTTGAAATTTAAAATACTTTTTATGTATTATTATTTCCTACAAAAGCGGTATTGTGTAAAAAGAAACTCATATCCACATGCAAAAAAAAAGAAAATTCTCTAGCGACTCAACATCCAAAAACGAATAGCTGCATATTTTTTTCTAAGTTCCCAGTCCGAAACTAAAAAATCTTTACTTCAGCATTTTGACGCATTAGAGCAAGTTCTCCTGCGTATAGTGGTTAGCACCTTCTACTGTGAAGACCATGATCAAGGGTTCGAATCTGAAGCGGGGCTAGTACTTAAAGGTTGGTTTTTAAAAAAAAAAGATTGGTACGAATATTTTTAAAAATTCGTTATTAAGATGTAACGATAAATTTAAATTAATCATTACATACAATTAGCTAAAAATTATTAAATGGATTTTGTTGATGTCCAGGATTCGACCGTAAAAGGTCTATAAATAGACAAACACGTCCATTATTACGTCCATATAGATGTCTATAAGACGTCATATGGACGTCCTATAGTGCCATATTGACGTAAAATGGACGAGAATTGGGCGAATCCTGGATGTTTAATGGACATGTCAGCTTGTCTATATGACGTCTTCTAGACGTGTTCTGGACAAGTTTGTGCTATCTGGGATGCAAGAAAAATTCCGTACGTCAATCTTATATTTAAAACACGATTTTTCATGAAAAGTGATTGCAGAAACCTAATGTTGGATAATTATATTTGACAAATATTTGACAAATTGATGTGCTATTTCATAACATTTCTATAGATATATGAAAAACTGTCAAATTTGAAATTAAAGTTTTTAATTATTTTACTAACAGCAAATGCAGTGACAGATTCAGATAAGTTTTAAGGGACGGCAGATATGTAGAACGAAGCATATTATCAAATAGTCACATTTTTTCTATCATCAAATATGGTTCCACCTCAACAGTGGGTTTCTGTGCGCTTAGGAGGAGGGCGAGCGGACACCCCACGCCCCCTAAAAAGTACTTTTGTCGACAAAATCGACAGTTGCTAAAGGACTGTCAGCAAATTTCAGCTTTAATCACCAATCTGTAAAATGCTCAGTGTATAAATTACCAGTTCTGTCGACAGTTTATTATAAGTTATACTATATCATGAACATAGTCTTGTTACAATTTTCCTTTTAGTGATTTTTGTGCCAGTAAACAAGTCCCTTTTGTCCCCTCAAGCCAACTTCATTCCAGATCATGTAATGTAGGTTGTATTTAAGGCAAACATGCACATTAAGTATCTGCCTAGGGTGGGGGGTGCCTCGGGCGAAGGACTTTTAGGGGATTTAATGCGTATTCACGCTACATCTGGAGGAAACCGCCCAAGAGGCCAGATAATCGGTGTATATTTTTGAAAGCATATTAGTATATATCGTCAGAAAATTTTGTCTTTACACCCCCCCCCTCCCAACATTTTTGCTTAAAACTGGCTCTAGTCCCGTCACTAACAGAAATGTGTTATTTTCAAATAGTAAACGATCTGTCAAGTTACAAACATATATTAATCTGTAGAAAGCTAGCTTATTTTGCACTATGAGGAAAATTAATATTGCAGGTGCAACTTATGAACTGTTTAAAAAAAAGGAGGGGGGAGAGATCGGAAGCAGGAAAATATTTAGAAGGTCCTTTCAGAAGCTATCCTTTACAGTTTTAGAGAACCAGGACGGCAGGCAAACCAAAATCATAAAAACTTTTCGAATTAATTAAAAAAAAACATATAACGTTAAAGGAAAGAATGCTTATTTTTTGAAATATGATTCATATCCCTCCTTGTCCTTTGACAGTTACTTTTGTAAAGTGTCTCTCAAAACATCTGAAAATTTACTCCATTGAAACTTTTGTAAGGAGGCTTAATCTTTTCTTTTTTTTTTTTAATATTCATGTGGGGAAATCCAATAGGCGTATAAAGTCACTGAAGAATGTCACAGAAATCATTCTTTACTAAAATATTTATTTATTATTTTTTATATTTATTTCAATTTACGTAATTTTCTAGATTCTTAATTTTTAGTTTGCCCGAATAAAATTGGTATGAATACAATGACATTTCGTAGTTCTATTTTTATTTTCAGTTAGCTGTAGATATTGACTGCAAAGTAAAAGAAAAAAAATAATGCATGCGTAATGCATATACATTACGCATGCAAGTATCAACACACGGGTGCATCTATATTATCTGACTATGAGAAAGATATCAGTACAACAGAATGTATTAGTGATGTTGCTTACACGCTATAGCACATAAAATGAAAAAAGTCGTTGATGGTACGCAAAAAAAAAGTTACGACGCGTCCCGCATAATTACCATTGCACAAAATTTTGAAAAAAAAAAAAAAAGAGAGAGAGAGAGAGAGAGAGAGAGAGAGAGAGAACTTTTTTTTCCATAGCGCATCCTTTCTCCAATGCAAAATATAGAATGTCTGAAGAAAAGTTTTAAAAAATCAGTATTGATTTCAGTTCAGGGACCTGAACTCTCAGTCACCGCGTATTACTTAAAGAGCTACTGATATTTTTCATTCAACTAAAATACGCAGTAGAAGAGACTTGTCAAAGCAATAAAAATGCTTTTTCTTCCAGTACTCTCAAAGAGTATTTGATTGCATATAGATTATGTATTTTTCTCCATGAAATTTGAGTCCTGAAGCATATAACAGGTGTAGATACAAAAATCTCTTCTAAAATAATAAATAAATAACAAAATGAAGTTGGTAAATATAGATATATATATGAACTGTAAAGTACTATAACACATTTGTAAAATATTTAAATAACTGAATTCTTAAAACTGTAAAATATTTTATACATACCTTTAACAACAAAACAATTTTGATGCACAAATTTAAATCCTTGTTGTTGATTAACCACTGTGAACCAACGAGATTTCAAAATTGAAGTAGTATTAGTTTAATAACTACTTCTAAATCTGAAATATCATTAGTCATTATAATCTTGTAAAATATAAGCACGGCTCAAGTTGATTTTTTTTTCAGAATAAACTTATTAGGAGAAAACAATTGTGTCCAATTTTACCTTCTCGACTGTTGTACAACTAGAGCAAATAAAACTTTATTATTAAGCTGTCTAGCATTTTTTAGTAATCCAAAACGCATCTTTTAATAAGCACTGTGCAATTATTATATATTTATTAGCATAGCTGCATAGTAAGTTGTTTGTTTACATACTTTGAAGATCGTTAGGCTTATGGACAATCGAACTATAATCAATGAATCAATAATAATAGTTATCGTGATTCAAGTTACTACGAACCTATGCAACGAATAAAATTCACAGAAATATAGCTGAAAAGATAAATATTCGTTTCAGATTTCAACTATCAATTTGAAGTTTGAAGACCCCCCTCAAGAGGGGCGGGTTTTTGGAGATTTATGGCTGGAGAGCCGTTATCTCACTTGTTTCGTGGTACCAGACCCACTGTTACGAAGCTCTTAGTACTTCTGATGTGCAAAATGACAAAGAGACACAGCGAGAGAAGCGAGAGCCAGGCCGGGGGGCCGTCCGAAGGAACCTGGTGGGGGCTAACCCCGTGAAAGCGATCGAGAGAAGCGAGGAAACCAACCCAAAGGGCCAAAAGAGAGACGTTAGGCAGAGTAGAGAGAAAGCTGACGCAGGAAGAGCATTACAGCTCGGCGCGTAGATATGGAGGCAATAGCATGTCGAATGAAAACGGGGAAAGGGCCGGAGAAAGAAGGTGGCAGCTCCAAAGTGCGAAGAAGGGGGCACCGGGAGGTGCTATATTTCTTGCAGGAAAAGAGGATGTGTTCGATAGTTTCGGGAGTGCGGCACGTGTCACAGAGGCAGTTTGGGGAGATGTTGAACCGGTGATATAGGACTTTGTTGGGTAGCATGCGGCAGACCAGCCGCGTGAAGAGCACGTCTTCGTGCCTGTTATGGAACCATGGGAGCGTGTTGTGGGCACTCGGGATTTCTCCATGTGTTGCTAGGTATTTGCTGGTGCTGAAGTGTGTCATGGTTTTTTGGCGAAGAGTCCTTGTTATGGCTGCGGTGACGTCTTCGGGAGCCACCCACTCTAGATGTATGTCAGAGGGCTGGGTGTCTCTAGCGGCAGCATCCGCCCGTTCATTTAAGAAAATGCCCCGGTGGCCCGGGGTCCAGTAGATTTGTAGGCTTCGAACCATCTGAGAAGCCACTGTCAGCTTTTTATAGAGACGCTGGATCACGTGGGGGGATTTGTGATTGCAAGAGGACAAAGCTGTAAGGACCGACAAGCTGTCGGTGAGAATGATCGTGGGGGTGTCGCTGCATAGAAGTTCATCCAGTGCGGAGCAGAGAGCTAGGGCTTCCGCCGTGAAGATGGAGTTAACGTTATTGAGGGTGTAATGGAATTTCCGGTGTAGGGTGCAACCACCGATGGCGGTGCTGTCGTGTGTTTTACTTGCATCGGTCGCTATAAAATTATGGGTCGCCCGGAGCGGATCGAAAAAAGTGTTAAAAAGGTTTGAAACTGCAGGGACACAGAGCTGTTTATTTTGGAAGGACAGGCCTTCAGTGACCACGGACCAAGGGGCCGGAGAGAAGAAAGGGGAGGGGGCGGCTAGAATGAGATGATCGACGTTGCATTCATAGTCTGCCAAGAGACAAGTTAGATCGGGGTGGAGGGGGAAGCGAGACGTCGGAGATTGGTAATCATTCCCAAAAAGGAAAGACCGCAGGGGCGACAATGGTCCTAAGGAGATGTGCTTGATCCAAAATTTGGTTGTGAGAACCTTGATCCTGTCGTTGACACTGAGGGAGTTGGCATGTTTAGTCAGGACGAGGTTGGGGACCCACCTAGGGAGGCCAAGCGCGATACGTAGGGAAGTGTTTTGTATGACTTCCAGACTTTTAATCAGAGAAGGACACTGGGAGAATAGAGCCGGGGCACCGTAGTCCAGAAGGCTTCGAATAGTGCTGTTGGCTAGTTTCACTAGGTGCGCCGAGCGGGCCCCGTAGTGGCGAGACGAGAGCACTTTTAGGATGTTAATCCGTTGGAACGCTTTTTTCTTTATATAGTTGATGTGAGTACGGAGACCCCCACGTCTCGAGAAATGAAAGCCGAGATATTTTATAGAATTCGACCATTCTATGAGACCCCCCTGTATGGAAAAATTCACGTGGCTTTCCCCACACCTTCGAGATAGGTTAACAGCCCGACATTTTTCCGGGCTTACGGAAAGTTTCCGCTCGCAGGTACCGAGGTTGTGGTCTGCACAGTATAGGAAGATGTCGTCGGCGTACACTATACTGTCAACACCCTGTTCCAGGACTTCAAAAAAGTCGTGCATATATACTGTGAACAAGAGGGGGGAGATTACGCTGCCCTGTGGGAGGCCTTTGGAGAGGGGGTGCAGGCTGGAGACCGTGCCCCTCCAAGCCACCTGAATGTGCCGCTCCAGAAGGAAGTTATGTATCCAGCGAAGAATCCGGCCCTTGATTTGTAGCTGGGCACATTTGGAGATCAGGCCGTCGATGTAGACTGAGTCGTAGGCCGCATGTATGTCCAAAGAGACCCCAAGGAAGTACTTCTTGTTGTTACGTGCCATGTGGAGATCAAGGTTCAGTTTGGTCACCGCCGTCTGGCTGTCCCTGAACTGCAGGAAACCGAAGTGGCGAGGATCCACGGAGGGATGCGAGAATAGGAAGTGGTGTAGTCGCTGGCAGATCATGCGTTCTTGAATTTTGCACATTACCGCCGTCAGGGCGATGGGACGGTAAGAAGTAGCAGCGTCGGCTGGCCTCTCAGGTTTAAGGATCGGCAGGATCCGAGAAGTTCGCCAGGCGGAGGGGATTTCGCCCGTGTCCCAGATTAAGTTGTATAGCTCGAGTACGAGTTTTAGGGAATGCGGATTTAAGCCCTTGAAAAGGCGAGCGGATATTTTGTCAGAGCCCGGCGTGGTGACTTTGGTGGAGTGGATCGCTTGTTGTAATTCCTTGATAGAGAAGGGCAGGTTTAGGGGGTCTGTTTCCAGGCCACCGTAGTCAATGGGTAGCGGTTCATGTTGGTCAGAGTAGCTGAAGGATTTCGCCAATATTTCTGCCTGGGCCTGGGCAGAAGCTATAAGATTAATGCCATCTTTAATCAGGAGGCGGGAGGAGAGGGGCGAAATAGGGCGAGAACGGAACTTGCGGAAAATCGTAAAAAGGAGGTGTCCATCACGCGACGCGCGGCACGAGCGGTCCCAGAAGGCTCTCTTGGTCTCGCGAATGACCTTTTTGAGTTTTGCTGACAGCCGTTTGTACTTTCGCCAGTATTCCATGGAGACCAGAGTGCGAGATTTTCGGAGGAGAAATTTCTTTTGACGTCGGAGGTTCTCGCAGCGAGCCGTCCACCAGGGGGGAAACCGGTTCAGACTGTTCGAAGGATGATAGGTATGCGCCCGAATGCTGGAGGAGACGATGTCCAGGAAATCTGAAAGAGCGAGGGCAGAGAGATTTTTTCAGGCGTCGTTGACCTGACCGCAGATCTGATTCCAGCGGTACAAAGGCCGCGGGGAGGGAGACGTTGGGAGGCTAGAAATCCAGAGTTGGATGGGGAAATGATCGCTGTCAAACAGGTCGTCGCATATCTGAAGAGAGAGAAGGTCATAGATGTCTAGAGAGCAGAGGGACAGGTCGATGAGCGAGGAGGAGCCATTTGGAGAAACATGGGTTGGGGAGGAGGAGTTCAGCAATACAAAGGGGCTGCCAGAGAGCCACTGGCAGAATTCCTCACTCACTGGAGTGGAGGTAGGAGAGCCCCACCACGGGTGATGGAGATTGAAATCACCGAGTATAAGGCTTGGACCTTCGAGGGAGGAGCAGATATTGCGTAGGTCCCGTACCACATGGCCATGACTCGAGTACAAGTTAATGATATTTAGCTTAATGTTGGGAAAGTGGACTGAGACCGCTAGGATTTCGTTGTCGCCAGAGGGGGAGGAACACGGAAGGCGGAAGGACGGGAGATGCGACGAAGCCGCAATGGCAAGACCGCCACCCGGGCGGGGCGACCTGTCTTGGCGATAAACAACCTTACCGCTGGGGTGAAACCTAGTATTGTCTTTCAAAAAGGTTTCCTGCAGTAGCAGGACGTCCACATCAGAAAAGGGGGGGAGCTTCAGCCAAACCTCTTTATTTTTAATGCTTCGGCAGTTCCACTGAACAATAGAAAACGGAGATGAGCTAAAGGCCATAGCTGTAGGGAAGAGACAACGAAGGAAAACATGGCCAAAGTCCAGCCCGAAACAAGGGGAACCAAGCACGAGCAGGAAAAAACGAGCGAAACGGGCAGAAAAAGAATTTTTTTTTTTCCTCTTCCATTGGCCCCAAGAGCGCCGAGACCGGGGCCACCTGGGGGGCCAGTGTTGGAGCCATCTCTCAGTGACGTGCGTGCTTTTTTATCTTTCGGCCCACGAGCCAACCCCGGCGGGGGGAGGCTACCCGAGGGGGAGTCAGGTCACCCGGGCTTTTGTATGTTTGGTGCGTTTGGATGGTAATAGTGTTTAGCGCTAGCATTATCCGGTCCGTACGTTTTTGTAGTATGTCGTTCATACACTTAATGACATTGTTGGTGCGCTGTTCGAAATCTTTGGTGATGCGGTCGATTTCCGGTTGGGGAGTGCTGGTGATTTTGGCGTAGGACTTCGGTGTCGTATGTTGTCGATATTGTCGCCTGGCTTCGGAAAAAGTTAGAAAATTGGTACATTTGAACTGCAGGAACTCTGCTTCTTTGAGTCTGCTTGGGCACTGGCTATAGTCCGCCCGGTGGGGTTGCTGGCAGTTGACACAGTGGGGTTCCTCGAGATACGCGTCGGAGTGGCTTTTGCCGCAGTTGACGCAGATGTGCTCGTTTTTGCATTTTGTTTCGGTGTGGTCGTATTTTTTGCTTTGGCGACATTGTAGGGGACGGTCTATAAACATAGTTATTTTTTGTATGGTGAACCAGAGTTTAATTTCAGGTGGTAATACAGTTCCCAATATAGTGATGAGGACCGGGGCATATTCGCTGCGGCTGCCTCTTTTCAGAAACCGGCGCGCTTCTAGGAAGGAAATTTTATTAGAGAGTTCGAGATCATTTATTAGTTCACTTAATTTAACGTCGGTGGGAATGTCAAATAAGAGGAATCGGGTAGTGATGTTTGTCCACGATATCCTACTGGTGACTGGTACGTTTAAGAAGGATTGTGTATTCGCCACGTTTTCGGCACAATCCACGTCAGTTGTTTGTATTAGTATGGCTCCGTTTCGAGTATATCGTAAATTTTTTATTTTGTCGAAATTCGGTATTTGTTTTTTTATTTCCGTGTAAACCGTTCTGGGGTCCTTTTTGGGTACGCTTAGGGTGTTAGTGCTTGTCAAAAAGATGTTAAAGTCACTTCCGGCATTCTCAGCTGCTTTTCTTAAAGCAGAGGCTACATCAACCGTTCCGCGAAAATAGTTTGGGTTAACATAATTATCAGCTTCCATACTTGCCGTGCTAGCTAAAGGCGGGTTGTCAATGGTAAATTGTGAGTGTGCCATGACACTCCTCCCCACTTAGGGGGAACTCCGGTGGAGAAAACCAAGTGAAAAGAATACATCGGTCAGCCCAGCAAACGAAGTAATAAAACAATAAATACCTGGACCAGACGTCTAAAAGACGGCCCCCCGACACACCGCGATGCTAAATTAGCTCGAGAAGCAGTGACACAAGCTCTGTACCACCGATAAACTTTAACAGCCGCTTGAAAACAGCAACGCCCCGTTGCAGGTCGAAACGCAAAAAGAAAACACGAAGTGGAAGTAGTAGTTGGAGAGTTTGCTAGCGCAGCAGCCTCGCAAGCAACCAACACCCACTAGGTCCGAACACATGAATCTTCAACTATCAATCACTTTATAAAAGTGTATCAACACATCATAACAAGCAATGGCGGAAACGGAACGGCGAACGGACATGAATCTATCGCTTCCCGGTTTCCTGAATGTGTGTCTCTGCGCATGCGCAATGGTACGGTTGCCCAACACAACATTCAGCCATCCGATGGCCAACGGTTGTTTGACCTACGGTTGCCCAACACAACATTCAGCCATCCGATGGCCAACGGTTGTTTACCAACGGTTGCCCAACACAACATTCAGCCATCCGATGGCCAACGGTTGTTTACCAACGGTTGCCCAACACAACCTTTAGCCAACAGAATACCGACATTTCCATATGGATATCCAACGTTTGCCCAACGTAACAACCTTGTGCCAACCACGTGCCATCAATAACCCAACGTATGTGTGCTAGTTGGGTAATCATTAACAAAACTGAAATGGGAAACTTGGCGTCTTATACTTTAATGAATGTCTCTACACGCTACACACACAATGAAAACAAAGGTATTCGGAGATCGAATTTCATTGTTTCTCTGAGTAGAAGGCACTTTCAGTAGTTTTATGTTTTTTTTCTTCAGTTTTTTCTGAAAGAAATAAACTAACCGGAAACTTTCAGGGGAAAAGTACAAATCTTTAAATTTGGGGACTTTTCGCGTCCCCAAGAAGTCAAAGTATTTTTAGGCCCGATTACATGGGAAAATGGAAAGTCCCGGGTAAAAGCAGAGTATAGGGGAAAACGCGCAATGCATCATGGGAAAGCGAGGTCATCTCTGCATACGAGGTCATCTCTGCTACCCCGCATTTTTTTCCCTATGTAGGGGAAGCTGGGTAGAAAGCAGCGAAAGTCCCGGCATTTACTCCGCATTTTTGTGCATGTAAACGGGCCCTTTGAGGACAAAATAAATAAAAGATCTATATTTGGGGA